>CAXHWN010002730.1:138600-238600 GCA_964020975.1 Hermodice carunculata | reverse complement strand
AATTTTGTTTATTAATGGTAAGATCACAAGGCATGTGAAATGGAGCTGATCTTTCGGACTGTTGGTATCACTATTTGACAATTTTATCATATATGAACATTCACGTAACGTACAGTGTTATGATTATTTACGTTACGTATCATAACAGGTCCCTCGTATGCAAAGAAATAGACTTCCACTGGGACTTACACCTCCGTTAAACTATCCCCCTGGCAGGTTTAGAGATCTGGGGCAGTTTAAGACCATTTACACCATGGATTAAGCTATACTTCCTTCTTGCATACGGATTCTTAAACCTGGTGTAACTTTACACCAGGGGTAACCTTGCAACACCTTTATGCATACGGATTAGACTTTACACCATGGTTGTTTCCTGGAATAAGCTAAACCACGGCTAAACCACCTTTATGCATACGGGCCCAGGTGTCAGGTGTAAACTACCACCACTGCACTTGATACACTAAGCCTACGAGCATAATTATCACTTGAGAGCGACAGATGTCGAGTCAGTGCAGTGTTCTCTGGCAAGAGCGCATGTTCGACGATCAGCTGTTGTAAACTCCTGTCTTCTTTCACTGAGTGAAAGAGTTCCGAAGATTCACACGCATTAAAAGAGTATAATGAAAAAGTTGAGTAACAATGTATGGTAAGCCTAAGGGTGATTTCTTGAACATCGACTATGCCATAGATTGGATAAAACATTCTGACTGAATCTTTTTCAAGGCAGACACAGATACTGAAGAAAACGTTCATAAAAATATTCAAGACTGTGGCTGGGGCAGTGTTTATAATGACACAGAAGTCGAAAAACCTCCAAAGGAACAGACCAAGATAGGCAGGAAAGGGCTACAATTATGTATGTGCATATTGTGAGAGGAGTCTGAAAAGTGTATCTGGTTGGGCAAGGCATGTCAAGAATCACGAGAATGTATATTTTGCTCTTGGAAAAAAATCAATTCAGTTGGCTTGAAAATGCGTACATGAGGGATTATCAGTTTTGATCGTATTCCTATGTTTATATTCAGTTATTGTCCATACAAGGCAACTTTTTTTGGATTGGTAAATATAGGTAAACAAGTGCACTAAGCTTAACAATAGCTTTGGTAATTGAGAACATGCATCTTTCCCACGTATGTAAATCTCCCTTTTGTTCTACTTTTTGAAGGGTTAACGTGATCATTCCCGTGCATTTTATTCTGCACTTTGTCTTCGACGATTCAAGACATGATTCCATGGTTTTTATTTTTTGTTCTTTTATGTACTTTCGATTGAGTTATGTTATGTACTGTCAATTTTCTGCGTTGGACTGTTTTGTGAGCAGTTGTGATCTTGGTATCCAGCACTGCATGTCTGGGAGTGGCAGATAGAATTTACGTCCCCTAGTCAAACTGGATTACACAAAAACTGCATGAAGTTGTACAGTCCAGTGATAGGGAAGACCACGTGGATCAAATTGGTTCTATACCGAACATTTCGGATCAGGACAGTGCTACTTTGCTGGGTACAGTTGGCGGCTTTGATCCTGAGGCGGAGGGCAGTTTTGTTCATTTGTTGGCCAAGACACAAAAAGATTCCAAACAATCTGTTTTGGACTTGAACGATTTGGACGTTTCAACCAAGATATTAGAGTACCAAAATGTCAGGAAAAAGCAACAGGACAAAGATATAAAGCTCAATAAATTGCAGAATGAGCTGCAGTCCATGGACAGTAAGTTGAGATCTTGTCAGCGTAGAGGTCGTGATATTGATGATGTTGGCAAAGCCAAAGAAACAGTCAAATATACTACTGACGTCAAGGCCAAGGATACCAGGCATCATAGTGAACCGTTAATCAATTCGATCTAATGTGATGAGCTCAAAGCACAGGCCAATAATGCGTTAGATTGAATGTTGGGTGAGGATCATTTGGGCAGTGTCCGCGATAATGTTCCAAGGCATATGGAAGAGTCAGGTTTGCTGGGTCTGGGAGATTCTCATTTGTTGGTTTTTAGGCAATGCAAGTTTAGACGTCATGCTGTTTTCGTTTTCAGTAGTGGCTGCGCCCATCAAAGCAACAGGAGGCAATCTTCCATTACAATTCGTCATTCTGACAGACAGGCAGGTGGTCGACTTTCAACTGGGACAAGTGGTTCCAGCTGTGAATCGGACAGTAATTCAGACTCTGGTAGTTATGATACTAGTTTGGACTCACCTTCCAGTAATGAAAGGCGTTGTTGCACAGGTAAGCATCAGTGGCACAGGTATGGTCCCAAATCAAGATCAGGCTGGCTTAAAAAAAACACTAGTGATCATGTAGAAAACAGAAAGACTGGCCACATACAAAATTATCATACTTGTCTGTGGGTCAAGATTTAAAATATGACAACCTGGACATGCCACTTTTTGTTGCCGGCAATTTAGAGAACATCTTGTGTGATTTTGCTGATGGTAAGGGTTGGTTGTTTTGTATAAGCTAGAACATCTGCTGTTATTGATGTACTTTGCCACATATGATGAATGAACTAAAATAATGGAGTTATATAGGGCAATTGCTAATGCGATTGAACGTGGTTCTAAAAAAAATGAGTGACAATTTTTTGGACACACAGCAAAATGTGTTGAATGGACGTAAAGTAGCTGGCAAAACTAGTTGAGTCGAGCTACTAGTGCTAGTAACAGATCAAAGACTAGTGGTGGTTTTGCTGATCCAGGTACAATGTTTTGTAAAGCTTTCCAGTCATCCAAATGCAATGAAAATTCCCAACACAATGTCAAAATCCATGGTACAAGTTTCCAAGTCAGTCACATACTAATATGCGCTACATGTTGGCTGACTGATAAGAAGAAAAAAAAAGAAATATACAGAATGTGGCAGTCACTGTGAGTATTTTGCCAAAGTTGGCAATGCCAAAGAGTTAAAGGATTAACCAAACAATTATTTTTATAATAGCAATGATGTTGTTTCAGTGGTCTTGAGAACTGAAATACATGACGCATCAACTTTTGGTGAAACTCTTTGGTCTCATGATGAAGCATATTTGGCTCCAAGTGTTGTGCATGCCAGTGTACCAAGGCATATTAAGCATTCTGATACAGAATTTTAAAAAGGCTAATAATGCCTAAAACTTTCTTCTAAATTTCAAATTTTATGAATATGATATGTTCCTTTCATAAATTAATTTGCTATTATGATTTAGAACAATACAGTTTTTCAGTGAATGGTACGGAATAGGACTTTGCTCTTAGAATATCGGACTTGATAGTGTTCAAACGGTACATGGGCTTACAGAATTAGGTTTGTTAAGTTTCTCTTTGTATTAAACAGATTGGTTTCAAATTCCAAGTAAGTTTCCAACTTTATGTGGAGTTACATGAGCAGCTCTAACAGTCTCGGATGCACAATACGCAGTATGCATATTAATTTCCCATCACAAGGTATGGGATTGATGACGCCTGGCGATCAGGGGGGACGCGTGGGTCGCATCACTGTCACAGACAAGCCATATGCTCATTTCTCACAAAATCATCGGGGGGGGGCAGAAATTTAAGTTCACAAATGCCAAACTGGTATATTTCTAGTTCTTCCAGAGCCATTTTACAATCACTGGGACTGAATATAATGCCCCAGCTTGTTTCCACTTCAGTTAAACATTGGCGGATGGTTTAACTAGGAAAAGCTGTCCAGCTAGAAAGGGTACATTTTGGTTCAGGGGTAAGTCCTATTGTTTTTATCTGAACCTGTACTATGAAAATTTGGTAATTAAGGTTTGTTTGACAGGTATTCTTCTTTGATATGAAGCTCTGCATTTACAAGCAAAACTTCACATATTTAGCTAATTCATCAATTGCCACGTTCATATTTATTCATTATTATATGGGTTGTCTTTGTTGAATATTTAGCTTAGGCAAGGAGCCGCTACTCAGAGAGACATGTACGGGTAAAAGGCTCCGAAACATGTTGAGTAGTTACCCGCTGAAGACCCTTTAATTTATTTGGGCTGATACCGCCTATGTCAAAATTTTACAGAGGAACGTGTGCAATATAGACAATAGTAATTCCATATATATACAGGTTAGACAGGGACAGGTTAGCTTATGGAGAGTAAAGGGTTCGAACTGCGGAATAGGATATTGACTACCAGGAAGTGGTTCTGGGCACAAGACACAAATACAATATATAAGAAAAATTTCCGTATGCCTTTAATAAGTATTTCGTATTTCCAAAATATTAGTAATATCCCGCTTGTCCCCATAGGTACCGACCCACATCTCGCCATATCTCCCCAAGCGAGACTAGGCAATCAGGGATGTAGTTGGGGCGGGAACTCAATATGCATATCTCCTATTTTAAACGTTGTAGGATTTGTGTTCCTTCAAAATTACATACTGAAAATTGGAAAATGAACTTCTCAGCATCCACAGAGATATGCAGGTATCGAGATGCTTTTTGCTCCAGGTACTCTTAAAAATTTAAGGGTACAATGGAAGTCATACTTGGATTTTTGTTTGTATTATCGACTTTTGTATTTACCAGCGAGTTTAGACATATTTTGTCTTTATATTCAGTATTTGATTTATTGTTTTCAGTCCATAGTTTCGATGCAAAATCACATTAATGGTGTCATCTTTTTGCATTTTTATTGTGGTCATGATTTTCCCTGGTTACATATTTTTGAAATATATACTCTGTTCAAACGTTTTGGAAGATTACATCTTCACAGTGTGAAAACGGTTGCTGCAGTAACACTTGAAATTCTGTTGAGAATCTATTCAATCGTGGACCCTTCAGATCCTTTAGATATTGTGATCTGGTCTGCCTGTTTGTCAAACATAGTGCCAGTTAGTTTGCGCAAATTTGTTACATGCTTGCACTTAGCCAGAACAAATGACATTATTTGCAGCGCTGGTTCACTTATAAATAATACATGGTTCAAAACCAATCGGTTTGGTTCCAAGATTTTACAGGTTCCTTTATCAAAGGTTCCTACTTCTCCCTCTATGTCCTGTCAGAGATTATGAACGCTTTATCTCAAGGGTTCCTGCCATTCCAGATTTGCCAGCCTTTACGTATACCGTCAAATCGAGAGTGATGGTTCTTACTGAACACAAATTTGTTAGAGTTTTTCGATACTTTTTTGAGATTGGCAGGTTTTACGAATTCCTCATTTTCTGGACATTCGTTGAGGTGGGCTGTGGCTTCTTCTGCTTTTTATGGGGGGTCCCTTATTCAGCTCCATGGAGATTGGGTTTTTGATGCACATTTGCATTACCTGGATTTTTGTGTGCAGGCTAGGTGGCAAGTTGGAGTCGAAATGAAAAAAAATTAATTCTAAAGAAATATTACATTTAAAGGGTCTCTGTTTATAGACATATTTGTGCATTGATGCAAATTTGTTGTGTCTGATTTTAATCAATTGCAGACTAATAAGTTGTGTTATCTGTGTTCAGTTGCACTAAGCGTTGTGCACACACCATAGTTAGATTTGATTGTTTTTTATTCTTATAAAGTGAATAAGTGCTCTCAGTAACTAATGTTAATCTAGGTACAATGGTTCTGAGTTTTTAGAATATTATTCGAATCCTATTAATGATTGACATACTATGTTCGTGGCTATGTAGTAACTGATGTAACTCTACGTATAATGATGTTGAGTTCTTTAGAATAAATATTTGAATTATGGTAATGACTGACACACTATGCCCATGGTTATGTACTTGACAGATGGAGCGGGCACGTGATATAGTATCGCTTTGGTGCAGCAATCTGACATATCGGGATCATGTAACTGACTTGGGTATGATGGACAATTATTTCCGTTTTCTGGTTGTATGTTTATCACATGTATGTTCCCTTATTTATTTTCTTACAGACTTGCCGAAACCACAAAGATCATACACAGGGCAGAATTTGAGTGCTGATTTTTCTGACCTTTGCATCGAAGCAGGTGATTCAATTTCTTCCCAGAAAATGTTCAGAGTGCCAAACAGTAGATATTGTAAAACTGTGATGGACATGGCAGAACAGTTAAAATGCACATTGCCAGATACTGATGCAGTAAATGAATTATTTTTTGGTGCCACTGCAAACAAAACTGTGGAATATTTTAGTGTTGTGAAACAATGCAATTCTGCCCAGTGCATAAAGATCATCTGTGTGGCATCAGTTTGAAATGATGCACAGTGATGTGAAACAAGGAGAGGCACGTATTGCCTTTGTGCAAAAATTAACTGGACAAAGTGAGATATATATCTGGAACATTGTACAATATATGGTTAGTCAGACTCATGAAGTCCGCAATTATCAAAGTTGATACTAGTGCCACTGTCCATGAGAGTGAAAACCTTGGAAAGTTGAACGGGGAACAGCAAAATATACTGCGACATACAGGAGGATGTATGGTCAAGAATTTCATTAATAAATCTATGCAATTTCCAGAATATGTCGAGGTACTCGAATCTGTATCCAGAAAGGGGGAGAGCTTGAATGAAATTTTCACCAATGTATTGGAACAGTGGACTTCTCAAATCAACTGAGGTGGTGTGTTTTTTTATTTCTAACAATTTTCATGACTTCCTTGTATCTGTGGAAACAATTGTGGGGATTCATTATACAGGTAGTAGTCTCTCAGGCTATCAAAGAGAGGATTCCGTACATGTGCAATGAAAAACATTTTGATCAGCCCCAGACTGTTGAAACAGTGGAATGATATCACTCTATGCCTGCAAACAGAAAAACAGAAACTGGATATTTTGGACATTGTAGTGAAGTTTTATCATGTTATAAGATGTTTTGCTTTTGGAAAATTTCTGTTAGAGGATCCATGCTTCATTTAAATTACATACTTTGCTAGTTATCTTTTATATATTCATATGTGTATGTGGAATAGTCCTGATGGTGCAATGTGTGTAAAGATCGGCGAAGTGGGGGTCAATGCTTGATTGCACATGGCTATTTGTGCTACAAATGTTAGAATACATACCTCACAGAAAAGGTTCTGTTTTGTGCAGTGTCAGTAAGCCTTCCTGTACCTGTTTTGGGTCACACTTGATCATTGTTTTTGTGCACTTTCTTTGTGTAATGTTGAGCATTATTGGGCTAAGCTTCGGTATCAAAGCATGGTCGATCCAGGATCAAGGATGGATTCATCCACTCATGGTCAAGAAACCATGCCTCGGCTCTCAGAAATGGACAGAGCGAGAGCCATAGGCGGTATTGAAGCTGGGAAGAGCTGCAGTGTAGTTGTGAGGGCCATGGGTGTCAACCACAAGACCATTTACAAATTGTTCAGAACATTCAGCCAAATGAATGCATGTTTGGGATCTTCCACAACATAGACAACCAAGGGTGATCAGCAAGCCACAATTCAGCACTAAGATGCAGGACTTGCACTGCTCCAGACATCCAGCAACAGCTGCAAATGGCCCATCGTCATCAGAGGCGAATCTCCACTCAGATGATACCCAGCAGATTGCTTGCTGTCACTCTGAGATCCTGGTCCATGGTGAACAGACAGATCCTAACCAATCGCCACAATGTTGCCGGATTCCAGTGGACAAAACGGCACAACTGTACCACACAGGCAGAATGGGACAATGTTGTGTTTACAGAATAGCGCTTTTCCCTGCACAGAAATAATGGGTCATTCCAGGGCTGGAGGAGACCAAAGGAAGGCACCCCACATCTTGTGTACAGCTCACACAGTTAAATGTGGAGGTATCAGCATCCTTGTCTGGGAGGGCATCTTGGCAAATGCTAATACTGCCCTAGTCATACTGAATGGCACCATGACAACTAGACAGTAAATCACGAAGATCCTCCACTGCACAGGCTACCATATGCTGGTGCTATAAGAGGCATTCTTAAATTACTGCTGACCTGCTCTTGCCACCATGTTGCTAGGCAACATAACTATGCCACCACCATAATGAGGGCATGTGCAGCAATTACGTAACTTCAAGACGTACAAATAACACTTTTTCAACCTTACTAATGAACAATTCTAAATATGTCAAGGATCTTACAAGCTTTGAAACCATGCAAATGTCTCCTCTCAAGCATTTTGCTTTCTCAGATTCCTGCTTTCATTAAAGAAACACATTTCGCCCAGCTTTATTCATGAAGGTGCCCTTCTTCCTGTCAATTTCGTTCAAGAATTTCGTTCAAGCAGGATAAGGGGTAGCACAGTCTTCAGGTACATGTGAAAACCTTCTATTGGTGACCTCATCCTGATGCATGACGGTGCAAGACCACGTGCATGTTGCAACTGAAGTGCGAGACTTCCTAGACAGGGAGACAGTGGAGGTAATAGAGTGGCTTCATCTTCAATACTACTCCTTCCTAACGGATATTAATGCAAACCTGTTATACAAACTTTACTGTATCCATGTAAAATGACGCATAACTGTGTTTCTACATTATTTATGTTACAGTTCAAGTCCAACGTATATACTTAACGTGATGAAATTCAAATATTCCAAAAATATGCGTTGGTTTGTTTTAAATGTTGACCTGTCTGAGTGGAAATTTTAGTAGTATATAGATGTGTGCATACAGATTGTACAAATGAAAATTTATTGTGAGGATTGCCAATATCATATGCCTATCTTTTCAAAGTAAAAAAAATGGTCCATCAACTAGAACAGCTTGCCTTGACAGGCATTGTTAAGCCCGAGGAAAGCTGTCGACCCAGTTCTCTATCTAAGCACTGATGCACAGAAAACTGGATAGGAATCTTGCCTATGTCTTGATAAACCACACAAAATAATCAAGGATATCAATATCCATTTTAATAGATTTTTTTTTTGTCCAGGCAGACATGCATGTATAAAAACGAATAAATTTAAGGCAAGCTGACTGACAGTAGCAAGACTTTCATCCACTTATTGGTAAAGCAGGGACGTAAACGAATCCTGATAGCAATATCCCGGTAGCGAGATGGCATTTTCCAAAGCCAGACATTGTTTTGAATATGATATCACAATACTTGATATTTTTGTCCAGTTTATTGTGACAGTTTAACCAAGGCTTCTGGCATCAAATAAAAATTGGTCCAATAAAATATCATGGCATGAAAGTCGCTTCATGTTGGTAAGACACCTGAGGCGTTGTCCATGTTTGATTTACACGGCCCTTATTCACCCGTAACACTTTTTAGTGGACTGATAGTAAAAAGACATCCCCTTCCTCCTATCTCCCCCCCCCCCCCCCCTTAATTTGATGTACACAAAATAAATCCATATTGTGGCCGTAGCCTATGCATGTGTTTCTGTAATTTCCCTACGACGGGCGGGTGCACATTCTGTCAAGTTGGCACAAATATATCTGCAAAATATACTCGCAATCATTTTTCAAAATTCAAATATTAGTTGTTCCAACGATTTCTGTTATTGAATCATGAGTCGTTGTAAAACTGGTAAAGTTTGTCTTTTAATTTGTTACAGATATGTGGGCATAATTTTGTCATTGACGGAAGTTGCATGAAGAGACTTGCACCTGTGTGATGTGAACTTTGACTCACAACGTCCGCGATAATGATGAACAAAGCCATACATCTTCCACGGCAGATATACATTTCCCTGAAGATTAAATTTAGAGGGCATCATGACAACACTGTGCCAGTTGATGGACACATAACGGTCTGTTAAAAATATAGTCTTTGGCTGGCTGTTGGTTATGGCAGTACGCTTGAGATATCGTTGCATATATAAATACTTTGGCACAGATGGGTCCTTTTTAGGTCTAAATTTATCAAAATGCCAGGCGGTGGAGAAAGTATATGCCGCCGCGTTTGGATAGGATCTGGCTGCTCTCTGCAGGACGTGCGGGATGGTTTCTTTTTCCATGGGAACGATGATCTCATCCAAGTCTATCACCATGATGTGCTGGTATGATTGCCTGTACCTATACATGCAATCATTCAGTGAGACAAGGTACGCTTGTTCCATTAACATGTCGTCGCGACTTTGATGGTGCCGTGATGTGTTTCCCCGCATCAGGAACAGCATTTTCAAGATATAAGGAAAAGGTATGAGATCCACAACACCCAAAGTCTGATAATAATTCAGCACTCGCCTTGCAGCCCCGTTTACGGCTGCATCATACAGCACAAACTTCTGCACCCCCAGGATGCGGTTCATTTCTATCCACTCGACAATCCGTTTCGGGTCCCTATCACCCCATACAGCTTTTACACAAACTGCTAAATCCCCTCTCCCACCTAATGGCGTTTCCAACACCTGGACCGGGATTCTTGTCTCAATAGGCGAACCTGGCAGAAAGAGACCTACTTGGTCTTTCCGTATTTTGTGTTCTGCATGCTGAGGGAACTTGCAACCATAATAATAAGCGTGGTACTGTAAGTTAGCCGATGGCCAATTGGGATAAATTGCATAAATCCGTTCCGGTGAAGTTTCTATTTTACCTCCATCGTAGTAAAAGTAACAATGGAGTCGATCCTTTAAGCGTCTATTTTGCATGCCAAAAATCCGGATGTGTTCTCTGTTGAATCTTTCATCTAGATAGGCGGAATAAAGATATATCTCATCATCGTTGACTTGCAGAAAATGTCCTGGGAAATCCGTCTTTGGGTACGTCATTGACATAGTTTCCTCTTCGACGCATTTGTAAGCTTTCGATGAGTCCTGCACGTACAGTAGGAAAATGACTAGAGGAACCAAGAGGAGAAACAAAATTTTCTTCGCATGTAGTCGTCCTGCATATTCACACGCCATTTCAATCATGCGGGAGTTTAAATCAGAGGATGCTGCTAGTCACCAACTCACGGTTGCTCCAAAGAATATATGTCGTTTCCCGATTGATACTTGTACCAATTCGTATATTGTAACTGTAGGATCTGGAGCGCGCAGATTTATGACCATTCTTCGCAGTATTTCCATGTATGAGGTGCTGAATCGTTTGTGCTAGAATTTAAAGAAAGAACAAAATATCAGCTGAATCAAACGTGAACATCCATTGAAAATTAATATGTTGCATCAAACACTGGAGTTCAGATGGAAAACCTTAGTGCGCCTGTCTATTTGTTTGTTCGATTGGCATATGCTTATGTTTGTTATACTTGAGAAATGATTGGCGAGTAAATGTGTATACGTGTTGAATGTTAATGCGATGCTTCGATGGGAAAACACGTTTCTTTGATCTAAATACCTTTCATTTGAGATATAAATAAACATCTGAAAAAACGTAAACTTAATTTAAACAAGCCTCCCCCACCCCCATTTAAAAAAAGGAAAGAAAATCTCAGACACACAGACAAACAAACAAACTGAAGTAATATACACTGGGCAAAATTTTAACCAGTGTACATTTTCAGATGTTCTTTATGGATTTTTAAACAGACAAGAGACATTACTCTTACAGGTACAATACAAAGAGGTATGTGGATGAACAGTGATGGTGCTTTTGGGTAAAATTGATGTAAAACATGTTTTGCAATTGCAATTCATATAAAACGTACATTAGGAAAACCCGCTCAAACTCAAACCAATTCAGCCACAGATGTACGGAAACGGCAGGTGGTAGCGAATCAAATGTCTTTACTAATGGAAATAAGTTGATCACGTTGAGACATCTAGCTTCATAATATTCAAAATAAGGGTATTTTCTTAGTTTTTAAAGGTAACCGATCTTTCAGTGTTAAATATATCGCAGAGACAGCGCTATATCTGATGTTGTGATGCAATTATGCCATCCAATGAGTTCTGAAGAACGTAAACTTGGAGAGAAAGTCAATGCTGTTGATCCAGTGATTCAGATGTCACAACAATCTCTACTGCTGATGAGCTTTGTTAGTGATCAGGGGTTTTTTTTTTTTTTTTTTTTTAGTCTTTTTTTTTTTTTCTTTTACTTTTGAGACTTTCCCCTTTAAACCGGTCTATAGTGGTGATGTAGGGACATCAATGAAAAGAACCATGCCCAGTGACATCCAATCCTGAACCTGCTGGATGTCCTGAAACAGCTGAATATTTTTTCCGCTTGTTTATTCGCTACTGCGTCATTCAAAATTGCTTTACACGTCATGAAAAGTGTGGAAACGCAAGGCGAAACACAAGCAAGACTTCATATACAGCAGAAAAACAGCTTCCCTGATTCGCTCAAAGTGCATCAATATGACTTCCATCAGCAGTTGACTTGGTTACGACGTTGTAGGAAGGGCGCAGCATTAAATTCAATCTACGTTACCCATTATGAGGTTGGACCAATGTCCTCTGCATATCATCTGTACGAAAAAATGCTGATTTGCTAAAAATTGTACACCAACCTGCTGGTGACAGACATTTTTCTCAAAGCAATTCGAGAATCGCAGATACATGTCTTATGTCTGCATTACTAAAAAGTGATAAGGAATCCTACCTCCATTGAATAAATAAGCAAGTCACCTTTATTTGCGAAACTTTTTCGGAGGCTTTTCAGCTCAAATTGATGACGCTATGTCCCTGTGATTATGTTTGCTATAACAATCAAATGCAAGCTGCCCAGCAATGAACAATGTGTTTGTCATCTAGCTGTGCATTTATCTGGCGTTTTGGAGCTGCGTACTTTTCTTCTCTCTCTCTCTCTCTCTCTCTCTCTCTCTCTCTCTCTCTCTCTCTCTCTCTCTCTCTCTCTCTCTCTCTCTCTCTCTCTCTCTCTCTCTCTCCTTTTTCCTTGTTTAATATTTTGTTTTGATTGATTTTCGGGGGAGAAGGAGTTTGGAGAACTGGATATTTTTAAGTATATGTGCAGCATGTCATTTGCACGCATATAAATATTAAAGTATCATAACCCCCCCCCCAAATAATTGAAAGGTGAGCTTCAAAGAGAGATATAGTTTGGCCACGAAAAACATTTTTACGAACGGGAGACGTTCTCATAAGTAGCAGTACTGGTGCAGAGGTTATATTTTCATGATACACCATTTCCTCTTCACAAACAATGGCCAATAAGAAGATTACAGTTTGTTGATCCCCCAGGTGTCTCCACCTGCAAATATTAGCAACCGTGGTACTCATGAACGGTGGCGTCACTTAAGAGAATATCTCGACAAACGTCTTTTCTGTTCAAAAATATACAATGTGCTTAATTTGGATATTGTATTTCTGTGCAACCTCAACTTATTCAAGTTGACCTCTTTTCAACGCTCCATTTATTTCATAGAGGCGGCAAAGTGCACAGGTCAATACTGGACTTGCATATAAATTTCCTGCTAAAGTACCTGACCCTCTTGCTAGGAGAGTGCGACAATCAACCACCATGAGACAGGCATGAAAAAATTGACGGTGTTACTAACACATTTGGGAATAAAGAACACTTATGCAAACATATATGACGCTTCTTCCTATATCAAGCTCACAGTGTGTTTGAAGAACATGACTACGACTTTTTAAACGTTTAATTTTGTCTACGTTGTTAGTTTGACAAGAGAAATATATTTTGCCATGGTTGATACAGTGATCTTCTCCTGCATACCAGTACTTTTTGCATGACAGCCTACATGAATGTCACGTATTTACGATGGACATTCCCGATTCAAGATGGACTCGGTATTGCAGCGGTATGCAAAAAAAAGATGTCCCGCTTGGAATGATGTATAGGTGAGACTGTACTGACGTTTGACGTTCCACTGCGTTGTCCAGGACAAAGATTGTCATCACATATCCATGTCCCACTAGCTTAGTTTCTGGTTTTCGAATATAACACTGTTAAAAATCTCACGCAATTATGCAACTATTCCCACAAATTACAAAAGGGTAAAACAAGCAAAAAATGAGGCAAGCGAGACACGAGCTTCACTGAAAGCCTTGCGCCATGAAAGCGTGCGATTGTTTCGATTTGTTGTGTATTTTTTTTATCACTTTTTGCACAACAAACATATTTTGCATACCTTTCAACAATGGCACACAATATTTAGGTGACCCAAACAAAACTATGGGACTGGAAAAAAGTCGACCATCTGCATGCATAACTAAAAGAGCTCCCACATTATATTCGCAAAGTACATGTATACTGCGCCCTCTTTCCCAGTCGCTTTTTTCTAAAATACATATGTTTAAACCAACTACTCGTTAACACCCGTAAACCCCAATCCCTTTATATCAGAATCCGCCATAAACCACCCAGTGGAGTGGCCTTCATTTACAATGGACTCAATTACCCAGAATGACAGCTTGCCACTACCGTTCACTTATGCGATTTTTCAGCCTCTTTCTTATTACTTTTCCCTATTAAGTACATGACAGCAAATTCTTCTTTTTTCATCCCCCCCTTCTTTTTTTTTCATGAAATACACTGCCAGTGTGCATGTTTATCGCCCATGCGCACAAAAACACTTATTCAGCCAGTCGGCAATAGGTGGGCTTATAAAGACAAAGCTGTTCACTCAGTTGATGATATTTTCAAATTCCGGGTTTTCACCCGATTATCAGACGAGATCGCACAACTGGAGTCGGGGGGGGGGGGGTTGCCCTTTACGATTGAAGATGTTTGGTTATTAAACGACGTCAAGATCTCGAATGTGCAAATTTATAAATACTGTATGTGGAAGTTCGTCTTCATAATAACAAATTTCTATTGTCAGTACTTTACTGACCTCCCAATCCCGGCGTCAAATTTGGGGATGATTTACAGGATTGATATGACAAGTGGAAAAACACAGATGTAAAATTAATGTAATTGGAGACTTAGACGCAGACCCCAACACTAATCACGGAAAAAAATTATCGATTTTTGTAATTTAAATTCTCTTACGGTTCATATCAATGAGCCAACTCGAAACAACTTTCCCATGTCTTCATCAAATTATCATTAATATCCCAAATTATATTCAAAACATACATGTCACCGTTCCAGTTGCCAAAGGGGACCGTTGCACAGTTGGTGCTAATTTTATTATTTAGGTGCAAGAAGTCCACGTGTTACGTCAGATGTGTATGGAATTAAAGCAATGCAAATTTATAATGTATAGACTGGGAGGCCTGCTTTGATTCGGACAATATTGATGTAATTACTGACTCATGGAGCGAGAACTTTTTAAGTTGTGCTGAATATAGTGCTCCCGAAAAAGAGGTCAGACCCAACAATGTACTTGGTACACAAACTCTCTTCGTGCTTTAAAAGGCAAGGTTTTTTCGAATAACAAAAAAACAAAAATTGAACCAACACCGGTGGTCTTATTTCCGACAGTTACAAAATACATATATTAAAGAATTGAGAGCGACACAGAAAGCATATTACCAGAGATTCGAAGATTCTGTAAATTTAGCAACACGAAAGAAAAGACAGTTGGTGGCAGACTTTAAAATTCTTTATTATAAAAAACAAAATTTTCGATATCCCATCACTTTGCCACGAAAACCAAACGGCAATGGATCATGAAGCTAAAGCACCAACTTTTAAACGAGTTTTTTTTGTATACCAACCTACAATGGATGACTGAAATTTCTCGCTCCCTTCTTTTGAGCAGAAAAACTTGTCTTGCGAAAGGGATGCATATTTAGGGCTGCGCCCTCTTTCCCAATCGCTTTTTTTCTTAAATAAATATGTTTAAACCAACTACCTATACCACGCGTAAAGGTCAATCCCTTTGCATTGGAATCCGCCATAAACCACCCCTTGGTGTGGCCTTCATTTACAATGGACTCAATTACCCAGTACCGTGCACTCGTGTGATCTTGCAGCCTTTCTCTTATTTTTCACTACAAGGTGGATGACTGTAAATCCCCCCCGCCTCCTCTTTTTTTGTAATGTTATACACTGCCAGCGTGCATGTTTATCGCCCATGCGCACAAAACACTAACTCAGCCAGTCGACAATAAATAAAATTAAAAAGACAAACTTGTTCACTCAGTTGATGATACTTTGATGCTAATCAAGTGTGCAATTATGATTATTTAATGTCCAATGCTAATATGACGTCGGGCATCATCAGTGAAAGTTTTGGGCATTCTATACAGCGGTTGATATTATATTTTTTAATATTAAAATCTTCATATCGGTCTGAGACTGGTGTGCGTACTGGGCGTCCTTGGAGCTCATTGTAATTGGCTGGATAATGGGCCTCGACATATTCCTGGTTACTTTAAATAAGCAAACAATTTTCTATTGATCTTTGAAAACACGCAAAGAAAAAGTAACTCAAGTTTTCAATATTAATGCCTCCAAAGCAGAACAAGTTCCGTGCTATATCGACTACCCTAGCAGAGTGGCCATAAAACAGAGCTTGGGTCCGTTTTGGAGGCAACAAATATCAAAATTTGAACGAAAGGCTATTATGTAAGTCCATGGAAAAAATAACTTGTGTTTGTACACCTTGCTCCCATTTTCTGTGTATTAGTCATCAGGGAAACATCGCACAATTTCAATTGTACTCACGAAGTCATTATGCTCATCTTACTCTATGTCTGTCCGCGACAGCTGCATTTTTCTTTTGGAGACCTCATACCACCCTCTGATGTCGGTTGATGGTCCTAGAGGACTATTCGATGAACATCAATCTGATGAACATTTAGATCCTCATAATGATCCACCTGACAGATAATGAAACCCAGTTTCAATGTTTAAGATGAACTTGTTTGAAACTGAAACATGTGCCACAGACAGGTCGGAATCACTGACAGTATGGGTACATGACCCACATTATTTGGAGTACAGGGGATGGTTCACAACGGCGTACCTTTACGATGAACATGTAGGCCTATAAGAAAAGGATGTGCAAATATTACAGGTAAATATTGTGTCTTGCGAGTTCAAGTCAGGTTACCTGCAGGCTGTGTTGTCCAATAAATAAGGCTTTTGTGAAACAGATAGAGCCCTTACGGGCGTTTCAATAAAGGAACATCAAAAGGCATTTTCGAGCAGACGCACGTGTATCAGATATTCCTCGTGAGGACTCGCATGGGGTGCAGGCTTGAAACTGTATTTCGATACAAATGTGCCAAAGGAGCAGTGTTGATAGTCACAACGCCAAAAAACGAAGAAAAATCCGGTTTATAGGCATTTAACTATATTTTCTGGCGAAGTAAAAGGCACACCAATGTCACAATACAATGTCCGTCGTCATGAAATATCAAATAAATCGCAATCAGAGATTGCTAGATCTAATCCCCCTGGCTCTGTGACCTTGGCTTGGGAATTGAGTAAAGGTCACTCATCTTCGAACTCCTCTGAGACCTTATGACAGACTATGTGCATGTCTAATATGAAATTCCTATGCACAAAACGTTTCAAGTTATCACATGAAAGCCAAATTCACAAAAATAGCTCTCTGACCTTGGGAATTTGGTCAAGGTCACCCATCTCGAAATTGTCCGAGACCTTATGCTGGACTATAACCATGTGCAATGAGATAGTCCTGCACAAAAATTTTTTCAAGCTATCGTATGAAAACAAAATTCACTAAAATGACTTTGTGACCTTGGGAATGGGGTCAAGGTCACTCATCTTCCAACTCGTCTGAGACCTTATTTAGGACTGTGATCACCTGCAATTTGACAGGCCCATGTCAAAAACTTTTCAAGTTAGTGCATAAAAAGTAAATTCACTAAAAGGACTCTGTGACCTTGGTTTTTGGGTCAAGTTCACCTATTGTCAAATTCATCTGTGACCTTATTCAGGACTATAAGCATGCAAAATATGAAAGCCTTACGCAGAAAATTTTACAAGTTATCGCGTTAAAAACCAAAAATTCACTAAAATAGTTCTTTAACCTTGGGAATTTGGTCAAGGTCACCCACCTTCGAACTCGTCCGAGACGTTATTTAGGACTATAAGCGTGTGCAATACAAAAGCCTTAAACAAAAAACGTCTTGAGTTATCGTGTGAAAACCAAATGCAATAAAATGGCTCTGTGACCTTGGGAATTAGGTCAGTTACTCATCTTTGAAAACCCGTTGAGACTTATTCAGGACTATAAGCATGTGTTATATGGAAGCCCCAAGCAAAAAACTTTTTGATTTATCGTGTGAAAACCAAATTCACTAAAATGGCTCTGTGACCTTGGGAATTAGGTCACAGTCACTCATCTTTGAACTCGTTTGAGGCTTATTCAGGATTGTAAGCATGTTCGATATGACAGCCTCAAGCAAAAAACTTTAAGAGTTGCTACATTCACTAAATGACTCTGTAACCTTGGGAATTAGGTCATGGTCATCCATCTACAAACTCCTTTTAGACCTTATGCAGGGTTACAATTAAGTGCAATAAAAAAACCTATGTCAAAAACTTAGCAAGTTACAGCGTTAAAACCACACGTACAAAAAAGGCTCTGTGATCTTGGAAATTAGGCCAAGGTCAATCATCTTCAAACTCGTCCTAGATTCTTTGCAGGACTATAATTAAGTGCAATATGAAAACCCTAAGTTAAGAACTTTTTGAGTTATCGTGTAAAAGCCACATTCACAAAAATGGCTTTGTGACCTTTGGGAATTGGGTCAAAGTCACCCATCTTCAAACCTGTCTGAGACCTGATGCAGGACAATAAACATGTATAGTATAAAATTCCTACGTCCAAAAATAAAAGTTTTGAGTTATCGCATGAAAACGGTCCAGCCTTACGGATGGACGCACGCTCGCTCGCACGCAAGCACAAACAATTTTTCGCTATGTGCCCCCTCCTCCTCCGGAGGGGGGAGGCAAAATTACATTAACTTCATAATTATTTCTTGGATGCAATCGTGGTCACACTGAACTTGTCTTTAAAAAGATTCATATATATATATATATATATATATATATATATATATATATATATATATATATATATATATATATATATATATATATATATATATATATATATATATAAACTGGCTGTTAAAATACACAGAAATACTTTTACTTTATATATTTCATTCATAAAGGTTCGCTTATTTTTATCCTAACAGTGGATTTGGCAATACAAAAATCTCGTCATAAATGTTGAGGAAGAAAGCCCAGAATAACTTCCACTTGAAAACTCATATTCAGTATTTATATTAATAAATTGCTAAGAGAGTCGTAAAAGCCATGCTGGTATGCGTACAGCACCTGATTCTGTGACCAACAAAGCCTGGCACGTACATCCTTTACCCGAAATTCAGGTTGGTGGACTGCGAACACAGGAGCAACCCATATAGACTTTGCCTGCAGCGTCTTCCGCCAAACGGTGCAGGCATCTCGCCTGTATGTGGCTGCAGGAAGCCATCCCCCACCCCACCCCCCGTAGCCACCTGGTGCACAGAGAGGGAGAGAGAGAGAGAGAGAGAGAGAGAGAGAGAGAGAGAGAGAGAGAGAGAGAGAGAGAGAGAGAGAGAGAGATTTATACATGCGTTTGTTATGACCAAATATCAAACGAAGGCATGCAAACTTGATAACATTTCAACCTACGAGGAGAATGTTCAACGTCAAATGTTGAACACAGTCAAAACTACCAAGAATAGTGTATTAGTTCCAATTGAATAATTATATTTTCTAGTTTCAACGTTTAAATCTTACAGTTTCACGAAAACTTTAATCAGTGTGGGAGGCATTCTAATGTCAACATTCATGTCTGACAGGACAATCATTAAACACATGGCACATCTATTCGTCTTTAACATTCTACTAGTTTTAGGAAATGTTAAATTTTAAAATTTTGATTATTTCGGAATCGTATTTTAGAGACTCCACGAGTTCAGTCAAATTAAGCTGAACTCACTTCTTTTACTCCCTTTGGAACAATATTCCTGTGTTGCTTGTGGACGAAGTCTTCTTATCTATCTATCTATCTATCTATCTATCTATCTATCTATCTATCTATCTATCTATCTATCTATCTATCTGTCTATCTATCTATCTATGTGTTTGTCTGTCTGTTTGACTGTTTGTCTATCTATCTATCTATCTATCTATCTATCTATCTATCTATCTGTCTATCTGCCGTACTTTGTATCTGTCTATCTCTCTATCTGTCGGTCTGTCCATCTATTTATCTATTTACCTGTTTGTCTGTTAGTCGGTCTGTCTGTCTTTGTGTCTGTCTGTCTATCTATCTATCTATCTATCTATCTATCTATCTATCTATCTATCTATCTATCTCTGTCTATCTATCTGTCTGTCTATCTATCTGTCTGTCTATCTATCTGTCTGTCTATCTATCTATCTGTCTATCTATGTATCTATCTAGCTATCTATCTATGTTGTAAGACTGTGCATAAAATGTGCAATGATAAGTTGGTCTTACCCAACTTCCTCTCCGGGCGGCCCATAGGACAGGAAGTCTTACATGACACCTACTTTAATATCCCCTGAACTTTAGTATGTATACTTTACTATCGGCTAAATTCTTCTTCTCTCCAAACCTGGCTTGACAACATATTTAAAGGACCGAATAATTCTTTTTGCCATTTTTGCTTGTTAATTGCTTTAACTCTTTCAGTGCCGAGTGTGACTGAGTCATCACTAGCTATTGACAGGGGCCGTTTGTATGTTTTCCGCCGCTATTTATATGTGGTTCTTAAATGAAAGGTTGGGTTACTAGAAGTATTATCACTGTGTGAGTCTGGCATCGTTAATTCAAAGCAAATCGACTTTGGTCGAAATTTGACGATGAAAGTGCTTCAAAATCCTCGTTTGGTAGCCGAGTCATGATTAAGTAATTTGAGGTTGCTTCGGCCGTTGCAGACCCATAATTTCCCTAACAAGGGCATTCATTCTCATAACATTCAGAACACATGCGACTGACATTCTAACCTGGCTGCAAAAGGCCTGAAGTACCCGGACGCCAAATATCGCCTGCAGCTTCAATGTTTATACTGAAATTTCCTGGCAAAAGAAACAGTCTTGAATCAAAACATTTTGGGACCTTTTGATTTGATTCATATGCTTTATTTTGCCATACCATATGATTTAACATATTTTAATTTTGTGTGTAGTAGAAGTCTATCTTGATGTTTACTATCATTTCGATGTATCTTTTATTTCCTCGCTTACGGGGGTTTAATAAAATAATGATAAGAAATATAGTCAAGGTTTATCGGGCTAGAATATCTCAGGTCCACAGCTTTGCCCAGAAAGTCACTCCAGCGTGATCGTTTCAACACAGTTGCAAAATACCCACCCAAGGTACATCCACACCAACTGCTTGAGATGCGCCCACAGCACAAAAAGTAATGACTCGGTCTTGTTCTAACCAGGCGAGGGAAAGAACAACCAAATGCTCATTTCGTAACTTTTACTTCTGAGCTGTCACACAGTAATCCTAACGGCAAAACTACACAAAAATAAAACAAATCCAGTCGACCTCTTCTTCATTCATCATCGTAAGACATGTTTTCCTTTTGGCGTATACTCAACTGGAAACGTACTAAAAACCAGAGGCGTG
Source organism: Hermodice carunculata (assembly GCA_964020975.1). NCBI lineage: Eukaryota > Metazoa > Annelida > Polychaeta > Eunicida > Amphinomidae > Hermodice > Hermodice carunculata. The sequence goes on along the minus strand of CAXHWN010002730.1, from coordinate 217,289 downwards.
GCTGTTGTGTCAACATTACATTGTAACTGCGCATGCCCGCGGCAATTGGGACCATACATGCCAGACAAAGTGCAGTAGTAACTAGTTCATGTTGGCAGATTAACCAACTGATAGCAAGATGTTGCATCCTATTAAACTTGTTTCTATTTCCCGAAGCACAAATGTTCGTTCATGTCACATATCAGTTGCGTTTTCATTCAGTCATCTGATATTACAACATAATGCATTGTCAGCTGGTAGTATCGGGCCGTTTTCCAAAGCCAGTTTATCGAACTTGGTTTAACATTATCTCTGCAACTTCTCCTGTGTATGATTCGTTCTTACTAGAAAGTTTAGTGTAAAATTTTAAAACAGCAATATTAAAAGCATCTGATCACGCTTTCTACAAATGAATCCACATATTTACCACTTTTCCATTCAAACCGACCAAAAGCATCTGAATGTAAAATGTCGTCTGATTTCATGGCTTTACTTGACTTTCTCATTCATAGAATGAAATATGAACAAGGAATGTGCATAAGACATACCAGGATCACGTGACCAATGCTCAGAGCTGTCCTGGGCCTGGGTTGTTGTCCCCAGCCCACGCCAAGGAAAGCTGTTGACGCAAGTCTTAATATATAATTTAAGAAGCACGAAAGGAAATTAGCAGTTAAGCCATTGAATTTTTGAAGAGATATCATGCAACACACTCCTTTAATATCTGCGGGATATTATGAGCGCATGATGCAAACCTTGTTTTTTTAACGTCGGTGTGTTAATTTGAGAACTGTATAGAATGTCCAGCCTCGCTGTTGTTTATCATAATTTTGACCAAGCGGTAATTGTCGTTTTTTTTTCCCATATTCGGATCACCCCATTGTGTGACAATGAACTTTTACCGTTAGTCTGTGGATTAAGTGCAATGCAGCAAAAGGACTTGGAGAATAACGGAAGTCAAATGTCAGGTATTTTGCTTTATAACTCATACTATTTCCAAAGCAACCCGTTATCAACATTGTCGCCAAGTGCAACTTTACTTTAGGTGTCTATCGTCCACTGTAAGAGTAGAGCTAGCGATCTGCTTCTCGGTCTGGGTCAGGTGTGCTTCCGGGCATAATTTACCTGCTCAGTCCCGTCTATGGTCTGTGACTTTCTTTTTTGTAATGTTTATTGTTGGCTTCAGGGTGTCCGCTTGAGGGCGCAGCCCGCAGACACCACTTTTTCAGATGGTTGGCTTTGTGTGACTTTCTTCATTCTCAAACCACAATCCCCTTCACATTTTCAGCCCCCCCCCCCCCCCAAAAAAGTAATAATAACAATAATATTGAACGAGATACAAACATTGATGTAGGCCTTGCTACTTTTTAAGAGTCGCCGAGTGTGTGACGAAATATTTTGTGCCAAAAATAATATTTCTGTAGCTCCTGAGACCATCCAATGCATCGTTATAATGCAAAGCACGTGTCTTCCTTTGTTGTTTACATCTGTCAATTACAGGTCAAGGGGTCTGGTTGAGAAAGTTAATGGTCAGTGTCCGCATGTGCACATTATAACAAATGTATGAGAAACAGGAGGGCTGTGGGACTCGTTTCTCAAATACTAAAGGGGACACTTATCGATAAAATGTTATGTAAGGTAAATGATATATCATCCAATATCAGTTCTTGTATTTTGGTTTGAAAAATCGGATCATCAGCCATGCTTCCTTGGTATTGACATATCTACCCCCATATAATGCAATAACTAAGATGATTAAAAAGCATGGACCTAATGATATGACAAACTTTTATAATGAGTTAAGGGACGCTGATATATTAAATAAGATTTAAAATATTTTTAAAAATATGGACCCTAATCAGAACGTGGGCATTCTATTTGAGATAATTGATGATGCTAAGAAGAAACATCTTCTTGTTAAGTTTGTTAAATTTGATAAACATAAACACAAAAAAAATAAATAGATAACTACTAGAATTTTACGATCTATCAAATTCAGAAATTTGTTATATAAAAGAACCAAGTCTACACCTATAGAGTCCCCTCTTTACCATACTTTAAAAACTAATCTTCCCATCTATAACAACATACCCATTTCTCATCATATTTGTTATGTCCTGTGCGTTCTCTATTTGTTATCTAGATGTTATCCACTTTTTGTTGTATTGTCAATTCATGTACAAGAGGCCTTCATACAGGCATTGTGCCTGTTGGACAATTATTTTTTCGAATAAAATATCTTTAAACCAAAAGAAATGTGTAAGGTTTGATATACCCGACAACTATAAATAATTTCCCCCGTATTGTTTGTGAATTAAATATATGATCACAGTTTACAAGGTATGACAAATTATGAGAAGAATTTTTATGCACAAAATTATCCAGAAAATTGTACAATCTTGAATCGTTATGTATGTCAACAACAATTATTATTATTTCTATACTCTACCGAGGTTACCTATTAGCAGTTTTTACATATCAGTTATTTTTATTAAGCAATTTGACACGTCTTCCACTTGTTAAGCCTAAAATTGTATCTTATATTGTAATTGCCGTTTCACACACTTAAAGAAGTCATAAGGGTGGCTCCGGTGATAGCGACGAATATTGTCTTAACAGGAGTCTCCCTGATTTACATGTGCTTATTATTTATGTAATTCTTATGGTTATTATTTAGCTGATGTATTGTACACTTGTTTTGTGGTCCAAGAAAATTATCCTGACTCCAGAGTCCTAAGTCCTGAGTGTGAACAGGTCATTCTCTGCTGATATCGACTCACTGCCGCGTGATCATTTGAACACAGCTGATGGAGACCCACCCAAGGTACATCAACGCCCAGTCCCGTGTGAATCTGGCAGCCTGTTTTTGAAGAGAGGTAGAACACGTGGACTACCGTTGCAATTTTCGTTGACTTATATTATCATCGATTGGAATGTATGCATGTATTAACCGATAAGTGCAGTGATAGGCAAATTCTTTTTTTTTTAAATCAAGGGATTCGAGCATCACCACCCCATTTACAACTTCATTGGCGTATCATGAATTGTATTTTCAGGTATGTTTCTGCAAAACCTAACGCAGGAGTTTAGAGAAATCAAAAATGGCGAAAAAACAAAAAACAAAAATCTATAAAAAAAAAAAAAAAGAAAAGAAATAGTAGAAAACTACCACCTGTTGATCAAATTAAGTTTAGGGGTCCCCAGAAATAAGAAGATCTTTTAAAGATTTGCAAATAATAATAATAATAATAATAATAATAATAATAATAATAATAATAATAATAATAATAATAATAATAATAATAATAATAATAATAATAATAAGCAAAAAGCCAATAAAAAATCCAAGAATAGATGGAGCGTGAGCAATTTGAAAAAGACTCACGCAAGGCACATCCTCAACCGGTTTGACGAGAATCTGCTGACTGTTTTGGAGAAGTCGAAAATGTGAATTGTGAACAGACGGACGGATGAAGAACAGGACGCCGGATCACAAGCAATCCCATTGCCTCGGCTGACTGAAAAGTCAGCAGACGTAAACACTGCTTTTGGTGATAAAAATTTATATCGCATGTGTGTCTTTATATGCTTGCTTACTGCAGTTCTTCACACAAAGCCATGACCACTAGTATATTTGCTGCAGTGCGTGGGCTGAATAAAATAACCCTGGGGGTCCACATGATGGGTACTTCAAATGCAATAGTTACATGGTAAACATGTTTATCATGCAGTTAGTCTTCCTAGTTGCGCTAACTGATATTGTGAAGTATGTATACATATTAACATATAAGCATTGTTTGAACGCAGTTAACAAGATCAGGTGGCAAACAGACTGATAAATGCTTCATGTGCAAAGGTCTGAAGGTGCACGATCCTCTATCCCACTACACTGGTCACTTGTTTATTATGCATGTTCCCGTTCGCGGGGGGGGGGGGTGTTGAACGAAATATGAAATTAAAATTAAATTCCTGTTACGAATAGTCACATGCAAATTACACCTCTGCTGTCCAAATAAGGCCTACGCGTCGTAATGAGTATTCACAAAATCATCAGACCAAAAACTCATTCGGGAGGACATCACTCCGTGAAGCACCTGATATGCAAACGGTCTCTCTTGCCTTTTAGAGAAACCGATCTGGTTTTTTTACTTCACTCTGTTTGCTCTTTGACCACATGAGCCCTGTTTAAGCGTTGAAAAGTGACTCAAACTCTGTTTGGTCTACTTGGGTTACCACGGTAACAGACCAGAGTGCAACACAGCACACACTCACACACACTTCCTGGTTAGTCTACCAGCCCAGAAGAAGGGTGATGGGAGAATAGTTTTATTACCCTGACTATCAATACTTTTTTTAGTACTGGGGCAGACCAAGTGTAGTAGAGATAAAATTGGACTTGGACTGCACGGGTAGGTCGAAACAGCAAGAGAGCTTCAAGCCTCTGCGTATTTATATCGGCGCTTGCCTTGCCTAAAGAGCTTTAAATGAGATTCTTATAAAAAAAAAATAGGGTTTGTCAAGAGGAGGACCTGCATGAAATACCTTAATAGTACCATATAAAAGACATATCTAACGTATTTATTTCTGATGTTTTATATTTTTATTTTATTTTATTTTATTTCACTTTCATCTTGTTATATTTCACTTCCGTTTTTATTTTTGGCCTGCATGTTAAAGAAAAATCATACCTTTAATATATATATATATATATATATATATATATATATATATCAACATTATATTTATCCTAAATGTAACGGCTTCGTGATAGTTGAATCTATTGTAGTCGGTTGGAAAGATGACCAAAATCGACTTATTCTCTTTCGACATTTTGTTGGTTAGGTAAACAAATGTATTAATAACGTTAAACAACCTCACATTTGTTTTAAATGTCGCCTTCGACCAGCTGACTGATTCATTGCGTTCATTCATATTGGCCTATCTGAGTTTCGGTAACCGCAAGTGATAACTTTCTTGAAATTATTTGGTATTGTATGTTTTTCAAAATTATGCAAAATTAGTTGCAAATCGTATTTTAAATTTTCCATATCCTCAAAGATATTGTAGCTGCAGGTACCATTTCCAGACCCAAATTTGTGTGACATGCTCACCCAAAGAATCAGAGACAACAGTTGTAGAATTTTAATTCATGCTGATCAGGGACATATGAAAAGTTACAATGTTGAAGATCTTCAAACCTGTACAGGTGGTAGGTGCCATTCGAACTTCAATTTATATATTTGTGCTGTAAGCGCATCCTATCAACCGAAAAAATTAATGTTGGATGTCTTCATCGACTGTAAGTAGTAGAGATGCTGTTCCAAGTTCAATCCATCGTTTTATGCTATAAGCATGCGCAACCAACAGTGAACGAAGCTACATCACATTAACTTTATGCTAATAAGGTAAAATTCACAAAACTTATACATTTGAATATCTTCAAAACTGTCACAGATAGAGATGTCCGTCCAACCTCGTTTATATGTTTTTGCTGTGTGTGTGTCCAATGAACAGAAGTAGAATTTTTATCCATGCCAATTATGCTAATACACAAATGTAAGCATTGAATATCTTCCAAAGTTGTTTCGTATGTTTGAACTACAAGTACACATCAGCACGAAGGAATGTTGTTAGAGTAGCATTTTCATTTTTGAAGGTACCCAGATTGACTTGCTGTGAAGCAAATTTTAATAATTGTTGCTTTTTAAACAGTTTTTCCTTAATTTCTTTTCAGTTGTTGGCATGGCTGCCAACTTGACTCCAAGCTTAGCTGTCTTGCAAAAATTCTACATAGCTAAAACATACTTAGCCGGTTCAACTGACAGTCTGTAAGCTTCAAATATCTTTTACTAAGACCAAGAAGTCAAAGGGCCCCAGATCTGTGCAAAGAAAAAAAATAGGATTCGCGGATGCTCCTGTCAAGTTGATTGTGTAGCCAAATTGTGTAGGCGTATCATCTATCACGAACTGAAATAAGACATCGCTTAATGTGTCTGTGGCTCATAATGTTTGTTTCCATAAAAAGGGGGGTAGTATAAACCAGGTGGCAAGTTACACGACCGCGAAGAACTGGTCGTCTATCGGTCTTGTAATCATATGTAATTTTCTGTATATATGCTGCCAGTGCTTTTGAAGTTTACGTACACACCTGGGGTCACATACGAGGGCTGGTTGAAAAGTTCTAAGCCTTAGTGGGACATCTCAATAGGATTGAAACAAACTTTTGCCACCAACAAGTACAATCATTTAATGAATCACCGACATAAAAAAACTGCCACTCTGGCGTGATTAGTGTATTTGTACCAGACCATCCTGTAAACCTACCAACTGAAATCACCAAAAGTGGACAAAACTGGCTATAGGGCAGTCATCAAGTACCTGTAACTGAAAGGGCTAACTCAAATATAGATACATGCCGAAGTGGCCTTCAACAGCAACCATTCCCGAAAATATTACCAGGGTGCATGACAAGTTGATGGCTGATCGACGAGTCACCACTCGACATATTGCCAGTGTTGTGGGCATCTCTTATGAGAGGGCTGAGTACATTATCACCAAGGAGTTGGGAAGGACAAAAGTTTGTGCAAGCTTGGTGCCAAAGCTCTTGACAGCGGATCAGAAACGTATCAGATTCCTGGCGTCCCGTGACAATTTATGCCGTTTTGATGCAGATCCCGATGATTTTTTGGCCCGATTTGTAACCATGGATGAGACCCGCGGTTCATCACTTTGAACCAGAAACCAACATTCAGTCTAAACAATGGACGCTTCCGGGATCACCGTCCTCGAAAAAAAAACAAGTCGGTTCCTTCTGCTGGAAAGGTCATGGCTTCAGTCTTTTGGGATTCCAAGGATATTCTGCTGATTGACTATCTCGAAAAAGGCCAGACGACCAATGGTAGATATTATGCTGACCTACTGACACAGTTGCGTGAAACTACCAAACTAAGAGACGGGGAAAGGTCCATTATTCACCAGATTTAGCCCCGTCAGACTTCCACTTGTTTCCCAAATTGCAAAACTAGCCGGTCCCCATTTTCCTAGTAATGATGACGCCATTTCCGCTATGAATGACTTGTTTAGGGAGGCTGAAGAAAATGTCTTCTTGACCGGCATCCAGGCCTTGCAGCATTGCTGGCAAAAGTGTGTAAACCTGGAAGGGGACTATGTGGAGAAATAAGTTAAAACCATGGACATTGTACGGATCTTTCCCAGCTAGGCTTAGAACTTTTCAGCCAGCCCTCGTACACAGCAATAGTTTTTGTTTCTATCATTTCTTTTTCCTTACATAGATTAGCGTTCAATGTTCCACAGATACGGGGCATACTGTTGGTATCGTTTTAAATCTGCAGTAGTACCCTTTAATTCAAAATGGCTGAAAAAATATATTGCATTAGAAAGTAAGGCATTTTATCAAATGTCAAGCAGGCTTTGTCAACTTTTGGTTGTTAGATTACAATATCCGGAGTCCTCGAATTGTTATTTAAGGCCAACCGCAGTGCCATCACAAAGTGGTCACATACAGCAGGTGGTCTCAAAGTACAGGTATATTTAAGAAGTAAATATAGTACATGTGCTTTACAAATGCCGTCTCAAAAAGATATCCGGTCCCATAATGGAGGTGGTCCTTAGAGCAGGTGCCACGATTAATGTGACCACGTCGAGGAGCATTTGGGACAACGCTTACACCTTTGCTGATTCAGTGAGGAAACGGTCAAAATAAAAGCATGTAACATTTTTTAAATAAGAAGTCTACGTCAAAAAGCACTGATTACCGCTGTAAACAGCTTCTTTCTGCCACGAGACGGTTTCAGAAAGCATTGAGAACCGCGGGCAACAACATTTTTACTATTTCATAGACATACGTCTTCCACATTGTAAAAGTCAGGGATGCAAAATTGCCTGATTCAAGGACATTTGCACATTCATGCCGATGTTAGAACATCTTTTTCTCCCAAACACCAGTAGATCAAAGTTGCAAGACTTTTCAAATCTTTCAATGCTGGTTAAAACCCTAACGTTTCCTGCACTAAATGTTAGGTGCTTTGTGTTTCAGCAAATGAAGTTGCGAAAATGTATTTGTTGTATATGAGTTTGTAAAGGCTGTATGAAGACAATATCAGAATCTGAAGATTAAGAATGTGTACATCATGTTAAATACTAAAATTTGTATCAAAAGAAAAACGCGAGGAAGTGTAACTGTGATTATTATCCATGTTGAATATGCATGTCCGTACGTACGTACGTATATCTGTCTGTCTGTCTGTCTGTTTGTATGTCTGTCTGTCTGTCTGTATGTATGTATGTATGTATGTATGTATGTATGTATGTATGTATGTATGTATGTATGTATGTATGTATGCAAACGTTCGACAGGTTCCAGATTGCTTGCACAGAATTGTTTATATTGCATGGACCTTTTTTGCGTCAACATTAGTTAGGATTGTAACCGAAAGTTCATTTTTTATACAATTTTGATGCCCTGTTGAGAAAACTAGCATGGAATGTAAAAAATTTGGTCACAACATATTGGTTTACATTCAAATGACTGCGCACATTCTCAGCATTTGCGTCAGTCTATAAAACTAAAATAATAGACACGAGTATGATCTCATTTGTTGTCTCAAATTGCGTATGTTTAGTCCCCGAAGTTGGTGTCAAAGATAAGAAATCGACTCAACTAATTCCAACCTGATAGAAGACTGAGTCAACAGCTTTCCTTGGCGCGCTCTGGACGCAATGCTCCCAGAGCGCGCCAAGGAAAGCTGTTGACCATGGGCATATAATTTGAAGTGATCTTCCATGCAAGTTTCATTCAAATTTTTGAAATATAAGCCCTAAATTAGTAAAATACAATTAGCAGACGACATTTCGAAATTAGCGGCGAAAAGCGTCATTAGGATGGAATGAGTTAAGATGCTTATAATTTTTAAAGATTTTTTTTTCAGTGGATACGCTCTATCAAGCACTTGTTGCTTCCTGCCCAAGATGGCTCAGAAGTATCTTGTGCTCTTAAGGTATGATATATGTGACAATTTTTTTGTTCAATATGTTTCTCTAACGGCGAATATGTGAATGTATTTGGCTGCACAATCTAATCAACAATCTCATAGGTACTTTAATATGAAAAAGGAAAAATAACAGTCCGGAGAACCTGAATAGCTGTGACCAGACATGCGTGTCAGTCAGAGCGAGGGGGGGGGGGGTCTGTCATGTTTTGCTAAACATATTATATCTTAAGGCTCCACATCTGAATCCATAATGATCATAACTAAGTTTTTACAATTCAAAATAGCTAAGGTGACATTACAAATTGTAGGTCTAGATATGGCCGCAAGATATGCCCGCCTAAAGCGTCTTTGGGGCGAGTCTGTTGCATGCCTCGCAGACAGACAAAACAAAGTCTCGTTGTCATGACCCAGTGTCATCTGGCGTTTTTCCAGATTGTGTCTGAGAACAATTGTTTCTCTTGTGAAAATTTTGTTTGTAACAACAATGAAAAAGCCAGAATTTATCATGGCTGTATATTTGGCGATGGTTACGTACACTGAGACGTGGCATATTTGTAGCTGGTCTCAGTACAGGTTTTCATTAGGCACAACGAACTTGCTCCATGAAATCAAACATTACATACTCTTACGGCTGGTGTGAACTCTACAAGCCTAATAAACGTCTTTCTCTTGGATATGCGTTGACATATGGGCTCTTTTTTAACGAAACGACAAACAATGAATCCATGTGTGCGTGTTGGGGGTGCGTGGGTGGGTAACAGCTGGCGAAAACGTCAAAGAACCTGGGGCTGATCCAGCTGGGGCCGAAGGAGCCATACAGCCCGCATTCCCGGCGATGAATAATATCACCCCTTAACCCCCCTTTCTTTTTCATATATGTATATATATATATATATATATATATATATATATATATATATATATATATATATATATATATATATATATATATATATATATATATATATATAAATATATATATATATATATATATATATATATATTTGTTTATTAATTTATGTTTTTGTTGTTGTTTTTTTTTTGTTGTTGTTTGGTTTGGTTTTTGTTAATTTTTTGCGGGGGGGGTGTTTGCTTTTTGTCTTTTGATATCATTTGTTTGGTTTTCTTTATCCACATGTTCTTCATAGTTCAAGCTCAGAAAGCGTGCACCTTCCTCATATTATACCACGCTTTTCGAACTGTTACAGGTAGGATGGAGGACATCGGTATTTTTCCTATTTTCAACGAAACCAGCTCCGGACTTGTGGTTCTTGCCCACAATCATAAATTTCTGGATACGCCCCTAAAGACACCTGTATATTTCAGTTTCTCCTTTTTTCCCCTTAAGTTACAAAAATAATCTTTGTACTGCAAACGTTCACCCTTTATCAACCAGAAGTGAACTTGCGATAATTTCACAAGTACATCATTCTCAAACCTAAAAAAAAAAAAAAACGAATTCAATGACTTTTTTTCTCAAACATAAACTGGTGATATGTGGGGACTTCGTCCAGCTTAATAGTAATCAACGGTGATATCATTCACTTGGAATAAAGTAGCCACCCCATAGTATTTTCAGATACTCCTGGCATGCCCGTAAGACAAGGAACAATAAATAAATTTCACATCTAGCCGACCGAGCCGTCTTACAGTCACAAACTCGAATTACTCAGCTCGCCTAAAAAGATTTTTTAATCACCATTCCATATATACCTCTCTGAGAGAGTGAGTCTTTTTACAACCACCACAGCTACCTGAGGATCACCGGGACTGCCAGATGGCACCACTCACTAATGGATGCTAGTCCACATCTTGGATAAGCCAGATATAAGGGAACATTTACGCATCCTTTCTCTCGCAGGGTCCGTCCAGTTATAGTATGTGTTTCACGAGTCTGCATCAAGGATAATAAAAAGTGGTTATATTTGCAAGAGCAATCATTTTGCCCTGTTTGATACTGGAATCTGCCCGCACATGCAGGTACTTCCGTGTTGAGATATGCGGGCTGGACCAGCCCTGCTGCTGATATTAATGTATTTTACTATCGACTGAGTGTTGGCTTTGGGAGCCCAAAGCCATGAGATCATTTAGTTGATAATTGACTCTTCGTGTATAATCTAAAAACTGCGCGTTTACCATCACACAACACCATTCAAGAAAATATACCCAAATAAAAGTCATGTACTAGAACATTTCCAAAATTGGATTTTGTTTAATTCATCCTGTTTTCAATTGAAATTGTTTTATGAGTTGCCGACCACTAAAGATCCCCTAAATAAAACATGTAAACTGCGAAGTCTTCAAGCGTTGATTATTCACGCGAGTAGGAAAAAACAAACAAACAAACAAAAAACAAAAATGTGTTACTCATTATCGAAGAATGTAGTTGTGAGCGAAGAGATGTTGCCAGTTTTTTTGGGGGGGGGGTGCTTTTTGTTTTGTTTTGTTTTTTCTTTTGTTTTTCATTTATTTTATTTTTTTTATTTTTTTATTTTGTTTTTTTCTTTTGGTTTTTTCTTTTTTTTATAATTTTTTTGTTTGTTTTTAATTCTTGTCAGTAGTTTTCTTGGTGAACACCTATTGAGATCTCACGCAGCAACACATATTCAAGGCATCACTCAATAGTTTTGTTTTTCTCCAGACAATCGCTTGAACGTCGTTCATATCAAGTATAAACTGCAGGTAGTCTAGTCATTTGCGCAACATGAGAAATAAAAATTGATCACGAGGGAATAATTGGACCCACAACAAAGCATGTTGTACCCCAGTTAATGTGCTATCATGATTATTATATACATGTGCTTCGTTAATTATACTCTTTTTAATAAAAAAAAAATACATTGTGTGTTTTGTAATTTTCTGCATTGCCTAACCTCTAAAACTGAGGCCCGGGCGGCCACAGCGACCGAGAGCAAAGCAAATATCAGCCCGCTTGAATTCGAGTCCCGCTTTCAGTTCGAAACACAAGCACGCTGAGTTGGTCTGTCCACGAAAGCAAGTATTCAAGGAACCCACATGTGTATCACTAGTAAAAACCATGAACACGTAAATGGATAAGATCATACACTACGTACCTGAAATCATGGAGCGTCCTCGGTCCATCTGATCCCCATAACAGTTACTTGTTGCACAAACTCCTGTACGTCTTGACACCCGGCTGTCGCAACGTGACATGCTTCAAAGTGTTCCATCCGTACGCATGACTGAACACCTGTAGACTGGGGACAAATGAGTGAGACCGAAACGTTGCACAAGATACGAATGTGGCCGAGTTCCCGGACACGGTGATAAGCCGTTATGTTGTGTGCTTGCGGTCAATGAAAAATCCATTGTTACTGTACATGAACTATTAGATTATTGTATATTTATTCAACAATGCAAACCCCAACCAAATGAAACTATATTGACACCAAATTCAAAATTATGTCGACAGCAAATTTAAAAGGGGATCAAAATTACGTCAAAAACCGTAATTCTGAGGCAATACTGTGGTATTACTGTCCCGCGGTATATTTCCTCCATGACAAGGAAAAGGCAATCGCATTTTTGCCTTTGTTGCAATTGTGACCTTTTGGTGCTTTCTTATGTAAGATTGAGGCAGCAAAACTGGTCGCCTGGTGACTCCGCGTCACAATACGATCGCACGCAGGGTGTGGCATTTTGGCCTTGCGGTGTTGTACTGGTAACTAGAAAACTGTAATTACGACTGCTGACTGACAGTGAGCCTGTTTCCCAGCTGTAATGGAAACACGAGTCTTTTCTCCCAGCTCACTGGAACAAAATCCGTAATGTTTGCCCAGAGTGTAATCACGCGTTTGTATCCTGAGGCCCAACAGCAACCAACAGCACCCAAAACCGTAGCTGGTACGTTTGCATGCATTCTCGACGAGAGTTCGGTGATTGTGGGAGTTTATCTTCCGGCCTTACTCTGATCCCAACGTTAAGTTTGACATGATATACTTAAAATCTGTTACTGCTGCCATGAAATACAGTTTCGCTCACCCACTGCAACAAGCTTTTCGAAAGCAATGAAAACAAAAAACAAACAAAAAACCAAAAACCCCGAAACTTACCCCCTTCATAATGAATCTTTCCATTGTGACAGAAGACGTGTTACATCAGAATGGGAGGGGGGAGGCTATAATGATCAATGATGTGTCTTACTGCATAATAACTTTTCACTGATTACAAAACCACTTCAAAATACTTTGAATTTTTTCGGTCTCTATGCACCAATTCTGTTTTTGTTTATTTTTTTTTGGGGGGGTGGTTGGGGTTGTTGTTGTTGTTGTTGTTGTTGTTGTTGTTGTTGTTGTTGTTTTTTGCTTTGTCTTGGATTTGTTTTTTTTTTCTGTTTTGTGTGTGTGTGCGGTTTTTTTTTTTTTGGAAATGTTACCATCATGTTAAATATAAAAACTTTTATTGGTATATCTGTACTGAAAATTATATAAGCTGTGGTGCTGATAGGACATGTGGAAAATTGTTGCTCTTGCCAAATAGTTGCCGGTTGAGAACAGGCTTAGTTACGTTTTTGCGATGAGACTGACGCGCTACACTGTGGAGCCCTCAGAATCATTGCGGAACAAGAGTCTGTCTAGCAGGTAAGCCAAATAGCAACTTTTGAAAAATTAACTGTTTCAAAAGTCATATGAGAGAGAGAGAGAGAGAGAGAGAGAGAGAGAGAGAGAGAGAGAGAGAGAGCGAGAGAGAGAGAGAGAGAGAGAGAGAGAGAGAGAGAGAGAGAGAGAGAGGGCTTGGTATGACATAAAAGGTCTTCATATGCTTTGGAATAAGTATCTTTATTTCAACCAATGGTCGTTACGATTTACTTTTTCCATCAGTATACACGTATCGTGGTGTGGCTGAATGCCACCGTTGCCAAGTGATATGATCAGAGATCTGAGCTGGAACTTAATACACCAGTCCCCGGAAGCCGTGTACTCTTTTTATTAGTAGATCTTAATAGGAAAGGTCAGAATTAGCTCTGAAGTATGTATTTGCCCAAATACACAACCAAACACACAAACATTTGGAGGGCTAGAGCTGCGTATTCCCATTGGTTTGCATGATAAAGTAACCTTAAATAAACTGGTCACGTTAGTAGCAGTGGTTATATGATTTTCGTGAGATATATAGTGACGCATCTAGATTATCTGTGTGAAATTTGGTGTCTCTATGTGCAGTTGTTTTCAAGTTATTAGATGCAAATTACAATGTAAAGTAATGGGAATACACAACCCTGGCCCTTCAGTGACTGCAGTGCCCTCTTTTAGGCAGGGCTAGAACCTTCAATTCTTGTCCTTGCCTATTAATGACGTCGACGTGGCCTTATAATATAGTGTGTGCGTTTTAAATAGATTTTGACATTATAAGGGACAGAGCGGTCTGTATGCCCTTTGAAAATGGCAAAGCAGTTGGAAAGTGAAAACAACGACTGTAAAAAGAAGTTCAGTGTAAGAAAAAAGTTGCATCCTAAACACCAGCAAAAATTGATGCTTTTTAAAGGTGCCAGGGGCACCGAGGCACCTGCTAATTTCGATCCCTTGCATCAAGTGCTGTATTGGGCCTCAGACGAGTGATCTATCTGTTTTGTGCACATGTACAGGTACCAGTATATGACAATCGTGTATATTCAAAGTGAAGGTCATACGACTATTCAAAGATCATACTAAGAGCCTGAGGCGGCACGCATTGGGAAAGACACATCTTTTGTTGGTTTCCTATGTGATCAAATGTACTCAATTGTAACATGATTTCGACCATAAGTAAGACAATGTAATGAATACTTTCAGATTCAAATATTGACAAAATGTGTAATAGATTCGAACAAGGACGTAACACTACATGGCCATTTTGTGAAGAAATTAAAGGTATACCAGATAATGCAGGGATGGATTGGGTGATGAAAAGTACAAATGAAGACTGACGTACTAACAATTAAGCGGTGAAGCTAGGAATTTAGATTTTTTTTCGACAAATGGATAAAAAAGTACTTTAAATATATATAGTTGTTTAAAAAAATGCCTCCCAAGAAACATATATGTTACATTTTCAGAATTTTAGAGGAGTGCAATTAAAATTTATATCCCGCATTGCCACTCTAGGATTAAATGCAGATCGTAAACAATGGGGCTTTTGTGATGGAATGTGTGATTTATGTGGTAACGGTACGGAAGATATACTTGTATTTATCATTTCTTTTTCACATGTCCCATCCTTGAAGATCTCAGGAAAAAACTATTTCGGAATCTTGAGGAGAAATTAAAGAACTCAGATTTATTACAGGTTCGGCAACATTTTATGGCTTCCTCGATTGTTACCAGATATACTATTTGACAGACGGTATCGCCCACTACCAAAGTAATGAAGCTTGTACAATTTTTGATGATGGTGCTCGACAGTTTCTCAAAGATGCCTTTGACCTACAAATTCTTTAGCCTAGCTAATACTTTTGACGCTGATGGTTAGCGGGAGCTCTCTCCCTATGCTTGTCGACGTGACAAGTCCGTTTTTGGTTCCGATTTTCATTGTAATATGTATTTCAAGCTTTATGTGTATATTTTTATTATGTGTGATATCTTTTCTTATGTAAGTGTAGTGAATCATTGTACAGATATCTTTTATTGGATTCGCCTGCACTACTACTACCCCGGTGTTAGGCACCCCCGCTGTAAATGCTGAACCAATAAATAATAATCATATAAGACTGTTTAACTCAAAAAAAATGTCGCCTGCAATGAAATAAATGCATTCCAGAACCATTATTTTTTTATTTTTGTTGTTATTTCTCTGAAACACGTGACTATTTACTCTTGAGCATGATATTTGGTAGTTCTTGAGGAGTTCATTTTTTATGTAGTTACCAAAACTCTGCAAGCTGTGGGTGTGGTATTTTCCTAAAATATTTTGGTTGCATTGATTACAATCACAGGGATTTCATATTTCCAACTTTGTTTGGCTACAGTTGAATTAACTCTATTTAGAAATAATTTACCACTCCCTCTAGTACGAAGACTTTGCAACTCTTGAATTGATTTAAAGAGAACGGATAAAAGTTTATTGGCAGATTTTTATTTGTGAGTTCATGATGAACTTTTAGCTTCCTTTGAGTCAAGAGATCCTTTCCTTTCAGTAGAATTTAACTCTTTGAATTCTTTGGGCAGTCATGTGGATATTCTAATTCGCTGGGTACCACCGGTATTACTCGCCAAATTGTGTCATCTGTTCATGACTAGATAATGTACATTATGTGGACAAACAGACGCCGATACTAATGCGTACATCCACAAAGAGCAATCCGGGCACACACGATATAAAAACAGACAAATCGAAGTCGTTATTTTGGAATATGTTCAATAACACAAAGTTAGTAACGTCATTCTAAGGTAACTGACAAAGAAAACCAGGTACTTTGAACATCAAATAAAACATGCTTTATATATATCATATGAATCTAAAATTATCAATTACATCAGTAGTAATTTATCAATTGAGGTACCCTTCACTTTAAGTTATGAAAATATGTCAGAAAAGGCAAAACAATCGACTATTTTTTATGACAAGAAAGGCAAAACAACCCATTATTTTATATGTCAGGAAGGCAAAACAATCCCTCATTTTATATACTAGGGAGCAGTCAACAACAACAACACGCCAATGTATTATTTTCAGCTTGAGAGGATAATTTGAATGTATTACCTCCAGAACTGAAGACATCCATTTGATTTTTTTTACTCGTGTACTTATTTATGAGGACTGAAACTTTAAAACCCCCCTTTATCAAAGCCGCTGAAGTAAATCAACTGGAGCTTGTCCTGCCAGAGTTTGCGAAAATCTAAACCTTTTCGTTTGATCTTAAAATAAATATAGGTTGCACAAAGCTTGCTTAAGTTTATTTTCGCTTGACATGATTTCCACTTTTGTTCCGGAAGAGTCACTGCGCTGGGCCAAAATGGTGAACAAGAAAACTATCACTCTCGTCAGAAAATCACATTGTAAGGCGGTGTACGAGTCGAGTCTTATAACATTGCGCCTAAAATGGCACAAGATGCTTTTTGCTTTGAACGAAAATTTGTAACAAGCAGTGCGTCTTGTAATGGTGAAGTAGAGTTTCTGCAAGGTAGGGTAGTGTTATTTTATAATAACACTAATAATAATAATAATAATAATAATAATAATAATAATAGTAATAATAATAATAATAATAATAATAATAATAATAATAATAATAATAATAATAATAATAATAATAATTATAATTATAATAATAATAATTTACAAAATGATGTTTCTGATTTTTGGTATTATGACCTAAAAGACGATCGATCGTTTCTTGAATGAGCGAGAAACGTTAGAGAGGTTTGTGTTTTGCTTGACAAAACCACACGGTTGGCTAGGAACAGAACAGGTCAACATACATGACACCATTTCGTGACTTGTGCACACCCCACTTGACAGGAGTTCCTGTTTTCCCACACGAATAATAATGGATTGATCTTATCTGCCCGGGCTACAAATTGGGCAATTAGGGGGGGGGTCACTATGTCAAGTGCCTCTAATTCAGACAGTGTCAGCTTATCAATTATGTTAGAAGCAGATAATATGAGATAGCGATCCTTGGGAGAAAATTGCTGCTTTCAATCTCCAAAAGAAGGAACAACATGCTAAGCCTGGCGATATTTCTTAAAA
This sequence comes from Hermodice carunculata, assembly GCA_964020975.1. Taxonomy (NCBI): domain Eukaryota; kingdom Metazoa; phylum Annelida; class Polychaeta; order Eunicida; family Amphinomidae; genus Hermodice; species Hermodice carunculata. The sequence goes on along the minus strand of CAXHWN010002730.1, from coordinate 199,611 downwards.
AACCAAACCATCATATTTTAATTGTCGTCGTCAGCATCATCTTCCTCACTAGTTTCATTTTGTCTTATTTTGCAAATGCATACTTCTGAATCTGACGCCATGCGTGAATAAAATTGCTGGTAAACTTGCTAAGGCAGTGGTGCCCTGACAAGAGTGCTTTTTTTGCCTCTACATTCTGCCCTATTTATATACACTTCTTTCTTCATGCCTCATCTAGCTATTCTTTATTAGCCTGGGGTCACAATTGTGAGAAAACTTACAAATTACAGAAGAAAGAAGTGCAGTTGATCTACAACGCACACTTTCTTGCACGCGCAGAACCTATATTCACAAGCGGAAATATACTAAAAATACAAGACTTATTGTGACCGAAAGCTTTGAAATTGTGTTTCCGATAATATCAGATGTTACTACATGCCCATTTCAACAATGTATTTTTGGTACCACCTGCAACTCATCAACACAATACTAACAATAGAAATACATCTCATGCTTCTCTTCCTCGATGAAGTACTACCGATAATATAGCTCTAGTTTACTTTCCGGGTTTAATTAATTAAACGTCCGTGAGTGTATTAGAAAAAAAATAAAAAACATTCTTACGCATTCATACTTTGGTTTTTCTAAACACATCAAAGTGAATCCGTATCCAGAGGAATGCACTAACACGAACTGCTATATATGTAATAGATATTAGTTCTTTTGGTGATAGATCGATTTTGATCTTCAATGTAGATGTCGGAAATAGGAGTCTTATTAATGGCCATATTCTAGGATCCTTTATTCATTTTCCTTCATATGTATACACTTTTTCCCTCCTGTCATGGCAACCTTAATTGCATTTATCATACTGAACTGTCTAAGTGCCAATGTTTGGACCGAGTCAACAGCTTTTCTCGTCGCACATTGGGCGCAATCATCTCATATAAATTGGATATGAGTTTTGAATCTTAATTCACAGAAAGTCCAGTTTATGATTCATTTAAGCCGCTCATTATCAACAGTGGTTCAGAATGCCAAATGCCTAAATAAGGTCATATGAAAAAGTCGACGTGCACGTGATATACGTGATACACCTGGCCATATATATATATATATATTTATATATATATTTATATATATTTATATATATATAAATATATATATGTGTGTCTGTCTGTCTGTCTGTCTGTCTGCCTGTCTGCACAGGATACTTCAGTGAATGAAACATAACATATTCTTTGTCACAACATTTGAGTGGAGATCCAGAAAAAGAAGCGCTCACGGCGCACCCAACTTTGTGGCTACTAGTTTCCGAATTATATTTTCTTTTGTGAAATACTTATAAAACATTTGTCCACAGTTTAAACAGATTATTTATTAGTCTGTGATTTTAGTTATTTTAGGTTCATATTGTTTTTCCTATAGGCCTTATACACACGTGTCTAATGGTATTTCAGACGTATTCCATTTTTTCTTTGCATGCAGTGTGCACCTGACCCTTTGACAGAGTAATCTTATCTTATAGCCTGTCTGCAAACAAATGTCAAAATGTAGCACTCTGAACGACAGGTTGACATAAACTTGAACTGTGACCATTATATCACTGTGTACGGATGTACGCCCTAGTAACGCTATTATGTAGCAACGGTGTTTTGTATCAAACGTAGGCGTAAACTTGGAAAAAACATCAAAATTATCTGCTCAATTCCATGCACAAAATCAGTAATATGAACGCAGATCCGGAACCTGCATAATAATGCTGAGATTTGAGTTACTTTGACTGATTCATCGGTAGCAAATAGGACTGCATGTGTATTGACATCACAATCCAATATGGTGGCAAAATGGAACATGTGTCAAACATGATCTTACCAAGTGCCCCCTCAAACCCATACAATATTGTATCAAACGGTAGATAGTTAATTGCCCTCAGTCGTCATCAAAAGTCACAACCAGAGTATAGTCTATGGCAGTGTAGAACTAAAATAAACATAGATATTTTTTGGCTGCGCCCCCTACCGATGACTTAGGCAAGCTTGAACTGTAAGGTCCTATCAAATATCCCCACAGATGGACTGATCGTGGGAACTCGGACCTTTGGAAGGTTTGGTAATAGTTAACATGTTGACAAAGTGTACCCTATACACCCATTTTTAGCTGTCTGATTGTTCATTCTTAGTTCAAATTGGCCACCATTTGATATAATAGATAGACACAGTGCTAGATTAAATTGCTTGTGGCCTAAAACTTTATGGAGTGGCTGGTTGTTAAATACAGCAGCCAAAATGCCATAAATTCAGCAGCAGCGGCAAGCTTATTTCGGGTTGAAAGTATTAAGGTCAGCTTAGGATGGGCTGTTAAAATAATCAATTCTGGAGGAAACAAATACCCTTTTATAGCCTTTGAAACCCTCCTAAAGTGGCGTATTTGCTTATATATTCCAACCAATAGGTCACTTATTGAAAATGTCTATATGTGGGGTATTAATATGGTTTTTATTATCCCTCCACGCGGGGAAAATGTCCGGATACTTGACAGCATATTGTCCCGTAGGTCATGACATGGAAAATAAGCTTTTAGATATAGCATGTTTTTGCTGTAAGAAATCATACTGTGTAACTGGTCTAATACAAAAAGCACGGTACCCTCTTTTTGAAGAAATACAATGATCCATGGACATGAATAATGGGACATGCAAAACAGGTATATGAACAGTTTCATGGCTTAGATCTTTGAAATATTTGGGGGGGGGTGAAGGAGCTGTGTGGGTTTCATCTAAAAAAGTTTACTCAGGGGTGCTGCAATAATTGAGTTCTTGTTTTCCTAATTTTTGCAAAAGCTGTTTGAAAAATTAAAGATAGATGGATCTTCTTCGAATTTTGTGTATATGACATCAGCTGAGGGGCTACCCATCTCTCACCAGTTGTCACTGCTAATATTGTCTTAATCATAATAAGTTATTTGTTCGTCATGATGATGAGCAATATACATTTTGATAAAACTTATAATGCTCATGTTTTTATCATGACCATTTCGTTTTGTCTGAAACCGTTGGTCATGGTCACACCTCACTGCACATTATTAACAAATGGCCTATAGGCCAAATAAACTGTAGTGTCCTGTCAGCTCATGCCACTGTTGCCGAGTACCGTTTTTGTGTGACCACCAGCAGAGATAAGAGCACACACACACACACACGAGATGACGTTGAGCAGAACAATTTCTGTGTGTCTCTCTGTCGAACTTGTGCTGAATTGATGAGTAAATCCAGTGCCAGTTCCTCGATATTTTGTGGTGGATTTGGCTGCCGTAGACTGTGCGCCCCAACATGTCCGAGATATGTTAAATCACATTAAGGTCTGGATTGAATGCTGGCCATTCGGGGTGGGTATACTCCTGGTGTTCATCATGGTATTCCTTAATCATGCAAGCTCTTTGAGGTCTAGCATTGTCGTCCTCGAAGATAAACCCTGAACCAATAGACTCCATGCCAAAAGGTGTTGCTATGGGATCCAGGATTTTGTCCCTATAAACCTGTCCAGTCATGGGCCATCAACAACCTTCTAAAAAACGCATATGGTTCCAAGATATGCCCCCCACCCCATAACAGCTCCTCCACCAAAGCAGCTCACAATGCAAATGTGGTCTCTGTTATAATGGGTATTCTTTTCCAGCAACAATGTCACTTTGCCATCTCGAAACTTGGTACAAAATTGAGACTCGTCACCCTGAGATGACATTGCGCCACTGCTCTCTACTCCACGGTCTGTGTTCCATGCATCATCATAACCTGGCCTCTTGGTTTTGGTCATTGATCACTGGGAAAGTGGCAAGCCTTTGGGACTTCAAACCAACCTCATGCCATCGCCTCCATAGTGTTCTGTCTGAGACATTTTGTCTGGTAATCTCTCTCAGATGCTGGCGTCTTTCAGTACCTGATGAAAATGGATAAACATGAACAAAGTCTACAAGCCTGCTGTCATTTTCTTGGTTTTCACCCTGGGACACCCAGCTCCTCTCCTCTCCTCTGAAAAACACAGCCTGTTTCTCTTTCTTTTTGCACCAGGCGACTTACTATACTCGGGGAAACATTTAACTCTGTGGCACATCCTCTTGACTACACCCTGATTTATTCCACAGCCCCATAATTTGCCTTTTTTATCCCTCTGACAAATGCCGGCATATAACCATCATATTGGCACTTGGTCTGCTTACAGATTGGTTTTGGTCAGAAATAACCTTACCATAGAAAACTGTGACAAGGATCTTAACTAGGGCAGATCAATCATGCTAAACGTAAACAAAAACGCACTGAAAGACAGTCATAACTGTTACACAGTAATACTGGTGGTCATGCTGTGCAGTTTTGTCTGATCCTGATCATTCCATGCAACAGCAATACTATCATAAAGTTGCTGACATTTTTCGGCGAAAACCTTGCTGTTTATTTGGCGTAGTGGTTGATATGCAGTGAAGGTTGACCATAATATTTTTAGTTCAAAAAGAGTCATTTGACATGATAAAATGTTTAGAAATGACCCTGCTTATAAGCTTCTTCTTCACTGGACATTAACCAACTATATATCCTTAAATTATGTCCAATAGTATATCCTTGCAGTGTCATATTCCCATTCACCCTCTATATATGCGTGATGACTCACTTGCTTGCCATCCACGCAGAAGTATTATTGTGAAATGCTGATAGCCAGAATTGGCAACAGAATTCTGAAAGGTCCTTATTATGAGGATCAGACTAAGTTAAGTCGTAATTTTTGTCTGGATCGCCTCTGGACTGAGGAACCTCTGGGGTGCGATGTCAGTACACACTTGTCAACCAATGCTTCGGATCTGGTTAGATGGTTAATATGTTTGCTTTATTGCAAGGATGGGTGGTGGAGGCAGCAAATCTTGATAGAACACCAGATCCTCTATATCCATTGTACAAGTCTGTGTGTGGCAATATTGCTCTTTTTAGGAGAATTAAGCGTTTCCAACCTCCCTCAGCACGCAAAACTTTTTATAATGCTTACAGTTTACCACATTTTGATTATTGCAGTACAGTATAGGATGGATGTTGTGACATGCAGAAGCTCGTTAAACTCCAAAAGCGCTTTATCAGATTAATGACAGATGCTGATTATAGAGCTCCCACTGCTGCCTTCTTCCAAAATCTCGGTATCATGCCTCTATTAGATCGTTTTCTATACAGAAAGGCCCTAATGGTATACAGAAGTTTAAATGGGAAGTCTAAATAAATGACTGACATGTTTATTTATGTAAAGGATGCACACAATAGAACAACTCGTTCTGCAGAAAGTGGCCTCCTCCAAATTCCTCGCGCTAACAAGGCAGCATACCGCAACTCTACAGCGGTATCTGGTGCTAAAGTATACAATTCACTCTGACGTGATATCAGAGAAAAGCCAACACCTTTTGCCTTTAAATCCGCTTTTATGAGATCTTTTTATGGGAAATGAAGTTTTTAGCTTTTAACAGTCATTACTGTAATTTTTATAAATTGTAAGAGACCATCGGGTGCCTATTTGCATTTCAATCTTAGCCAGCTGTTCCTCGGGTCCCCCTATATAAACCCACATCCTTATTGGCATGTATCTTATTGTATTTATATTTATTGTGTGTATTTTATTGTATTTATTTTACTGTATTTGTATTTATTGGAGGGCCCTGAGGAAGATAAACAATTTGTTTATCAGGTTACCCTCGTAAAATAAAGTTTATCTATCTATCTATCTATCTATCTATCTATCTATCTATCTATCTTGCTCTACTTTTTGGTGCATTAATTTATACTTAATAAGGATTGAAGCTTTATCATTTGAAATCTTGCATTGTACATTAGGTAGATTACGATTGTTTGCTGTGTCCAAAATCAAGATATTTAATTGAATGGACTTTATCTTTGATTGCGCTTAAAAGGCACCAGTATAATATTGTGTTCTTAAATGACTGACGAGTAGAATTAAGAGATAAAATCCAACTCTGGAACCCTGGAATGTTTCTTTGAGAGAAAAAAACTGGACCAACGTGCAGTGTGTATGTATACCATGCATTTGTGATGATATTCGGCTTGGTTTTAATATATACTAAAATATCAGTGTCAATAAATCATTCACAACTTACAAAGGTACGTGGTGTGCACCTACGGAATATCTGAGGCAATCTTTCGGCACAAACGCCTGGCTGAGACAGTCTAATGTTTTAGCCTGTGACCAAAGTCCCCAACACCACAAAGTTGGTTCTATTATATTAATGGAGGGATTATGCTAACTACTCAAATCTAGCACACTCCCAAAACTGAATTTCACCCACAGGAAATAGTTCACAATAAAATATGCTAAAATTTGTTATTGTGAGAAGAATATAGGATAGAAAGTTGTCCAATGTTTGTTTTGAAGTCATCCAACTGGCAAATGTTAACAACAAAGCCTTGGATCCACATCTGTAAGTTTTCCATCATGTGACTCCAAGCAAGCTTATTCATATGTCTGCATGCAACTTTGAAAAGTTGCTTCCCAAACTATCACTGGAGTAATCTTAGCATAATTTTTCACATACAAATATATCAACACATAGAATTAGCAACGCGGAATACGTTAGTGCAGCTCATGCCAGACACCAGGTAGGATTAAGCTGGCAAGAGCCCACATGCAGAGAAACTATGAGAATAAACTGGTTTTGTGTTTGTGGGGGGGGGGGGGTTGTGTCGGGGGTTTTGGGGGGGTGGGGGGGCGTTTGGTTTGGGTTTTTTGGGGGGTGGTTATTTTTTCGTTTTGGATTTTTGTGTGTTGTTTTTTGGGGGGGTGTTTTTTTTCTTTTTTTTTTTTTCATTTTACAGAATCTACTAATGCAGTCCTGTTTCTACGGTTACAGAAATTGAAGTTTAAAGTATTTCGTGTCATTTTTAAGATGGATCTTTTACAGGGAAGTTGTAAGTATTACGGCCACTGACTTTCACTATCAAAACCGATTGCTTCAAAGCTAAAAGGCTAGGTAATATTGGACAATGACTTCTTGACACCAGCATGTGTTTAGCCCGTAGTTTCTAAATGTATGGTCATTAAAATGCAGAAATGCACTACACATAGAGTGTCAGTATCGAGGCATGATTGTTTGACGTGGATGAATAATCTTCAATTACCACTGAATTGAAAATCTGTATGGAATAGCAGTGTGTGATTTTGCTTTCTTTACCAACAGTTGCGAGGAAACAGTTAAAGGTCAAATGTCACAGATGATGGTCATTTCCCATATTTTAGCATTAATGTGTACATCAGGACCACATTTTTCGAACCCGAAAGAATTTTTGTATGATTTTACCTCCGTGAAACGAAAAAAAACCGTCTTTTATCACCCTCACCACTGAAAACATTATTGAGGATTTTGCCGCATTTTTGCCGCCAGATGGCGCGCTTTGTGACGTCATTTTTGTCAAAGCGAGTGGGAAAGAAGATGGCAGAATACATGTTTGACCCTATGTTCGGTTGGGAAGATGATGAAGAGAGTAGTTTTGGACCACAGGTTATATTCAGATCCGTAGTAAAACCATACATGTACGAGCCCTTAGCAAAGAGGAGACGTATTGAGGAGGTGGCGGTGGTGCCGTGCGACTCCGAGAAGGAGAACGTGGACCCAGAGCCGGAGGACCCAACAGATGTTTCGTGGTATGTGGATTATGCTCAATTTTGCGAGAGGAATAGACGACACTCGGACAGAGTTTAGTAGATTTTTCTCGTGTCGTGTGGTCACAATAGCGTACACTAAAGTTTCGTATCGAATTAAAGTTATACAGATCAACAAATTCCGCGTAGCTGGCAATGAAAGACGTGTGTATGCTGGGGCATTTCTCCATTCCCTTTCTCGGGAGTACCGTGTCCGTGGAAGACTTCAGTAAACCCCTTTGTCTCGTTTGTAAACTCGAGTTTGTCTGTATTTTAGATGCCATTGGTATTGTGCATGTGATGATACTTGTAACAAACGAATGACATTTTTTAAAAGCCAAATCTGATCGAGCCGTCTGCACAGATTGTGAGTAGCTTGGAGTGGGGCAGTAATACACAAGGCCACACAAGACTGGCTACCGGGTCACGCTTTATCGCATTGCACAATCACTGATGCTATCAGTGATAATTAGTTTATGGGGGGCGGGAGGTAAACGGCAGCTACTGTTCTGGCTAAGTAGAATACACAGGCGTGCATGCAAAGTCAAAAATACGGTGCTGAGGAACGACTGGGTAAAGGAAACGCTATGAATTGATCGCTATGAATATGTTCCATATTTATGAAAGGGTTTTTGAGTGAGAGCAAGTATTTCCCACCCAAATACTGTCTTGATGGGTGAAAAGTTCGTAGCAATTTTCAACATAGTTGTTGCTTCTGTAACATAAAAAGTGCGAAGTGAAAAAGCAAAAAAAATTTTTAAAAAAAAGGGGGGGGGGCATTCTGACAATTTTGAAATCCAAGTTTTTCATTGAAAGCATAGCTAGGAGGCAGTGAGGCTTATTCAGACTATATGAGTATCGAAAAGATTTCTTTCTTCTCTTCCTTCCTTTCTCTTTATTCTCTTTCTTTCTCTTACTTTTCTTGCTTGTTTGCTTGCTTTCTTCCTTTTTCTCTCACTTTCTTGATTTGACTTGCACCAAAAAAAAAACAAAAAAAAAAACAACTGGGCATTGTGACAATTTGAACCATACACTAAAACTGTCAGAACTTTCCTAAAACCCTTTTCCTGTTCATAGTATAAATAGTGAACTGTGATTTTTGTCACTTGTAGGCAGGCTAGCACAAGTACAGAAAGAAAAAATTATCTTGGGTCTGACAGCCAACATTCTGAAAAACTGCTGGGACTTTCCAAGAATTAATTCATTATTGAAGATCGACTTTGTAATTCAAACATTTAAAATATTACACTTTCCATTCCACTTTGTTGAAGAAGATAAATTTATGTTGCCAAATCTTTCTTTGTATGCCTAAAGTTGATAGCTAGTCACAGCCCATATAGATCATTTGAAACAAAAGCAAAATTAATCATGAATGTATAAATTTAGAAGTATTTTGTGTAGCATTACTTTTTTTGAACCATCAGTTATAAAATATTAGTTCAGTCTTGGATGTCATCTGTAATCTAATCTCTCGTGGAAGCAAAGGAAACATACAGGGCAAGTAGGATGAGGGTGGGGCATATACTTGCCAAGATACTATTATTGGTGAATACAATATAAAATACATTTTATCAAATTATATATCAACCATACTAAGACCTTTCCATAGGAAGGTTACTGATTGTGCACCAAGGTATTTTGAATAACAAACACATTTGTGTACAAAATCACATTTTATTCTGGTTATCTCATCAGATCTCTGACCAGTATGTACAATTTTCCAATATTTACACTTTTTTTCTGCAGGTGCAAGTGTAAACATTGTGTACCAATGGAGACAAAAGAGGAGAGGAAGTGCTGCTGGAACTATCTGCCAGTGAAAGCCCAAATGGACAGACTACGCCTGGCCTGTATTACTGAACACCCAGGATTCCATGGCAACTGCCAAAACGTCTACGTCTTACAAAGATCCTTTTGGGAATTCCTGGACGAGTATGGTGAAGTTGGGGATGATGAGCCAATCCACAAGTAAGTATATAACAAGTCACTGTCTACAACACCACTTGTACAATTTAGAAAATCAAGAAAGCAAGAGCCATGTAGCAAACTACATTTTCATTTCACTGTCACAAACCATATGTTTTTCAGAGTCAGTTCACTGTAGTGCAACTTTGTATTATTGTGGGTACTGTACTTCTGCATAGTCTATACAGTTCAAATACTCAGTTTTTGTGTCTTTCTATTTCAGGCTCTATCGCTACGTGGCTTACAGATCCTTCACCAGGTGGATCTGGGGCAAGTTTGGAAAGGGGAACAGGATTCCAATCCCAGCCTGCGCAGTGTTCCGTCATTCGTGGTAGCTTCCCAGAAGAAAGCCAGACTTACAAGGGATTCTACCTCAGAAAGCCATTCTAAGTCAGTGGTCAAACCGGGCCCAGTGTTCTTCGGATAACTTTGCTTTGTCAGGCCTCCCGTATTGGCTTGCAATAGGTGGGATTACGGGCTCGGACTGTTGAAGTTGAAGAACGAGTTGCCTTGCAAGTCGGTAGCTCGGGTACTGTGTCCTCAATCGCAGTACTTCTTCCGTGAGCTCTTGAACATATGCTGTAACAAAAACGATAATAAATTGACAATACTGCATGTGATGCACAAGTATCAGAAAATGGACCCTCAACTTACCATAATATTACCAATGAAAAGCACAAGGACCTTTGCCTCCAAAATACTGATCAACATGTGCACTTTTTCCAGTAATTCAAATTTGGAATAAATATTACTATATTTGGTTCACAATGCTTCATCCCCTAGATATATTTACACGTACCATATGTACATTTTCCTGTCATCGGCCTTATTGTTGGCGCTCCCTTCTTTGCCTTGGGGAAAGACACACTGTACTGAAGCTCTCCATCCTTGGCCCTTGCCTGTTGACGTCTGCTGTTCTCGTTGAAGTGAAGGCAAGCCAATAGCAACCTGTAATTACACTAGAAATATTCAGCTAGTGAATGGAATAAATGTATTTTCATCTGATTGTATTAAAATTAATATTGACATCTACTGTAAATACGTATTGGTGCAATATTGTCTCGAATAAAATGTGTTCAAGTGAGTGTAATAAAGATTTTCTCAAGATACCTGGTTTTGTTTCTGCCATTTTCTTTTTTTTTTTCTTTTTTTTTTTTTGCTTTCTGCAGGCGTGAGTTGTGTAAAAAAACATAACTATTTTATAATAAAAGTAGAGTACCATGGGACTGCAAAATGATGTACATGATATGAAAACAAAATAATAATAATAATAATAATAATAAAAAGGTGATTGTGCACCAAGAAGCATTTTATTTCACATTTTTCCCCTTTTTTCGGCACTTGCTTGCCTACTGTTGTTACTGAGTGAAAAATGTTATACCATTATGTAACTATCAGAAATCACTATATCTACATTTATCAAGTAACTAACTTGAAAGTAAAAATAGTTTTTTCTGCAGTTCCTAGTAGAATAACCTTTTGATTATCCACAAATGAATGGTCATAAAAACATTATTTATTTCTGTACACTGAAACATGCTTATCTGGACTGGCATAATGTAAATTATAATAACCTTTGGTGTGTCCACATGGATAGGAGCAGATAGATGTGGGCCTGTCGCATTGGAACTATGTACAACTTGCTCTGTCCCTTGCAATTGAGTACCAGTTTGCTCTGTCTGATAGGCCTACCCCATTGAATTCAAATACAGCTTGCTGTGTCCCTTGTCTGATAGGCCTACCCCATTGAATTCAAATACAGCTTGCTGTGTCCCTTCACTTACCTGTTATTGCTATGGCCTGGTCGTGTTCTGCAACTAGCTAAACATAAAAATAACAAAGTCAGTACTGTATGAACACATGATGAAACTGTCACTTCAATAATAACCACAACTCACGAGCACAAAACCCAACACACAAAATGTAACTATGGCCAAATAAACATATTTATTGTTCACTCTAATCAACAGTAAAAGAATCATGTTATATATATATATATATATATATATATATATATATATATATATATATATATATATATATATATATATTTGGTGTTGTGTATAATCGATGTAGGCCACACGTTGGTCTTACTATTGCCACTGAACGTCGTCTAGTGTTAATGCGGTTGCGGGAAACTCAGCACGGTAAACAAGCGAAATGCATGGATCTGACCAGGGAGGTGGAATGAGTCGTGCACGTTCAGATTGAGACCATCGACACAACAGACGACAATAATTAACCCGGTAATTCACTGTACATAATTTTATACGACTACCATAACTTACTGCAATACAGCCAAATTTACAAACGTTTGATGATGAATACACATGGGACGTTGTGAATTACAGGCGCCAATTGGCCATCACCGATAAGCGACCCCCCCGGGACTCAATGAGAACACAGAAATGGACAAGCGCTACTGTGTGTCGCCTGTACTTACCGCGAGGTTCTGGCGTTTGGTCAGTGCGTTCGATCGCCTTCGTTTCGTCGGCGGACATTCTGAATCTGTGATATCTCCCTGTCTTTTCGGAGTGTTCTAAATATGAAGAGTTGGAATTACATCCTTCTTCAGCCGCACTTGCATTCCAAGTTTGCGTGCTATCTCTGGGTTTCTCGTGGAACGCGTCTTGAGCAAAATGGTCACTGCACAACACTGGTTGCGTGTGATGGTCTGGATTAAATCCGTCTCTTTTGATCGCCGCCGTCCATGCTTTCCTTAACTTTTTGTTTCTTGGAAACTTGTAGAAACTTCCACCGAAGTTTGTACCGTTGGTACAACCAACGGCAGCGCAATACACCATAACTGCCCGGGAACTATTGTAACAACCGGCAATCAATACAGTAATGGCCACCGGGTACTTGACTCCAATGACAAGAATGACGTCACAATTGTGCTGCGCTCTAGCGGGCCGTGTCCAAAATGTTCAGGAACAATGGCCATCTTTGAGGCTGCCAAAAAAGCGCTTTTTGACAGATTTGGTTCATATTTTTTACTTCAACTGGTAACTGTTGATTATTAGAGGGGCCTCGCATCGAAAAAACACAAATTTAATAGCAAATTTGAGCTTGTCATTTGACCTTTAAATGTGAGTGACGTAAGCTGATTGGCAAGTTCACGAGTGAAAAACGTTAGAAGTTTGACAAGATGATGTATAGTTAACGTCGTACCAGAGTCACTTTCGTTTGTCTGTCAGTCTGCTGACATGCAGATTGAAGTCAAGTGGCGGCTCATTCCATACAATTTCTTCCTTCTTAACACCTGTCATTTCAAGTCTAATGGCGGCCACTTGTGGTTCAAATGTTTCCTGCCTCACTATGTTTTTTTCTCAAGGATAATGCGACACTTCGTAGCGCAAATGACCCACTTTTTGCTTGTGGGTGACCTTTGTGGATGCTATGCCAGTTTAAAATGTTCACGCAGCAGTAATGGTTGAGATACCATCTTCTTCCACGGCTAATAAGAAAATTCATGCTCTGGCCTGTGCCATGCATATAATGGACATCTGCTAGCCCATATACTGAGTGACAAGGGCCTTTTTTTATGACATATTTTTCAGGAACTTTTCAAAAATACCCATCTGGAGACCTTGTCCCAGGTCAAGACCTTCCATCAGCACTAGCTGACAGCCCAAGCTCACGACATTTTTGGCCGAACCCTAGGTAAACTGAATGAGCTCATGAAAATTACCATGACCAAGAAAGGTTTAAACCGGGAGTTAAAGCTTCAAGCCGCTTCAGTCATTTGTTTCAAGTAACTGTCAGTGAAATTTTGAGTTTCATATTCATTGACACGCGCTATTTGTGACAGTACTGACAGCTGTGCATATGCGATAGTGGTTTAAACGTTTTCCGTTTTGCATTTTTTTTAAATCTTCATTACTATCCTGTTTCCTTTCAAACAATTCACCCATTTGTCGCCAAAAGTATTCTTCGCTGGTCCTCGCCAAAGTGTAACTGTTTAATATATATATAATTAGGTTACAATATATACACATACATACATATATATATATGTGTGTGTGTGTGTGTGTGTGTGTGTGTGTGTGTGTGTGTGTGTGTGTGTAGATGTATATGAAAGCTGTGGAAATACTAGCGCATTTTATATTGACACAGATAATATAATATTGTGTGGAGGGCAGTCATAGGTGCTTTTCTTGGGGGGGGGGGCGCGCACGTCTCTGGCGCATGCGCAGCATGGTCGATCACGTGCTGCCCCCTCATTTCAGCAAAAGGCTGGCAAGGTCATGCAACAGGCCCCCCCCCCCCCCCCCACAAGGGGAGGATTGACCCCATCCGGTCCCGGGAATTTTGAAAAATACAAATGGTGTATCGTGTACCACGGTGTAATAGAAGAACGGGATATTCTTCCGCCAGTAAAAATGCACAGCAACTAGACAGTAACAGCAAGACAGGATATGGTTGACAATCTGCCAAGCACATGCAATGTGTACATAATCTGGTGAATATACCGGCCTTGTAGTGTAAAGACTGACATAATCTGTTAGTCTGTAGACTGAAATGAAGTATCAAAATGAAAGTTATACGTTTCGGTATTGTCTGTCGGATCAGTTACCAGTCTCCTTCATTGATGAGATAGCAAGCGGCATCAATTCTCGTATTCAAACATATTTTTAATCATCTTATAATAACTTACGGGCTTTAAAAGGTTATGAATTGAAGGGTTTGTGTGTAAGCAAGGTACTTGGTCTCGTGTCGTGGAAATGTGAGTAAAGATAAAAACGCGACAAGAAAATACACAACAAAAATAAACATAACCAGGTATCTTTCATCGCCAAATAAGCTTAAAAAAGCGGCCCCGCACTTGCGCTTCCTTTTTTCAACAATGCTTTGAACTGTGAGCTGATGTGTGCCTCCAGCGAGTAATAGAGGAAAAAGCCGAAAGGTGGTATATCTCTCTTTCGAATGGTCTTATGACCTTGATCTTCAATTTCTTTTCATATAACATGTAGTGTATGATGGAAAAAGTTACGCATTGAGCTAAATTAGAGTGTCATTACCATATCTAAAAGGTAGTCCTAATGAAACAAATCCAAGTCCATTCCGACCAAAGGCAATGCTCCTTGGTATGTTTTGCTCAATCACATAAATTAATAGTTCGTCTGTATCCAAAGAGTTAAAAACGTACATCCAAAGGTCCATAGGTCCAAAAAGCCATGTTTTAACATGACAGGAGTGCAAATAAATTGTTTAAAATGTCGGCCTATTGCAGTAAATTGGCTTGAACATGTGCATCATTCATGTGAATATAGGACCATACAATTCACGAAAAGGGACCAAAATCTACAGCACAGTAGGGAATTTGCAAGCACAGGTTCAAATTTGTCGAAAATATCACTAAAATTTAGCATTTAAAAAATACTAGTTGCAACCGCCGTCCCAACAATGATCATCATCCATACAAGTCCACAAAGTGACACTAACAGCAACATCAATCCATCAGAAAAGCCCCTTGACCTAAAATGACCATCAACAAGAATCCAAACAACATGATTATGCAATTTGATGTGTTTTAGACATATAGTGAAAGGCATGATGTTGTTTTAAAGGGGATAAACTTAGTGTGTTTACAGCAGGAAATTGTTTGAAATTTGCAAGTATTGTGGTCAAAATAAATACAGTGTCAGATTTTGCAAGTGCACTGGTTTAAACTATTCATGGACTTCAGCATCATGCGAATCAACTTCAAAAAGTAATTATGAAGGAGATATTGTAAGCAGTTTACTTTCTTTGCTCATCATTTCCCAAAACGTTATCGGCCATTCCGACTTATGACTCTCTCAAAAATACGCACAGTGCGACTTTTTTGTGTAAAAAAAGAGCGATGATAGAGGAAATTAGCTGGAACAAGTAATTGTCTTTCAAAGCGCTGTGTGGCATTTATCTTCGAATGTCAGGTAAAATTAGCGACATGTGAAAGGAAAAGCCTCACAAAATAGCAGGTCAATGTTTCCAAATCAGTTATCGGGTGCAGAACATCAATAATATAATCACACGCCGTACTGCAGGGATATCACAGATGATCCTGTGGCCAAAACTTCACACACGCAAAACCTTCTTTGTTGGTGTTGCATTATTACTATTCAGTGTCTGGATGTAGATGGTATGAATACACCATTGCGGCCAATCAGGTGCAGGTTACCGCACTAAATAGTTCTTGGTTGTCGTGTGCTGACACCTTTGGGGGCCATTTACCTGTAATTAACCCACTGTTTCAGCTAGACTATTACATGAGCTTATCAGCCTGTTTGTGTTGTATGGTTTGACAGATATTTTTTCCATGAAGAGTTTCATAAACAGAGGGCAAATCACATATTCATACGCAGTGACGTAATGCTGGCAAGCCGTGCTCGGAGCACGTGTTTCCTGGCTATGACAGGTAAACACTGGCATAACTTTTGATTCTATCTATAGACTCGCCTTTTTTATTTTGAATGTTTTCAACGAAAGGTGTCTGCACAACACCAACTGCATACTTTATTTTAAAAAGTGACGCAACAAAAGTTATATGCCTTTGTGCTAATATGAAAATATACAGTAAATATAATGGTGGTTTCATCCCTGAAAAATGCTACCAGGACTGAAATGATTGTATCGGAGTGTTAAGATATCTTTAATTTAATGCTATGCATCTTAAACCGCAAACGGTAATAGGTATCTTAAATTGAATTAAGATATCATACATTAAAAGTCAGATATCCTGAAGTTAACTTAAAAATTAAGATATTTTGAATTTTATTAAACGTAAAATAACCCAAGTTCATTTTTGCATTTGTTAAAACTTATTGCAGATATATCTAAATTTATATAAAATATCTAAAACAGAAAATGTCTCAAATATAGTTATCCTCCAAGATACCTTGAATGGAGGTGAAGATATCTTCAAATGAATTAATGATATATTAAATTTTAGACACCTTAAAATACATTTAAGATATCTTTAGTGTTGTTCATTTAGATATATCGAGGAACAAAATTCAGATGTTTTATATTCATTTAAAGGTACCTTAAATTCTGTAGTTTATTGGAAGACAGCTTATCATATGACCACAAGGGGGAGCTGTGGTATGTTCAAAATGCAAATTTTCATTCTTAACATCCATGCAAAGATGTGGCGCCAGTGTCTGAAGATCTAAATGCTGGAAGGAAATGGTGCGTCGGGGAACATCGTACAGACCTACTCACCGGAGGTGGATTACCTGCATTTATATTATCGCTGCAAGCAAAACGAGCTATAATTTAGCAAAACTAGTCAAAAAAGGAACGACAGAAAGAAGAAAAACGAGGCAAAAGATGATCTTGAGAGTGACTCAGTTTTACTGGGGAAATTTGAGCTGACGTTCTTTTTTGAGGCAAGAGTTAATCCATCATGAAGTAAAGACTCAGTCAGCCGAGTACTCCGCTTTGCCTTTGGCCAAAGAATGCTGTTGGGCTAGATAATTCCTATTTTCGCTGCAAATGCAGCAGTACTGATCGATTCTTCGATCAAGGTTTTTTTTTTTTTAAACAAAGAATTTGAATCTGAAATCTTTATAGTAATTAAGATGTGTACAAACTGTTAGCACAGAAGGAGTTGCCATCATTAGGATTTTCTGATTCCTTCCGTGTTAAAGGCCAGTTGGAAAGTTAGTTCTTGGCGCTTCTGTAATGCGTTTTATCCAACTTGTATCAGTTATTACTTTGATCGCCTGGAAGGACGAGGGCATTCCTGCAATCATTGCACCTATACACTGAAAATAAAATCCAGTAAGAAAATGACAAGCATGATAAGCATGGATTAAGCATAATGGGAAAAATATATGTGGTCAATACATTTATGTAAGGTATAGATATAGATAGCCTAAGATGACTCAAATGTATTTAATTTTTGGATTAAACTCCAAGTTGTGTCAATTTCCCATGAATAGCTGTGGTGTGCCAATATATATATATATATATATATATATATATATATATATATGGGGGTGAGCCGAAGTAAGATGTATTGGTAATTGACAGAATACCTTTAATTATAGTGCCCAATAGTTCCAACGCAATTACGCAATTTAATTGTCGTAATTACGAGGCACTGTCTTGCAATGAAGAGATAAAGCAACTTGTAATTACAATAAACTAAATTAAAATGGATTAATTGTGACAGGGATATGCTTACCATTCACATTCTTTTTCAACATGACGAATTTTATATGCTTGAAACATTGGTTGGGCCCCAGCCCGGGATATCAGGGAAAATCCAGGGTTGGGTATTATGTTAGATGTATCCCTAACTGTTTGTTTATGCAAATTTATCTGATAAGGCGAGTAATTAGACCTGGGTGTGCTTGATGGTACTTTGATTTCATCTTGAAAGGAAAGTTGTTTCCTTTATTGTCACCCTGGGAGGGACATTTTAATCAATCAGTCTTTACAATAGGGTCTATGCATAAGTTCACCAAGCGGGAAAACCCCGGCAGTTGTCCCATTACGAAAGCGAGGCTTGCGGGCTGATTTATTTGCTAGCAAATGGCACGCTGTGCACCTTCTCTAAAGTGGTCACGATAATGCATGAAGGCGGACACTAATCTTGTTCGTGTCAAAATGAACTGAAAAGCAGGAAATGGACCAAATACAGGAGGTGTACAGACGTTTACCATTGTAGATTGTTGGCGGAGGGAGTACGAAAAGCATTGATAGTTAGAACGTTGAGTGACAAGGCGAATTATTATGGTAAACCACCACTGACTGTTGTGTGGTGGGCTGTAATGTTGATACCAGGAAGAAACGTCAAACTGACAAATATCAAAAAAATAAGTGCCGCTTTATTCCTTCCATCAACTGATATTACCGTGTCTTTCAAATACTTTTTTCAGCTACCCTAGATTCTGTTTTTGATGAAATCATGGTCCGTGTTTCACTCCTCGTTAATTGTCGTATTCAGTACCACTGCAGCCTGTGCGGTAATACTGAGTGGCCCGCAAATTACCCAGAAACCTGTGCGCGCCTGGCTCTGACATCGGAATCTCCGCTGGGGTTTCCCCGCTTGGTGAACTTATACATAGACCGTATTACTATTAATATGAAATAACAGGTTCACAAAAGTAACATTCACTGGCTGGACAGTGCTTCAAGGTAGCTGTTCTCAGCATGAAAGATTAATGATACACTTCAGATGTTGCATAAAAGCAGTGCAAAACTACGGCCACAAACTGTTACTTATAATCTCTCTCAGGAAAAGTACGTCACTTTTGCAAATGTGTGCGACCACCTAGATTGTTTGGGTGTCAAATGCTTCAAACTTTGATAAAGGCACCAGAGACAGGCTATTTACATTTGTCAATAATGGAATTAGAGATTACAGATATTTTGTTGTTTCTCTATTTTTTTGCCTGCGCACAATGGTGTAAATATGATGCATATCAAGCAAAATGGCTTTCCAGTTGAGCATCCTGCTGTGCTTAGGGCTGTGGGCAGTCATTTTGGGCATAAATTGTATTACGTGGTCTTACCAAGAGTCATTGTCAGTAAAATCTATGATATAATGTATTTGGAGTGCTAAACACTGCGATTGCTGCTAAAATATACAAGCATCGGTAAAGCATGATGTGGTTATACCTGGTGAAATTTCTGCATGCATACATGTTCTCAATTCTGGCAGGGGCTGCGACCCATATTTGCAAATCTGGTCACTGTCCGCTACTTCTGACTTCACTATCGCCAGTACACATCACTTTTCCACATCAAATACGTCGGCTGTTGCCCTGAATTCAATGGACTGCAACAATAATTTAAACGTATATTTGAACACTTTAATATGCCAGAAAAATCGTTAGAACGAGAGAGGGGGGTTAACCCCTGCCTGTTCAAACTTGTAGATTGTTTGATTATTGCCATGTATTTTTCTTTACAAGTCACGGCGAACAATTAAATGTTTAACAGAACGTACGTAAATTGAGGAAGGCTGCCTTCCGTCGAACACAGCTCCTTATCAACGAATCTTCTTCTTATATTGCAAGACGACAGACATAAATCCATCTATGCTCACAGTTTGTATGGGGGGGGCACATACTCAACATCAGGGTGGGTGTGCCTCGGACATTCTTATACAATACCTTATCTTAATTATACACCAGATGTAAAAAGGTACCCTTTCTTAATCCTGTAATGTGTTGAAAAGGAGTGCTGCATTTGGTGCATCCTAATTGTTACCCCCATCCTAATCCAGCTGTGTACATTTTCGGGGTTTTTTCTCATCCTGGGAGTAATGAAAACAGGGCCTTTCCCCCGGCACATACCCAGTACAATCCTACATGGAAGTACCACCGCCACCACCACGGGGGGGGGGGGGGGGGGAGGGTGTATGAACGCTGATTTCTTGTCACGGACTTTCAGTTCTTAACAAGCAATTGTTAACTATATTAGTGGAGTTTAATAACAGGAGCAATGTAGATGCCCCTGCATTGTATTTATTATTTACTATTAATTTCACACGACCTCTCAAGCAGCCGGGACGTGACGGCTAGTTTATTGAACTAACATAGTGAATATTCTGTATACGTTTTGTAGGATGTGTCGAAAGTGGCATGGCACTCAAGTGGTGCGGGTGGTGGGTGCTTTTTGCATTCGGGGGTTTTTTTGTTTTTGTTTTTTTTTTTTTGGTTTTTTTTTTTTTTTTTTTTCTTTTTTTGTATTTCTTTTTTTTGTTTTTTTTTGGAATTTTTTGTGTGTGTTTTCGTTTTTGTTTCTGCTTTTTGCCTACGATGTTAAAATTGGTCCCTCCACCTGCATCATGGTTTGATTTTTCCAGGCATTTGTGTGGTTCCGATATACCAACATCCAACACTGGAGTAGATGTAATCGTTGAATAGTCTGAAATTTTGCAAAAGTTCACACAATATGAGTTGTTACCACTGCCTCTGATACACAGTTACTTACTTCGCCCACTTCAGGCTTTCAAGGTCATCATCCAGGCCACCGTGCCTCTTTTCTTCGAGGCAATGGACCACTGTGTCGCAAGACTCATGGCATAACTTATCGTTTCTTACTGTTTTACTGTTGCTGGGAATATAGCGGGTGCGGATGTTTCCTGTTGTCTCACCTCATACCCATACACCGTAAACTTGTTGCAGAGGCAGAGCTTCTGTCTCCTTACCATGGTTTTGGTCTTGACCATATTAAGGCACACGGGTGGAGATCACAGGTGACTGAGATCCGATCTGCATGATGTTTTCAAGTTTTGGGATCCAGGCAGCTATTAGTTGATCAAGAATAGTGATATGGAGATAATTTGTTTTATATGATTTTTTTTATTGACAACAGAAATACCTATACAAAAGCATCTACAATCCAGCGGTAGTATTACAGGTATCCAGTAGTAATTGATAAACATAAATAGAGGTAGCCATCAATATATCTGGAATATGTGACAAAAAATCAAATGGTGACTTAGATCATAAAATTTCATGGTAAACATTCTTAAAGTTTGTTTATCACTGAAACTAGACATTTATTTCTTTCCATTTACGTTTATGACCTTCAATCTTGGTAGTTTTCAAAGCTATGTAGTATTCCATTGATATCAAATCTTTTATCATACCATTTAAACTTCCAATAGACGGTTAACCATTATTTGTTCTACATCTAAAGAGATAGTTTTTTCCAACAACAAAGATTAGAGACCCAATCAAGTCATCCCCATGATTAAGTCCTAAGAGAAAGTTTCTTTTTAAAAAGGTGATCGACATCTGAATCATCTGCCTTAAACAGTTGAATACTTCAACCCAAAACTGTGTTGTTACGTGCATGGCAATTCCATTAAAAATCTACAATTTTTTGTATAACCTATAGTTAGTGTTATATATGCTATGTCAACATTTGCACTGGAAAATCCTTACATTTAATGAAATTGTTTACTGGTAGATCTGTGCAAAACAACTCGTCCGGAGTCGATTTCTACATTAAGCTCCTCTTGCATATTAAGTAATCATTGTTAGTACTTGATTGATTCTCGTTCCTCCATTTGCAAGTTTTTGTTTCCATTCTCTTGAAATGATATAAATTGAACTATGGCATTTCAAAACAATTTATTGCATATTTTGAAAATTTCCTACAAAAGATTCCTAATTGAAAATATTCTTGTCACTTTTCAAAATTATCAGACATAGTTTCAACACCATATTCTTACCACTGTTTGTGAAACACGGGTTTGCTTGAATTTTGATAAACGACTTCTAGCACAAATATCTATTTTCTATTGCTGACTTATTTTCTGGCTTTACAAAGTTACCTTTACACCATATGGTAATTATTTCGGTCCAAAACAAACTATGCACTTTATTAAATACATCGTGAAAGTCATTAACATCAATATCACATTTCCATTTCTATTTATTTTCACCTATATACGGAAGCTGTACAGACACCAACCCCTTCCATTTACCTTAACAGTTAGGGTCACCTGAACAGTCAAGGTCACCTACCCTCTTCAACCATACCACTTTTCGAGCATAATTTTGTAACTGTGCATGTACCATTTTCAAACCACCCTCATTATACGGTTCCACCAGAACATCCCTTTTAATTTCATTTTTCGTTTGGGCCATTCCAAATAAAATTGTACAAAATATTTTATAAATTTTGAAAAATTTACCGTTCTCAAACAAACTTTTCTTTTTATTGATTCCTTTGTAATCCAGACTTGTCATAACTGTGAATAAATTGATAAGTTGATATAAAGCAAAAGTTTTTAGTATGGTAGTCCTACCATATAAAGAAATGTTTCTTTGAGACCATATTTTGAATTGATTTTTAACTTTTGATATTGCTGGATCATAATTCAGATGTACAATATCACCCCAGTCATGGCTAACCCGAACACTCAAGACTGTTACAGGTCCGTCCGTCCACTTCAAATTTTCGTTGTGTCCTTCCAAAATTATTGTTGTTTTAGACTTCAAATATGCACAATTTCAGTCTTGTCATAATTTACCTTCAAACCAGAGTATTTTTCAAATGTCTCAAAATGTTGTACTACTTCTACTAAATTTTGTCTGGTTGCTGCAATAGCTGCAAAAGTATCATCCACTTACTGATTTTTTTATAATCTTTACTTCCAATCATTATTACGTGTACATTTTGCTTCTGTCTTACCCCAATTACCAAAATTTCTGCAAATAAAATGAAAATGTAGGGTGAAAGAGGGCAGCCTTGGCGTACTCCACCGGTGACGGGAAAGGGATTTGTTGCCCAGCGATTGTTGATTGCTGGACTGCTGACCTTGGAATATAAAGTTGAAATTCATTTACAAATGGTACGCCAAACTTAAAAACCCTGAATACTGAGTTGACAAAATTTAATTCGAAAAAAAAACGAAACCCTTTTCAAAATCTATTAGTACTGCCAGTGCTTCAATATTTTCCATATTTGCATATCCTAATATCTCTAATCACCTCATAATGTTTTCACCAGTGTATTTAACTTGAAAAAAATGATCTGTATTAATGATGTTCAGTGAAACGTTTCGAACCTTATAAGCAATATTTTTTAAATTATTTTATAATATGCGTTTAAAAATGAGGTAGGTCTCCAACTTTTCAAAAGGAGTAGGTCTTTGTTTTTCTTCGGTAAGAGGGTAATAAGTCTTTGAGGTTGTCCTGTTAACAATTCTCCTGTATGGAAACAAAAATTTATTGCATCCAGTAAAAGTCTTTTATATGTAACCAATTTGAAAACATTTTATAAAATTCAGCGATCAAGCCATCCATCCTTTGCCTTTATTGTTTTTAAAATGTTTTATTATTGAGTTTAACTCTGCTTCAGTTATGAGGCCTTCACTTTTTTTCTTCCATAGATAATTTTTGGAATATGTTCCACATTATTTAACAAGTCTAGCATATTAGTTTCAGGAGGCTTGTTACTTAAATACAATTTGCTGTACAACGTTTCTGTTCACTCTGTATTTTTTGTTTATCATTTGAAATTATTCCATTGGTAAGTTGCAACTGGCCAATTAATTTTTCTACTTCCTTGTACCATTTAACCCTATATCTTATACATGACCCCTTTGTTTTATATTCAATTTCCCTATTCAAATTTCTGTTTTATTTCTTCTATTTGTTGGTTGAGAGCCTCATTCACTGACAGATTCTGTTCCTGTTACTTTTCTTCAAGCATGTGTGATGTTTCGTCTATTTTTTTTTTAATTCAGTTGCTTTCTTTTATCATTAGATACAAATTTGATTGATTGTCCTCTTATGTGACACTTGAATGTTTTCATACTAATGAAGGGTTACTATTTGGATTTGTGTTGGTGATGTATTCTTTTTCACTAAATTAATGTATTCGTCGTCATTTATTAAAGAGCTGTTTAAATTCAATTATCATGGAGCACGTGGTGAATCTTGAGCCATAAGTGGCAAAGAAATTTAATCATGATCGCTTCTAAAACCTAGCTTCATGTCGCATGACATAATAGAGCTTGATACGCCAAAGGAGATGAGGAAAAAATTTAATCTACAAAATACTGCACTAGGATTGTTCACGTGCCAAGTGAAACAAAGTTTCTGGATTTTTGATTCTCCAAACATCTATAAGATCGGTCTTCTTCATCCAGGATCTAAGCACCAATTGTTATTTAATATTAGTTTGTTTCCTGCAATTCATTTTGTTATGAGTAAGCCATCATTCCTACACTACAAGCAAAGGTAACTTGTAGGGCTCTAAAGAAAGAAGGTGCACTAGCCAGACAAAGTCAGTGCTCCTTATCCCATGCAAAATATCATTAAACAAATCACGACAATCGGAGGTTCAATAGGATATGTTGGAGTTGAATGCAGACTACAAATTATATGTTGCTTCCTTAGACAACTCATAGAGTTAAACTACACATGTTTCAACGGGTTACCCCTTTTTAACCTAACATTTGGATGGCACCCCAGGTTATCCGTTTGTACCTCGGGAAAATAGATGGGAGTATATCAATATGATCATAGAATTTGGTTATGCATGCGATTATGTGCAGCTGCTACGAAAGCAAAATTTGACCTGAATCAGCATCATAATATTAAAGCAGGAAGTGTTGCACTAGTACCAGGTGATTGAATATTCGTTAAAAAAAATGTAGTTTTGGAAAAAATACAAAATGGCAGAAACTTGAGAACGCTCGCCACATACTGTTTATCCTCAACCATATATGGATACATTTGTGTATGTGTTATAAGCAGAGTTGGGTTAGGAACTTTATCCAGACACTACACCTTAACCTATTCTTCTCCCTCAGATTTGAAGCTCTTCAAGTCCCTCCTATATAACTAGATACGCCAGAACAAGATGCAAGCATCCCAGTCCCACTCCATGGAGGTAATAATAGTTCTAGGAATAATTGTAGCTCAAGCAAGGGATTATAATGGTTCGTTGAACCATTGTCAGGGTGTGCAGGGCAAGTTACACACCAATCCAACTTGTGACCTGTGAAGGTTATGTCTGATATAAGATCCGAATCAGATGCAATTCCATCTGAACTACAGTTGGGAGAGATTGCTATGTTAGGGCCAGTGAGTCTGAACAGACCACATAGGAAGTTCAGAATGAAAATTTTAAATATTGTATATAATGAGTAAAATGCCTGTGGCAAGCAGCTTTTTAATTGATACAAGTTTGACAATGTGTATCGGTCATTATATCCTCTTATGGATTCAGTAAAAATTAGTATTTGACCTTAGAAATATTATGCAAAAGATGAAAATGGCCAAACATAAAAGCGGAGGTTTAATTCAGTGTCAGTAAACAGCCTAGAAAATGGCGAATATTTGAGCATGTGTATGCTACAGTTAGTATCTGTACAGTTATTACCAGACAAATGACGACATGCGATCCTTTCATGGCAAAATAATGACCTATGATGGTAGCTGTTTAATGTGCAAGATGTGAAACAATTACAATATGCAAACAAACTATTGTCTCAGTAGATCAACAGGTCTTGTCTTCTGTCTTGTCACCCCTCTTGGACATGAAAACTTTTGAAGACAAAGAGGGTTCCCATGTGGCTAACTAGTGCTGCAGCCCCAGTGGCCATATTTAGAACTAACATTGTAAATACAATTTCAGTTAATTCACGTCCTTTTTTTGCTGCTGAAACTTTAGACGAGCATAGAGAGACTCCCAGACACTCACAAGTCTGATGAAAGAACACCAATCCATCCCACCCCACCCCCCAACCCTAGCTTGTTATGAGGAAAAGTTTACAAAACTTTCCATTTATCTGAAACAAAGCTACAGAAAACACCACGATAACAGTCATTGTCAATATAGGCTGTCCTTATATATAAACCTCTGTTTTTTGCATTGTCTATGCTGACGATATAGTTGTATTTTTGAATTTGATCAGACAACTGAGTTCATCACAATTTACATAATACATCAGTCAACAGTTTGTCACCTTATTGTTACATAATGCTGATATGGGATGTGCCCACTTCGATATATGCATTTTCGATATTTCGATCGGTGATAGGTGCCTCCATGGTCAAACCATAATGAATTTAACTCTTAGTACCTCTACAGTACCTGATCTAAAAGCTCTCATAATAGCACAGCAGTCCTCAACAAATCAAGAGGGGATGGGACAACACAGTAGTCCTCACCAAATCAAGTGAGCGGGGTGGAGTCAAGACAGCAACCCTTGTCAAATGAAGGGGGAGCACAGCAGTCCTTAGGAAATCGAAGAGGAGATTTAACAGCCAGGCTA
The DNA here is from genome assembly GCA_964020975.1 of Hermodice carunculata. Lineage (NCBI taxonomy): Eukaryota > Metazoa > Annelida > Polychaeta > Eunicida > Amphinomidae > Hermodice > Hermodice carunculata. Next base: position 173,244 of record CAXHWN010002730.1, on the reverse strand, counting down.
TCATGTGACATTAATGGGTTGCTTAGTAACAGAAGTAGTATAGTTGAAGCATACCGGTGTTACCTCCAACATTAACAATCATCGTATTTTCGTGAATATAGGTCAGTTGCTCTGTAATGATCCGTGTTTGAACGATGAGTAGAGGGGTACCTCCAAAAGTTACAGCAGGCTGGCACTGATCTTAGAAACCAGTGGCATTGTGGTAATCATTGTGTTGTTGGGTATCAAGACAAAAAATTCTTCCGAAAACAAAACGAGGGAGTATTTTATATTTGAGTGTTCAAGAAAGCTAGACGTGTACATGTATTAACGATTTGACAGCTGTCCAGAATACTGGCAAGATAACCATGATAGCATGACGGGGGATCAAGGTTACGAGGGTATAACCATTAATTGTGCTAACTACGCTTACAAGATTTAAATAATCACCACCTTCAAACTATTTATTATGAAGGAGATAATTAGGGTCCCACAGTGTAGATGCGGAAGCCCTATAGAAATCAACCAGTTCATCTGTTTGTCTGTCCGTTTTATGAAGGATATCATTAGGCCCCACATCGTAGATGCAGAAGCCCTATAGAAATCAACCAGTTCATCTGTTTGTCTGTCCATTTTTTTTTCGGTTTCCAGACAATTACTTTCCACGTTATTACTCAATTGCTTTCAAAGGTGGGCAAAGTATGCATCTTGTATGTACCCTTGGCTGCGATTGTTTATGGGTGACCTTAATCTCAAGATCAAGGTCACAGGAGCTTACAACTAAAATGGAATTTTAAACAGTATCTCCAGAACAATTCAATACAAGTTCATCAAACTTGGTCACAACATGTACTCATACATGTATATATCTTTGCCACATAATGCTTTTCGTGACATTGAGGTCAAAGGTCAAAGGCCAAGGCATCAGGGGCATAGCAATGTAAATCTGTTTCTGTGCAATGTCGCTAGAAGTATTTGAGAGATAATTATTATATTGAAACATTTATGTATTTAGAAGAGATTTCACAATTGACTTGCCACAAATGATTTTGAGGTCACAGGTCAATGGTGAAAGGTCAAGGTCACGGGGCTGTTTGAAATATTTGCTCCCTGCAAATACATAGAAGGATTCGAGAGAATTTCAAAACACTTGATTAAAATATAGTTGGAAGAAAGACTTTTGTGAGGAACACGTATGGGTGACCTTGTTGCCAAAGGTCAAGGTCAGGAGGACACTGCAAAGAGAGTTGCTTTTTGTGCAATAGGTGGTAAGGTATGCGAGAGAAATTCTTCATATCTGACCACTTTTTGTATCCAGGTAAGATTTCAAGTTTTATCGTTCAAGGGTGACCTTCGGGTCAGAGGTCAAAGTCATTGTGCCATTTGGTAAAAAGTGTTCTATGCAGTAAGTAGAGAGATTTTACAGAACTTCACCAAACTGAGAAAATAACACGGATCAAGGTAACACCGCACAGAAGTGTGTGATAGTGACCTTTAGGTCAAAGGTCAAAGGTCAAGGTCACACTGCACACTATTAAAATGGTATGGTTTCTGTACAGTATCACAGAAGTAGGAAAAATTCCATGATTATAAAAATACGATGCTTGCCGGGCCCTTAATGACCTGGTCATTGTTCTAGTTTCAATTCATTTGATTTACAAGAAACACAATTTCAAAACATTTCAAATTTAACAAATTTTGTAGGTACACAAACTGATAGTTTTAGTAATTATGTTTGCTTTTTTCCTGGAATCGGAATAAGCTATTCGATGTTTTCATAAGACAAAATTTCACTATTTGAAATAGGATTTTCAGACAAGTTATAAGTAAAAAAATACATTTTTCCAAAGTCAACCCAAATGTACATGTATCAATGTGATTGAAATTCTGCAAGCTAAGAATTTTCAGAAAAAGGTGGCCACATTGAGGCTCACTTTGCGGAACGCACTTTTAACATCTATCAGATGAAGATATACGATGCTTTCAGCAATCATGTTTGAGACAATGTCAGAGCACGTGAATGAGAAAAGGTTATTATTGTGAAAGCACGTCGGTCAAATGGTCAGACCAGAACAAATACAAAACCAATGAATTAAAATACACACATGCGTAATTTTGGTACACACTTTCTCAGTAGTATCATAATGAACAGAGGGGTAAGAACACTTTTCCGAATTTGTTATGGACCATAACATTATGATGGAGTTCGGGGGCCATAAACGAAGTAAAGCATATTTGGCGCCAAAATAAAAATGGGTGGAGACTGTATGAAAGACGTGCTCTTAACTGGTGACCTGATGATAAGCTTGAGAATTTCAAATTTAATTTATTTTTTTTTAGAAAAAAACAAGGGAACTTTACTTGGGTATGCACAATGTAATATTCCAGACTGACCATTACCCGCATCTTTGAGCCAGAACTGTGTACATCTAAGCAACAATTTGAATTTGTTTTTTATTTTATGTAGGCCTATACTTACGACGAAAGCAGAGGTGAAACCAGGTTTAAATAATATCTCGTTTTGTGGAAAGATAAACAACTTCCTCAACAGCATCTTACAAGTGAGATGGACAGCACAGACGTTTGATCCACACTAACTTTCCAGGGTTTTAAAGACAGGTTTTCAGTCATCTTGGATGGTTTGCAATGACATGCTGACACATATACGAATTCCAGCAAATCATGAAACAGGATACAAATCTTCCCTTTCACATGTCAGACACAGGTCTAGAGGGGACAGGTGCGACTCTGCCTTCTACATCTGCGCAGTTGGGCTTAAAGTTTGATTTTAAAAATGATAAAACAAGACCATGACAATGTACCTTTCTGCGCCGGACACCCAGCCCATTCTTTCCGCACCCTCTAAGAAGTGTAAAGCTCTGTCCTGCACTGAAAATGTTTGAGAGGATATGCTTGGTCAACATACAAAATCAGCATGACGGCAAGCTTATGGGCCTACAGGGAAAGCAAATGATCATGACTGAATTGTATACCTACATGGTTTGTTCACAGTCTCATGGGGCAGATGTTTCCACCCCAGAAACCCCGTGGGAGAGTAAGGCCAAGAATAATCGAAGTCAAAAGTTGGGAAGCAAGATATCACCTCATTGGGATCACGAGCATCCATCTTTGACCCCAGAGACATCTGCTACTGCTCTTGGCACTGACCCAAAGGTTGCCCTCACTTTTGAGTCTATGTCAAAGAGCATGCAGATGCAGGCTCAGATGTTACATGCACTGCTTGAGCCCTCTTACCAACAGGCTGCTCCTTCTTCGAAGTTGCCTTTGCAGAAGTAATGATCTCAGTCCTGTGTGTCTTAGCACATAGAACGTTAGCCACACTAGTCAATATATGCAAGATGGAATCTTTTGGTTCCAGTCTGGGTACTGCCAAACCTAAGCCAGTTTAAGTGCTTCGATCACAAGTCTGAGAAGAACGGAAAGCTTCCAGTCCCTTGGCCAGTCAGAGCACCCTGGTCCAAGCACTTGGATTGTAAGTCCGGAGTGTCATGAGAAGCACCAGTGCCTAGGCAATCTTCAAAGGCAAGTAGGACACCCAAGTTGCTAAGATCACCGCTCATGGTACTCCAGAGGTTTTGCCATTAGCAGGTCTTTAGACCCAACAGTGTCTGAACCTACAGTGGCCCAGGTGGCAGCCTCAGTTTTGCCCAGCAGCAATGGCAGCAGTCCCTTCTGCACCTCCCGTGGTTTTGCCCAAGAATGAGCAGTGGGCAATTCCATTGATCCCTGTCTTTGAGCTGGGTATGCTGCCTCCCTCTTTGAGAGGCAATAAGAGTTTGATCTCTCTGAGGAACAACTGTTGCGGTCGGAGACTGAGTCTGCTTCCGCATTGGCCACCACTGCAGCTGAGTCTGAGCAGACTCTGTCAGCTGAGCAGCTCGCTGCTTTTGCCTTGAACCAGCTCTTTCTTGACACTGAGGCTTCTGTGTTCATTGAACTCCCTCCGAATATGAGTCTCCTGGAGACGCAGCAGTATCCATCCGGCCAGCCGACACTTTGTCAGCAGCCGCCAAGATCACTGTTCATGGTACTTTGCAGCTTTTTATTCAGAACTAGGTTGGTGAACATGCTGTGGTCCCACCACAGGAGGATAGGCATAGGCTGTTGCGATGTCCTGATGAGGCTTGTCTCTGCAGGACCCAGCCTCAATCCAGAGGCCTTGAGACAGTTGGAGGAAGATGCTAGGGGATCCATCCTTACAGCATTGTACTCTGATGTCTCATTGGCCACCCTGGGATCTCTCCTTGATGATCACAAAGGCTTGGTACAGATGATGGAGGCAATGCAAGATTGGTTAGACCAGGCAACAATCCTCACAACTTCGTAGTCATGGGCAGTTGATCACCAGTTATGGACAGTTTGCACTCTGGAGGTGAATTTTTGCTTGTTGCCAAGGAACCCCTACCTCCAGGGTCAGAAGTTGCCTGACTTTCTGTACCACAGAACCTGAACAGGGCCTGTCTTCCCAGAACCCTGTTCAGGGGAGAGATGGCAGAGGTTGTCCACCAAGCACAGGACCTTTGGGCCCGCTTGACCAACCAAACCTGATACAAGGCCTACTCTGCTTGGTGTTTTTTCTTCCTTGCTCACAGCAGCCCCAAAGTGTGGTACTTTCCAGACAACCACCACTCGCACCTCAGCTCATGCTTCCAGGAGAACCTCAGCGTTCCTGACTCTTGCATGCTGGCTTGGGCCTTCTCAGGATTGCCAATCGCCACACAGTTAGACTTAGCACAGTGTAGGGTCAGTGGCTGCCTCACTTCATATTGCACATTGGGAATTTATGACGGATGATTCATTCATCGAAACAGCCTGAGGCATGGCTACATGCTGCCTTTTGGTGAAGCTTAGAACCCTGTTGGTTCAAACCACCAGCCACAGATCCCAAAGCATTGGTGTTCCTAGAGGCGGTTCAGACACTTCAGAGCAAGTGCACCACCGAGCTGGTCAAAGATCAAGGTACTCCCTGCTTTAGGAACCTACAGTAACTTTTCCTGGTCCCCAAGAGTGATGGAGGATGGTGCCCGGTCATAGACCTGTCAACTCTGAACACCTTTGCTTGGAAGTCTTGTCCTTTTGGATTGAGACTCCCCAGTCAGAGTCAGCAGCTTTGCAGCCCATGGAGTTGATAATGTCCCTTGATCTCAAGGACATGTTCTGCACTGAAATATCAGTGGTTCACATTTGAAGGCCAAGTATACCATTTCAGGGCACTTCTACTCAGCCTTGCCACAGCACTGTTGGTATTTACCAGGTACATGCAGACAGTTACTGCTGACCTTCACTGCTCAGCCATTTGCATTCATGTGTATCTGGAAGATTGGTTTATCTAAGTGCTTGAGCACCTGGATTCACAGCATCACACACAGACTTTCTGGAACTCTGCCAACACTTGGGCCTAATAGTAAACCTACCCAAGTCCAGCCTCAGGCCAGAGGAGACTTTTTTCTTTCTCGGCATCCAGTTTGATCTGGTTGCCTGCATCTGTAGCCCTTCTGAAGACAAGTGGTAGAGACTTCAGTCCCTGCTCAGAGCCTTTTGGACGGCAAGGTCTGCTCGGTGCAACAATGCCTTGTCCTGTTGGGCTTCCTGTCCTCGGAGGACTCCCAGGTCTCACTCAGTCATATCCACCATCGCCCCTTGCAACACACTATGAGGGACAGCTGGAAGAGAAACCAGAGCTATCAGGCCCCAGTGACAATTCTCAGCAAGAAGCACCCTCACTGTTTGTTGTAGACCATAAGGGAGAAGGTCATCAGGGGACAGACACTGGAGTTTCAGGCCCAGCTCACCATTCACATGGACTCTTACTCGATCGGGGTGGGGAGTTCAAATGGAGAGCTGGATGGCGCCAGCCCCTTGGCTACTGTCTCGCTTGATAAACTGGTTGAAAATGGAGGTGATACCCTTGGTACATACTCCTCCATTTTTAAGATGCGGTGGAGCACAAAAAATAACCACATAATATGTGACAATGGGATTGCGGTAGCCTTGCTCAACAGGCAGGACAGGATATGGTCCAAGAAGCTGATGGAGTTAGCTGGATGCATGAAGAGATGGTGCTTCAAACATGATGTCCGCATGCATGGGAGGCACTTCCCAGGACATCAAAATGTTGATCAACTCCCCAGGATAGGTCAGCCAGTAGGGACAGAATGGTTGCTCCACATCAGGGTCATTCAGGCCGTGTTGGCCAGGTGGCGAACTCTGTATGTGGACTTGTTCACAACTGATGAGAATGAAAAAAACTGCCAGTTTAATTCTCCCCTGTGCCAGACCCCCAGATCATAGTGGTGGATGCTCAAGCCATGGACTGGTGCAATCTATGGACATACACCTTTCCTCTTTGGCAGATCCTTCCAAGGGTAATGTGCAAGGTTTGCTCCCACACAATCTGATCCTGGTTGCTCCCCGGCGGCCCCAGAGCAATTGCTCCATAGACCTCTTAAAATTAATCGTCAAGCCTCGACTATGATTAACAGCATGCCCAAAGCATTTGGTTCAGCCTCAGATGAGTGTGTTCCACAGGAATCCTTAAGTGCTCAAACTGCATATTTGGTGCTTTTCTCACAGCACATCTGTGACGGAAACTTCTTCAAATCAGTCTCAGATACAATTGCCAGAGGAGGGCTTCAATCTTCTTTTCTGTCTACTCAGCTCAATGGAATGTGTTTTCCAACTGGTGCACCAATAATGGAATCCACCCTTGGTCCCTGTGAATTGCAGACATTGCCGACTTCTTCTTGTATCAGTGGGAAGTCTTAAGCAAGAGCTTGAGAACAGTGGAGGGTTTCTGATCAGCCATCTCTTCAACCCTCGTGAATGTTTTCATTGAGAGCAATCCCTTTTTGCCCGCACACATTGCATCCTTCTGCACCAAGAGACCAGCATCCAGACAGGTCCTGCCCAGGTGGGACCTGCTCCTGGTTTAAGTCATGTTAAAGAAGTGGACGTGTGAGTATCTTGAGGACCCAAAGTGGGAACCCGTCAAGTACTGGATGTTGAAAACTTTTTTTCCATTCACTCTTGCTTAGGGGGCTCAAAGGAGGGAGATCCATGCTCCAGCTCATGACTGACTCCAATGGTCACCTGACCACTCCCAGGTGACACTGAAGCCTCACTTGGGCTTCCTTGTAAAGAACCAAGTGGCACAAGATCTGGCTATGGCCTTGAAGGTTTTTACCCTCTGTGCTCAGGGTACCACTTTTCCTCTCAGGGAAAGAGTTTGTGTCCTGTGAGAGCTGTTTACTGGTACCTGTCATGCACAGACGCACTCAGAGAACAGAGGTCAGCCCTCTTTCTACTACTGAGTAACCCGCGTAAGGAGCAAGTTCGAACAGTTTCTTCATGGATTATGCAGACGACCCTTAATAAGGCCTATGAGATCTCGCTGGAAAGGCCTTGTGCCTTACAGCTTTTCTCAGCCAGAGCTCACCAGGTGCAAGCCTTTAATGCTTCCTGGCACTCCCAGCGGAACGTGGCAGATGTCGACATTCAGGGCCTGCCACTGGCAATAAGCTAAAACCTTCACTGAGCACTACTTGGGTGACATGATATTGCTTGGGGAAGGCATGTTCGCCTTTGCAGGCATCACAGGCTCCATGCTTAGGTTCCGATACTCGTCCATTAGGCCTTCCGGATCCCATCTTCCGATCAGCCACATGTTCCAGTTTATGGCGCTCTTCTAGTTTAGATTTGATGCAGCCTACAGGTCAGCGCATTTCTTTGTGGGGCTTGTTGGGCTTGTGCCTAGTTGAACTTATCTGGGACAGCTTACTGATATTAGAGAGTAATAGATTTACCTTATGCGAACGTCCTGCTTACGAGTAGCATGTAAATGTGTCGTGTAATTACTTCGTCCTTACTGTGGTTACATTGAGTTTGAGATCCAGCGGTACGCGAGCAACCCTGCCTCTCTTCAGCAACGTATTCGGCAGATAAAGCTGCCCAAGTAAGATTTTAATCATCAAATAACTATAAAAACATAACGACTTGCTACACAAAATGAGTAATCGTATTTAACATGGCATGAATTTTTAAAATATACGAATAATACATTGAAGTTTACGAAAGTGGTATGAGTACAGCAGCCCTAAATCAGCACCTGGAGGACAGATCTCAAGTACAACCTGAAAGCCGGCCTTTGCATTCACCGCGCTTCGGGCGCCAATGACCCATGGTGCTATGGGAAATGAATACTGTCGTCACTGTCACAGTTTTCGATCAGTGAATTTGAGTGACTCGTTCTTGTGCATAAACTTTACATACTTACATGAAATTCACAACTTTGTATTAGTGCCATTTTCTTTCTCTAATTTTTCTTAATTGTGGACTATATCAACAGGTTCTCCTCGACGCTCTTTGACGCGCTGCGTCCAAAGCGTCTCGAGAAAAGCTGTTGATCCAGGCCATTATATTTTATGGAACTGTATAGGCATGTCGGTATTTGAAATTAAATGAAAGGTCTTTCCACACGGAATTTGAGTCAAGTAATTTTTTTATCGTTCAGAGTAGCCAGTCCTTATTAGTTCGAGTAGCAGTTGACAGTGAAGGAGTTAACTAAAAAACTTACTACGGGACATATCGGACGTAAAGCCCGTATGGTGTCCTTCCTATAAGGGAACTACGATACATACCATGCACGACAGGCCACAATGGTCCAGCCCATGAAAGAAGGGCATTGATTTATTTGTGTCATGTTCTCCTTGGATGTTAAACTCTTTACTCTGAGTTACATGGTGGATGTATGATTTTTGTTCCTTCCAATGAATATATTCAAACATATTTTTGAAGTGTGAACAGTTCTTCAGTGAGAGTTGAACGCCAAGTTCTACGTACTAGTACCTCTTTTTCCCCTATCTGAAATAAAGGCGGGACGCTTACGTGTCGCTCTTGCTTCAGGGCACATCCCCGAACAGTCTGTGGTATAAAGTCATCGGAAAACAGGATGGTGAGCCCTGAGAAGTGAGATAGAACACGATAGGAGAATTTCTTTATCTCGCTATTACAAAAAAAAACTATTTCGTATTCATTTTAGACGTGGGATACTAAGAGTTTTTTGGTGTGCCTCGTTTCTCCCCATATTGTGCTTCAGGTCTATATAAATGCTTCTACCTAAAAAGCTCCTTGTATTTTCGGCCTCTTTCTTTGCGGGGGCGGGGGGGCGGGGGGCAGCTGTTGCATTAAAAATAAACTAAACAGGAAGTCACTTCCTGTCACATAACTCTGCTTGTAAATACTTTTGATAAAATGAGTACACGAAGGATTTTGTCCCGAAAATACACGGGAAACAATCTTCGATGAGCAAGCCGTTCAAGTTTTTCAAAGTGGTGGCCAAAGCCACGCGATTGAACATCCCACCAAGAACTCCACAAAATTGCTCTCAATTACACATGTGGTTTTACGTTATTAGTGCGGCAATACATATTTCAGACGACACTCGACTGAATAGTGGTACTGACCGTCTGATGCATAGGTGTTACACCCCGATTTTTCCAATCCGCGAACCACTGTTGAAAACGACGCCAGCGCAATCTATCGTACTGGAAAGGTCTATTAGTTGATCTTTGTCCACTTGCGCACCTCTGTCACAAATTTGTTAAAGATCTCTTCAGGCCGCTTGAAGACATCGCGGAAAGAAAGATTAGTGCGGACGTACGGACATAGAGACGAAAATCACGAAAACATGTGTCTCAGTGGATAGTTCTGGCATCGGAATTCTTTTTCCAAATATCAGTATAACTGTGAATATCACAAGAATCCACAAAGAGCACTTAAAAGTACGGAGTAATCAGGTTTTTACGGTGTCATAAAGTAAGCCTAGTTAAGAAGTTTATTTTTTTAAACCTCAGCCGACTCGTCACACAGCTGATGTTATGCGGTGTTTGGGCATGCGTCGTCTGTTCGGCATCGTCCACATTTTCGACTTCTTCTCCGACACCGTAAACCAGATACAATTCACACTTTATAACACTCCGACACCGTAAGCCCGATACAATTCACACTTTATAACAATGTACCTTGGGTGAGTGTCTACCAAGTTTGTTCAAACGGTCACCCCCCCCCCTCCCTTTTTTTTTTTTTTTTTTTTTTTTTTACTTACTTCTCCGAAAAGATCAGTCAGATTGTCTTCAAGCTTTGTGGAAATATAGCTTGCAGGGGCCAGCGGGCCGGTTAAACAAATGTGTGTTCCAAGTGCTGGTACTCTGCATCCCAGATTTTCAACCAATTTTTTTTTTATTTCGGGTCGGTGAGAGCATGCATTTCTGTTGATAACTGTGTAAATCAATGTGACTTGCAATGAAAAGTCACTTTTTTTACTCATTCCCTAGACCAGAGTGGGTCTTATTTTGGGTTGAATTATCAACATCAGATGAGGACTGGTTGTTCACGCAAGTTTCTGGATCCCCCCCCCCCGAACTTGGGTGAGGCTTGTCTAGCATGGTTGTAATTAACTTTAACCTTTGCTGCAAATGGACCTCTGAATAGTTCACGCCAAAAAAAACGTTATGTGCATGAATGATAAGGTTATATTACCATAAAGAGGTCCGTTGAGCGCAAAATTAACTTTTTGCGATTTTTTTTTATATACCACATCTCTATGCTTTATCGTACAGACATTCTGTCCGCCAAAGCCAGTCTTGTGTGACGATCAATCGTCAAATACACCTTGACAATGTTTATAAACATGGTTGTGGGAGCAGATGTGCACGAGAAATATCTTTTTGGACATGCATTATATCAACATGAAATGTACAAAAAAATTATTGGTTCGTTTACAAACAGTACGCAGCGCAAAATGGACAGACCTAGCACAGACCACAAGTTGTTCAACCACTCCATGAGTTTGTTGGCTGCAGGGACAGCAAAACACGGCGATTGCCACGCCATCTATTGTGGAGCACAGAGGGGGCCAGGTGGCGGGGCAAGCACCATTGAGCCGACGCGGTGCAATCTCAGCGTTTTTCATTCCATCTCACTCTACTTTTCATTTGTTTTGTTCACCTGGTCCAGTGGTCTTACGACCCCAAACCAGGTGCAGTAAAAATTGATTATGTTTCTATATAAGTGCTGATACATGTGAGAGAGCGGGATATGACAAAAAAATTCCTCTTGTAAGTACAGGTGCAAAATATTACCATACCTAGATTATAAAACTGTTAAATTAAATTTATTTATCATAGTCGTCTTCGAATTGTACAAATTTATTAATCATGATTTTATATTACTAATTTTGATTGGCATATACTTTGCCAAAAGGTTAGTACAGAGCAGTGTATCGTAAATATTATACGCCGGGATAACTAAAATATTCGCTTTACGCACAAGCTGTTGTTCCGTGTTTATCAGTGTGTTCCGTAGCCGCGGTTGGCGTTCAAAGCAGAGTTGACCTTCTTTTGGGCCCATCGTGATACACAATTTGGGGTCCAAGTCATGATGTGAACTGGCGTCACCGCAACCAAGGAGCTTAGGAAAGGAGGGACAACTTGTGGCTTGTCCTGGGATTATCCATTTTGCGCTTTGTACTGCTTGTAAACGAACTAATCATTCCTTTTGTACATTTCATATTGATATCACGACAATCGTGTGCACACACAGGACTGTGGCTTTGGCGGACTGAATTGCCAGGTGTGCCGTGCCGTGCCGTGCCGTGCCCGCCGTCACTGCAACCAAGAAGCTCATGGAGAGGATAGACAACTTGTGGTTTGTGCTGGGACTATTCATTTTGCGTTCCGTATTGTGATAGCTTCTAGCGCCTACCCTGTATTGTTTGTAAACGAACTAATTATTTCTTTTGTACATTTCATGTTTATATTACGGATGTCCACCGAAAATTTCTGCTGTACGTCTACCCCCACAACAATGTTTATAAACATTGCCAAGGTGCATTTTGACGATTGATCGTCGCACAGGACTGGCTTTGGCGCACAGAATGGCTCTACGATAAAGCATATAGAGATGTGGAATAAAATCGCAGAAAGTTAATTTTGCGCTCAACGGTTCTCTACTTGGCAATAAAAAATCCTATTTTGCATGAACGTAATGTTCCTTCTCGTGTGTACTATTGGGGGAGGGGCAGAGTCCGTTTGCAGCAAAGGTTAAAAATGATTACACCCATCTTAGACACGCCCGAGTTCCGAAGTAAAAAAAAAAAAGAAAATCCTGCGAGTTGCATGAACAACCCAACCTCAGCTGATCTTGACGTTCAACCCAAAAGACGTCCACTCTGTTATCGGGAAAGAAAGTTTAGGAGAGGAAGTAAAAATGCGACTTTCGATCGGAAATCGCATTGACTTACACAGTAATCAACAGGAATGCATGCTTTCACCGACCCAGAAAAAAATAGTGAAAAATCTGGGATGCAGAGTATCACCACGTGGAGCACACCATTGTTTAACCGGCCTGCTGCCCCCTCTAAAAGCTGTATTTCCACAAACTTTCAAGACAATCTGACTGGTCTTTTTGCAGAAGTCAAACATAGCAAAGAAAAAGAAAGAAAAGAAAGAAAGAAAGAAAGAAAGAAAGAAAGAAAGAAAGAAAGAGAGAGAGAGAGAGAGGGAGAGAGAGAGAGAGAGAGAGAGAGAGAGAAAGAAAGAAAGAAAGAAAGAAAGAAAGAAAGAAAGAAAGAAAGAAAGAAAGAAAGAAGTAGATCTGGCTTACCGTTTCGGAGAAGAAGTCGAAAATGTGGACAATACCGAACACACGACGCATATCCAAACAACCGCATAAAATCAGCTGTGTGACGAGTCGGCTAAAGTTAAAAGAAAATTTTTTTTAAAAAATAGACCTCTTTACTAGGCTTACTTTATGGGTGCTGAGAAAACTTGATTACTCTGTACTTTTAAGTGCTGTTTGTGGATTCTCGTGATGTTCACAGTTATACTGATTTTGGGACAAAAGAGCTGGTTCCGCCAGAATGAACCCCCGGGACCCATGTTTTTGTGTTGCTCCTCCGTATGTCCGTGCGTCCGCACCAACCTTTGTTCCGCAATATCTTTAAGCGGCCTGAAGAGACTTGTAGCAAATTAGTAACAGAGGCAGGGGCTGATTTAGAGGGGGGTCAGAGGGGTCCTGGACCCCCCCCCCCCCTTTGGTCCACTTAAAAAAAAAGAAGAGGAAAGGGAGACAGAGAAGATGTGGAGTGAGACTGATTGATAAGACCAGAAAGAAGTACATAGGCCAACATGTTCAGTTCTGGTTGGAAACTGAGATCAGAAAGTCGTACAACCCAGCAGCTAGCATACACCATGTTTCGATAATACCACTTTGAAAGTACTGTAGAGGCAGCCCGGAGAGGTAGTTGCATGTCAAACAACTTCCAGATGTGGAGATAGGTGCAGCACTTGACTTCCCGGCCAGTGTCCTGGGCTGGGTCAAATTTTTTATGCAAGGGTCAGTGAGGGTCATTCGGCCCAGATACTCCCTGCATCCACCGGGCTTGTTCTTGTGAATAATGCACGTGAAGTCTTGACCCAACTTTGACATGTAGTGATCTAATCCACACAGTGACACGTTTGCTTGCTTTAATGTTAGGCCAAACATTATTGGTATTTGCCATAAATTAAAATATGGATCGTTTTCTGATAAAGAAGCCAAGACTTGAACAGACAGTGTCCCAAGAATCTATGGACGGACAAAAAGGTAAGAACTATGCCCCATTATGTGTAAGATATGCTGCACATAGTCATGGAGCTGTCAACATCCAAAATTTTACCGTCCTTCTTTGTATCTTTAATTGTCGTGGAGTGGGCAAAAGCAACATAGAACGTCACAGAAATGTTGAGTTTCTGCCCAAAAGTTCTCACTAAAAATGCGATTAGGCCTAAATTATCAATCAATGAATTTAGTGTGGTATAATACTATTATCAAAATAGGTGCTGTATCACAAAATGATAAATCTAAAATCAAGCAGCCGCCTCAGCCAACACACCGGATGAGACACCTTCAACATCAACCCCAAGTGCCTCTCCTGTCCGATCAGTTCAGCCACAAACTTTGTCAACAGAAAATGATTCGTAACTATTCTGGAAATGTACAGGCCGGCAATACCATTGTCGATTGACACCAAGTGACAGACGAAAAAGCTTTGTTCTTTTTCACATTTGTTTACAGTCAAACTTTCTTTATTGCAGGTCCAGTCATAAGTGCCTTGCACGAAATCCGTGCGCACTGATACGTGTACATTGATCTTTTGTCCACTCATTGTGTTTTGTTCGAGTGCATAGTGAGCCATGTGGCGCATCAACACCACAGTGACAATAATGCTTATAAAGTTTCTTTTTCTTACTTGTGTTTCCATTTTTTCTGTTCACCGAGCGGAAATTGAACTCCCCTGTCGGACACATTTCTTCAATGCTGGAAGCAGGACCATTGTGTACTACGCTGTTAGTGTCAGTGTCGCAAACATTCGTTTGTGCAGTCATTGTTTCCGAGTGGCAACATGTTACCTTGATTTTGCCAGGAATTGCGACAAAACCTGCTTTATATCAAGCTTTCAGTTCATCATCCTGCAGCATAATTTGTGTGTTTCTATGTCTCTGATTGAAAGTCATTTATATACTTTTTTATATGGCGAGTTATCATATTGTAAAATCTGTTCAAGTCTCTATAATGGGTTGAATTTTGTTTACCAGCCTGTCAAGTGTTACCAGTCAAGGATTGTTGAAACATGTAGAGTTAAAAAAGCCAGATCACGTAACTATATCATATTTCATAAGTTTTATCTATGAGTGTTCAAATTTCATCTGAATCCTCACTAAGTAGTAGTAATGACGTAAGTAGTGTTAGTTGGTCATCAGACTCGAACAGACGAAATGATATTTCACTGTTTCATATGAATATCAGAAGCCTAAGAAACAAAGTAGACGATCTCTCTTCCTTTGCATACCAATATGACGTGGTAGCATGCACAGAAACATGGTTAAATGCCTCCGTCACAAATGATAAAATTGAAATGAATGGATTTCAAGAACCAATGCGAAACGACAGAGAAAGTGGCCACGGAGGAGGGGTATGTGTATATTTTAGAAATGAATTACCCGTCGCAAGAAGGAGAGATCTGGAGCTGCCTAGTTTGGAATGTATATGGTCTGAAGTAATTGTTAAAAATGGCATGAAAATTTTGATAGGTGTTTATTATAGACCTCCGAGAGACAACACTCAGTTTTGGATTGACTTCGAAAGTTCCCTAGAAAATGCAAAGCAAACCAACATAAAAGACATCTTTGTAATGGGTGACTTCAATGATGACCAGCTCAACTCTGTAAATACAAATTTTGGTCTTATAACCGAAAGCCGGAACATGGTTCAACTTATCACTGAACCTACCAGGGTGACTGAAAATTCTGCTACTTGCATTGATGTGATTGCTACCAGTTGTCCCGATAGAGTTAATTTGGCAGGTGTAATAGACACTGAGATAAGCGATCATCATGCAACTTTCTGTCACTTAAATTTTCAAGTGCAGAGGGCAAAAGCTTATAAGCGGGAGATCTGGTTGTATGAACATGCCGACTTTAATGGTTTAAATGCCTCACTTGGTAACATTCAGTGGGAAAACATACTATGTGATCTTGACGTAAACAACATGGTAACTGAATGGTCGGAGCTTTTTCTTGCCACTGCTAAAAAACACATTCCTACTAAAGTAGTTACTGTCAGACCTGGTGAACCACAGTGGTTGTCTTCTGATATCAAAAAAATTATCCGCAAACGTAATAGATTACAAAGGAAAGCAAAGGCAACAAACGACCCTGGCCATTGGTTTAAGTACCGAAAAGCTCGTAATCGTGTTGTAAGTTACCTACGAAAGTCAAAACAAAAATATTACAATTCTCTGGCTGAGAAGGTCAATTCCAGTGATTACAATTCACGACTTTGGTGGAAAATAGTAAAGCAGTTCTTGCAAGACCATAAAGCTGTATCATCAGAATTTCCTCCTATGAAGCATGGCGAATCTTTAGTTACCAGTGATGCAGACAAAGCTGAACTGTTCAATGGTTATTTTGCTGAACAGTGCTCCTTAGACACAAATGAGGCGGAACCTCCTACAGTTCATTATCCAATTAGGTCTACCCTAACTAGTATAGACATTGATGAAAGTCTGGTAAAAGATTGTATATCTCTACTTAAAGTGCCCAAGGCGAGTGGCCCTGACAACATCAGCTCTAAATTATTAAAGGCTTGCTCTGACTCAATTAGCAAACCGTTGTGTATGATATTTAATAGGTCTTTAGAAAGCGCCATTTTTCCACAATACTGGAAAAGCGCAAATGTTAATCCATTACACAAAAAAGAAAGTAAGCAATTTACAAAAAATTACCGTCCAATATCTCTGCTTAGTTGTGTTAGCAAGATATTTGAAAGGTGTGTTTTCAAGTTTATTTTCAATCATTGTATCCAAAATAATATTCTTACACGGTTTCAGTCTGCTTACCAAAATGGAGATTCTCCTGTTTCACAATTATTAGAGATTTATGATATTGTGCTCGAAGCCATGGATGAAGGGAAAGTCGTCAAATTTGCTTTTTTGGATGTATCACGGGCTTTTGATCGCGTGTGGCATAAAGGTCTTCTCCACAAGCTTGAATCCATCGGCATCAGACAAAACTTGCTGGCCTGGTGCAAAAGCTATTTAGAGCAAAGACGTCAACGTGTTGTAATAAATGGACAGTCCTCATCTTGGCGTATTGTAAGAGCTGGTGTACCTCAAGGGTCAATATTAGGACCTTTGATGTTTTTAATTTATATTAATGACATTACAAGTATAGTTGAATCAAACATTCGGCTGTTTGCAGACGACACGTCACTTTTTGTCATTGCTGACCAAGGTGACGACGATATAGCGAGCCTTACCTTAAACGGGGATCTTTCAGCAATATCCATTTGGGCTGATCAATGGTTTATCAGCCTAAATGAAAGTAAAACTTTTTCCATGACCTGCTCAAGGTCTCAAAATTATGAAAATTATCCACTATTTTTGAAAAATTGCCGCGTGACGGACACAAACTCGCATAAGCACCTTGGCGTAATGTTGTCATCTGATTGCACCTGGACAAATCACCTTGACACTGTATATGTAAAAGCTATGAAACGTATAGACTGCCTTCGTGCCATGAAATACACCTTAAATAGAAAGTCACTGGAAAAAATGTACATGGTGTTTATCAGGCCCCTCCTTGAGTACGGCGACATTCTTTGGGACAATTGTTCCCTTGCATGCTCCAATAAGCTTGAACAGGTGCAGTTAGCGGCCGCACGTGTCGTGACCGGTGGCACTCAAACCACAAGTAACAGATTACTTTATAAGGAAACACAATGGGAACCGTTGAAAGAGAGAAGAGAGAAACACAAATTGATACACTTTTACAAGATCGTAAATGGTTTCGCCCCACAATACCTACAGGATAGGATTCCAGAATCCATTGCCACCGGTCACAACACAAGACACAGTAACGAAACACCTCTAATATTTTGTAGGTCCGAACAGCGCAACAAATCCTTTTTCCCTGCTACCATACGCAACTGGCGTAACCTGGATCAGGAGATTAAAACTTCTGAAACAATTCAAGCATTCAAAAATAAACTGAATGGGAACATAATACGTGTCCCCCCGTACTTTTATGGTAAAAATAGATTCGGCCAAGTCCACCATACGAGGATGCGCTTGAACTGCAGCCCTCTTAATGATTTGCTGTTCCAATACGGTTACATCGACACCCAAAGATGTGCTTGTGGAGCCCCAGTGGAAAGCATTTTCCATTTTTTGACAGAATGTTCTCTTTTCAATGAACCCCGCACGGAATTACTAGGACCTTTCCAGCCAGAAATTACTGCTAAAAGGGACATTTTGCTGTATGGTGATACAAACAAGTCCATTGATTGGAACACTAAGTTATTTGACAGTGTAGAAAGGTACATTATAAGAACAAAGAGATTTAGTAGAGATTAAGTGATTGTCCTCGCCATTTTTTCTTCTTTTTTTTTCTTTTCTTGTTTTCTACATTTGTACTTCCTGCTTAATTATGTTTCGGTTTCATCAAGTGACGCTGTGTAGTTATGGAGAAGGATTTATAAAAGCTTTACAGCTTGTTTCCTAATCCATGTTTCTTTGAAATAAAATATGTTTAAACCAAATCTAAAATATTTAGAGAATATGGTTTGTGAGCCTGCTTGCTCATGATGCTATTCAATGTTTTGTACAGACCCCCCCCCCCCCCTTAATAATAATAATCTGTATAGCCATGCGGCTCTGCGTATCTGTCAGCTATTGTCCTGTACAATTATAAATGGCTAAATAGACCTAAAAATAAAAAATAAAAATAAAAAATTAAACCCTCCTTCGCATGTTGTGTTTGCCACGCCCACAGTCCTCTGCCTGTGACTCCTCAGACAGTAGTCCTGGGAGCAGTGAAAAGGGCTACCTTTTCCTTTCCATTAACACAATTAATTACTTCCCGTTTTCCTCCACCCTCAATTAGGCAATCATATGACCCTACAATTTTAAGGTCATAGAGAACATGAGGGTGCACGGTTGGCTGAGCGGTAAGACCCTCGCCTTTCCCCTCTGCCTCACCGGGTTCGATTCTCGTCCTGGGCAGCATGTGGAAAAGGTTCCTACCACTTTAGCCGTGCACCGTGGTTTTCTCCGAATTATTCGGTTTCCTCCACCACAGACAAGGTAGGAAGTATACGCCAACATCTGTGCCATGCAGAGTGACTCGATAAGTCAATGCTTGACTTCTTCACTATAAATTATTTAAATTTAAATTTTAAATGCTCTTGATTGGCATATATATGATTTTAAATGCTGTAAATTAAATCAATATCCATAATGTGCACAATTTTCAATAACGTAGGTATACTTGATTTGGCATCTCTATTCAGTTTTAAAGATATTCAAGAGCTTAAATTTCAAATGCTCCTAACTAGCATATTTCAAATTGCTGGTACTTCTGTTTCAGTTTTATTAGATGAGTTATGGTCAATAACCCCCTAGTAGAAATTGAAGGGTATTTCTATGTTATAGTTTTCAAGATATTCAAGATTTAAAATTTCAAATGCCCCTAATTTGCATAATTCTAAACATCATCACTCCTCTACATGAAAAGGCAACTTGTTCAATAGCGAAACCTGAAAACGTATTATAAACACATGTTAAGTATATTGACAGTGAGTCGACAAATTGGTTTCAATTAGTGTCTTGTCCATTTTCTGTCAGAAACGTAAGCAACTTGAAGTCAACATTTAACAATAGGCATCTATTTGTGTTTTGAAATATTTGATACTCACATTTCTTATTTTCTGATGTAGATTCTATGGGAGTGTGAATATTATTAATTTGTGTTTTAACATTGTCGGTCACATGCACCAAGATCGGTTTAAACACAGACTGTGATAATATTTTTGTGTGTGTGTAGACAAACAATTGGTGTTCAAGAGGCTTAGTAAAGTGATCTCGTTCAGGAGACTGAGAGTGACTTCACCAGATAGTGATACTGCAGAGGTGACTTTAACTTCAGGTCAAACTTTTTCAACAGCAACTTTTTCTAAGCCAGGCACTGGCAGTGATTCCTGTAGTACACTTCATGCTACATCAGCTTTTGGAAACAAAAATCAAGATCCAGCAATGTTCAGTGCACACGCTGACAGTGAAGTCCAGAAGCCTGCATATATTGATATTGGGAATTTTGTGGCTGGCCGCATTACCCTGGACAGCGATGAGCTGAAATGCACTATGATATTCACTTAAACACACATAGTATTGCTCAGCAATTTATGCAAGTCCACCCAAGACGGCTATTTAAAGCCAACCTGTTTGCTGATTAAATATTCAACAATAGTAGGGCAGCTAAATTTTCAAAAAGGCTTATTTTCAGTTTTCGTTCAACCGGAAAAATACCCAGCTGGATTTGGTATCAATCAAAAGATAAGAACCTGAAGTTTAAAGTCAGGTAGGGTGTATGGGTATTTTGCCGGTTGAACGGTTTCAATTTTTTGGTGGACTCGCCACCGTACTACAATGCCACTATTGTGCATCGATAAATCAATGCTTGACTTCTTTCACAATCCATGTAAAAACATATGTGTCTATACTTCTTTTTTTTGGCATTATACGCATTATAACGATATGAAGTGTTGACAAGCATGGACTCCATAACATTGCTAGTTAGAGTATAATTACTAACATTGACACTTTCATGCATTGGAAGTAGGTTATCTTAATAAAAAAGAATTCAAAAAAGGTCTTAGATTTATAATTGGGAAAGTATAACCGACAAGTTAGTGCAACACACACTTAAGATATTGTTTGGTCTGGATAATTTGTCATTTTACATAATGTAGCCATATAATTTACAAGGTGCCAATTATTAGTAGTGAGTGAAAATGCCTTGCTTTTTAGCATGGCATCTTTATATAAAATCTAGGAGAAATTAGAGCTGAGCCACAGGCACCCCGTGGCCTCCATCTGTTTTAACATTTGAACTGTAACTTTTTCCATCAAAATTCAAATATTTTGCTGTTTGTATAATCCTAAAAAAACCTAAAAGTCTTGATTTCACCCTTAAATGCTCCCTCACAGAAAAGTTTATAAAGTGCAGCAAAGCATTCACTGGTCTTGGCAAGTAATGTTTACTTCTCTCTCTTGAAGCAGTGCACTCCAACAAAATATGGAATTCATCACTAAGCCTTTGTTTATTACAAAGTACAGGACCTCTGAGTTTTACTATAACGCCCTGTTTCCTGGGAATCTGTGATTAATGGTTCTAAATTTACACAAATAATATCTCCATTTAGGAAGCATTGTGTCAATATACTATTATAATCCAAATTCTTGTTTGAGCAATATGTAGTTATAACAAATATTCTTCTCTTCTATTTCAGAATGCCACATCTGCATATACTGGTCCTTAACTTTTTGTTTAACCATAAGCAATACCCATTGACTTAAGATCCATGTGATCTTTCCATAAATATGACATCCCCGGGCTATTTAACAAATTATGAGTATTTTGCAACCATGGCAACTTAATAATATCTCTTTGGTACAGGTTAAATAATATTTGAAAAATACGAGAAGAGATTTTGCTTACTTTACAACTTGTATTGATTTGTTCTGGAGATATTGCATAAAATTCCGTTTTACTTGTAAGCTCCTGTGACCTTGTTCTTGAAGTTAAGGTCACCCATAAACAATCGTAGCAAAGGGTTGACCTAGATGCATACTTTGACCACGTTTGAAAGCAACTGAGTAATAACGTGGTAAGTAATTATCCGGAAACGAAAAGCGGAAGAACGGACATCTCTACTATGATACAGTTATGAAGAAAAACATGACCCATATTCATAAATACCAAACTCAACAATGACGGTAAAGAGATTCCAGAGTTACCAAAGCATCAACATCCATCTTCCAATACCAATGTAAAGAAACATATTTTACTCCTGACTTGAGACAGGCAGTCACCCACAAAAGGCAACTGGTGGTTTTAAACCGGTCCTCTCAAACTTTGAAATACTCTTCATTAAATATAGACCATAGAGTTTCCCATAAGTACAGGCCCAACCATTCAAAATCCAAATTGTATTATTTCTGCAAAAGATAAATGAGAATCGGTAGGCCTATCACTATTATGGTTCTTCTGACTAGTTCGTCAGCTGAGTTTATAGCAAAAGTAGAAAGTAGGCCTATATCGTTTTTGTGATATCTATGAACCTGGAGTATTATCCAATTAATAAGTTAAGTGATTTAATCACTGTTATAGAGTTCACACAAACAGACCGACAGACGGTCCGGTTGATTACTGTAGGGTTTGCGCATCTATGATGCGGTTCCTTAATCATCTCCTTCATCTTTGATAAGTTAAAAGTGGCGAGTAGTTAAATCCTATAAGCGTACCAAATTCGCACAATTCAAATTTTACAACTTTCTTATTCATTTTATTGGAGACAACTCTTCCATGAAATTATTTTATTCGTCTGTTGCGACTAGTAATTACCTTTCAGGACAGTGAATATCACTGCATTTTCGTCCAGTTTCAAACGAGCCATGAGGCTTGCAATAGAGTGTACACATATGAAACAGATTTATTTGTGGTTTTTGTTCGATACATATTTGCAAATGAACTGGCTCGTGTTAAACTGTAACCCGGTTTGGTAATTTTACTTTCATTCTGAAACACAGAGCTATTTCTACACATATAAAAGTGAAATATTATGCAGTTACAGTCTTTTAATTGGATCAATACGTGGTTTTGGGCACATGACCACCGTGAATGTTGGGCCTGTTAGGCCGCTTGAGCCATGTGTCTACCAAATTGAAACTTAAGAGACAATCCGTCAATAAAGAGCACTCTGCAATACTTGTACGGGGGCCAAATGGGGAATCGCAATCTGATTGGTTGGCAGATGCACTGATGCCGATGACTGATCACAATAATAGGAAGCATTCATATGTAAATGCATCAAGTGTAGACCTGTTCTAGTCCCCCTAGCTGCTAGGCAACGAAAATATACCTCTGCCGTGATGATGTCAATAACACCAGTTATGTTACTTTCCATTCGGAAATAACTTTTTTTCTACCAAACTAATTGAATTTTCGAAACATGTTCAGCATCTTGTGTGTTTTAAAATTTGAGAATGACTTTTCCTACGCTTCTTGTTTTCTGTAGTTGTTACTTTATTATAAAAGCTCGTTTGGCCCTGCTTCATTTATGAATCTGCCTTTCCTGCCTGTCAAGTCCCTTGATGCAACCTAGGTCGCAGCACAGGATCCCAGTAAATATGGACATCTCCGATTTCTTTCGAGAACATGCGTGTGCTCGCGCAATTCGAGGAATTTCATGTGTATATATACCACACATGATCCTGGCCTAACCCAACTTTATATAACTCAGTCATATAATAAGGCCAAAGTTGGGCAAAGTATAAACTAAAGTGTTTTATGGCCATGCTACATCCGTGTCAAATATTCCGTTATAAATACCCATCGTAAAGTAATAGGTGATTACAGTAAATATATACATATATATATATATATATATATATATATATATATATATATATATATATATATATATATATATATATATATATATATATATATATATATATATGTGTGTGTGTGTGTATGTGTGTGTGTGTGTGTGTGTGTACAATATATATTTTTTTTAAATTAGACGTTAACATGCAAGGTAGGGACATCGAAAAGAGGCATATGTTCAGAAAGGGTGAAATTACGGAGCCCCAGAAGGGACATGAAGAAAAATAAAAATTTTATTTCGTTCCCACGAAATAAATGTGGGAACGAAATAAATATAAAAACCACTACAAAAAGTGTACTACAGAGCCCTCAAAGTGATAGAAGAAAAAATATATATATATATATTTCGTTCCCTCGAAATAATTAGTTCGTTCCCACGAAATGTATTTCGTTCCCTCGAAATAATTATTTCGTTCCCACGAAATACATTTAGAGGAAACGAAATATATGCCTTGTACATATACTGATATCCACTTATATTTTTCCCCTTAGGGGCTCCACATTTTACCCCTAAAGGGACATGGTAGATTTTCGTATTTTTATTTCGTTCCCACAAAATAAATAATTAGTTCCCACGAAATATTATTTCGTGGAGACGAAATAAATTTTTCTTTCTTCATGTCCCTTCTGGGGCTCCGTAGTGAAATGACATATTGTCATCATGTATTAAGCCAGTTTGGTGCTGTGAAAAATGTTGTCAGTTCCTTGCGGTGCTTTTTAAGAAGGTTTGAACCTTTAATTACATTTGAGCTTGTTTCAGGCACACTTTAGGGCAACTGTAATGCAGTATAACGATAATTTTGTTTATAGCGTCAGACCGTAGATAATATTCAGCTTTTACGGCATTAATCTTGTACGAACGAGCTATGATTAATTTCCATCAGTCATCCAATTTGTCACTTAAATACGGCGCCCAGTTATATACGATGGATACTCAATATGACCTAACTTGCCTGGGGGGGGGGGTAGTTTTGATAGCATCAAGAAAAAAAAAAGAGAAACAAAATAGAAAAATAAAAGCTTGCTGCAGTAAGAATAAACATAAAACGGCTGCCTTAATGTCTTCGATTTTGACAGAAATTCCCTGCACTTGAAAGTGTAGCTCAGCAGGCAGTAAGTATACCGATATACCACTAACCATGACTGATTACTGTCGTCTATTGTTTCTTTATGTATTGAGACCCTGCAACAAGAGAAAACAAAAAAGAAAATGATAGATAATTAAAAAGACAAAAAAAACACAAGAGTTTCCTGGAATTCAACGAAAATCCGTGACTTTTGGACACTTGGATGACATGATCCAGACAATTTCCTGCTTGGTGTATTTTGTGCATGAGGTCCCATGATGTTGCTTGATTCCTTAGAAATGCTGCAGTGTACGTATCTCTTTGCTCCGGCTCATCCATCGTCAGTAGGGCAACCATACTGGCCTCCGACATTGAGCCATACAAGTGATTTCCGTCATTACTTCTAATTGAAAAGCAGACGACAATCCCAAAATAAGTCGCCGGGAATGGCGTTCCGTCTGCAAGCCTGTCCAAGCTTTATGTCGGTGTTTGTTAGAAAAATAATGACCCATCAGATAGATAGTAGACATGTCTGATGCCAACCCCATTGTTAAGAGAACCTCATCGGCCGGAAAGATAAACTAAACACATATACTTTCTGGGAAAGGAGGGGCGATTCAGTTAACTTTATTCCTTATACCGTGGTCCCATATTTAATTTAACTCCACCGTACCAAACCAAACATTTTCCTTGGCCCACGTATTGCCAGTGATTTAGCCTCAAGTAGCGAAAAAGCAGACAAAAACGAAAAAAAATATCCACCGAATATCGGCAGCTTTGAAGTAAAAGATTACGTAGTGAACCGACATGACAAACAATCAAGCGCGCTTTCATGAATCCAAAATGTGTCTTGTTAACCAGTCATTTTTCCATGCCGAGTGCATTCGAAAAAGAAAACGAGATGTTATTTGGTAATGCAGTAAAAATGCTTTTATCCTGTCAGGTTTCAGAAGGAAACAGTCTAGTTATAATGCAATTCTAGAAAAAAAGCTATCACGATGAAATTGTTGTTTAAGCGTGGTAAAGCTGGCTGTCTTGTTTTGACTATTTTCTCAATCGATAAGCCAGTTCTTTGAAAACACATTACAATAAAAATCAGCAACTTTTGTAAAGACTTGTATTCGTTGATCAAAACTCAATTCACGACACTACAATTGATTCATTGTCGGCTTATCAGATTTTGACAGCCCGTCACGTCCAGACGTAACTCAGTGACTGCATGGCTGACTAAACGCGACATTTCCTTGGATGTTATTTCTCAAGACAGACAAACAGTGGCGGCTTTTTCTTCGAATATTTCACTTGAATTGTGAAAATTATATTATCAATCAATGTTTCCATGACGGAAAAGGTGCTTTGGGCTCCACAAGTACAATGAGGTGGTTTACGAAGTATTAGTGAGCCTTTGGGCGCCAATTAGTAATTTATCTTCGTTGAGTGAGCAGACGTAAATATAGAAATTCCTGGCAGAAAAGACACTCAATGGCGCTACATTGACTGGAACTGAGTGAAAGATACAAGGATTAATTTGCTCGTTTCAAGTTCTATTCATTAAACGAGCACGCATTTATATCCAGTAAGTAAAGGATTACACTGCCATGGTGACGGATGACCACGTGCTATGTGTCACCCAATGTAATTAACGTTTTGTTAGGGACGTTTTGACTTGGTCAGCAGCTTTCCTCGGCGCGCTTTTGGGTGCAATGTGCCTAAAGTGGGCCGAGGAAAATTGTTGCCTCGGATCATTTTCTTGATTTGTGCAACTGTAGCAAGCTCAGCTGGAGCTTCAATGGAATTTGAATCTGGTATCGTGATGGAAAGTTACAGAACATCGATTTTTTTTTTGTCGAAATTGGCGACGAAACCCTTGGACTGACCTTGATCTTTTAACCCTTTCTTCTTCAGAAAAAGACTAAACTATCCGACTTGCACTTAGGTAGAAAGCCGACAAGGAATGTTGGTTATTTGCGACATATACTTTTTATTGACATCCCTGGAATTTTAAATTTTTTTTTTACATACATTAAAGAGCATTGCGCACCCTAACCGCCAATTGCTGGATGAAATAAAGGTCAGGTATTCAACAGAAAAGGCATTACTAAGAATTTGAAAGTGATAATTCGAAAGAGTGGCAGAGCCTATGAATTTCCCATGCAAAGAAAAGACAATAGACAAGATAGAAGAACCTGCCAATCCCAAACAGGGTATGACCAAGCGGCATCACAGTGAGCCAAATTTATGACTGGTGGTAAATTGAAATGGAAATATTTAACTGTTTGGTGTGACAATGTACCTGAGAGTGGGGATAGCAGGTGCCAGCTTAAAGTTTTGACACGTATAGGTTACGAAAGATTCAACACAAGGCAACGCTTGACAGACAGAATTGTATGGTCATAGAGAAGACCATGGGCAGCAAGGGCTCGAGCTTTTCTATCTCCGCCGGAGACGCCGGACAAAATCCTCTCTTTTAAGTTCAACCGTGTTTTAAAACATTTGTGACATAAGTTTGATTTGATAATGCCACATTAGAAACTTACAAAATATCTCTAAATGTCCATTACTTGAATTTTCCATGCTGTATTTCAGCCCTTTATCGTCTACTTAGTACGAAACCGCAGCAGGGACTCTGAGGCAGAATACACGACTGGTCACACGACGTCGTTCTTACACCTCACTGGTCGCATGACGTTGTTCTTACACCTCACTGGTCACATGACGTTGTTCTTATACCTCACTTACACCTCACTTACACCTCACTGGTCTACCACTTTAAATACAGTATTCAAATATTACCGGTTTAATCCTATGCGTGCGTAATATAACAATATAAAGTAATGCTTAGAAATGAACCTAGTGTATGGGACTCTCTTGCACCGACTGGAACCTCTGAGGCAATGGCAAAGTGTGCAGTGGACCCCAAATTCTGTATCCCAAGTAAAACTGGGCTGGTGTTATCACAATCATTTAAAATTGACACAATGTCTTGCGGTACACTCTCTTTTTAAAATAGGGTTAGCGTTTTAAGAGCTACTTTCGCGGCAAGCAGTATTGGCATCGGAAAGCACAGCGGATCAACAAATTTAGATTGATAAAAAGTGGACCACTTTTTAAGAAAGGGGCATAACAGCATCATTTTTGAAGCCTGTGACATCAGGCCTTTAAGTCTGTGATGCCATGTCCATATCCTTTGAATCACATTGCTAGGTCAGCGAGCCCATTCAAAGTCCTTTCTCTTGCCTTTCTTGTATGGGTTGTTGAAAAACCTATAATAATTATCTCAGCTGCAAACTCCAGTGGCACAAAGATAGGCAACATGTCAAGTGGCACAAAGATAGGCAACATGTCAATCAAGGAAATGATAACATTGGCCTTGCATTTAATTGCAGGCATCTAAAGCTTGTTCACCACAAGATGGCAATAAGTAATCAGTAATGCCTTTCATAAATCGGTACGTGCCAGTTTAACACTCTAGTTTTCGGATAATTTCACAGGATTCCATTCTTTAGCAGTGTTGAGCACTTTGGTATATCTTACTTTTCAGGTGTTTGGTTTCAAATTGCAATACCTGAATACCCGATTAATTTTTAGTAAACAAAATTTTCCGTAGGATCCATAAAAATCATCAAATGGAGAGCAAACCATCCCAACGAGAAATACAACACAATAAAGATCCCGCTCCAAACTGTACCACAAACTAATGCACAAAACATGTCACCGAATTAGACTGTTTCAATTTCACCACAGAACTTGAGCGAATTTGTCTTATAAACAGAGTTATACATTGCACTTCCATAACAAATGTTTTCGGAAAATAGATATTTTCAAATTCATCACATGTTACATGCTGGGCTGGGACAGTACATTTTACTCATGATTTGACACGTACATGTATCTCAATACAAACCCCATGATTTGATACATATCACAGTACACTTTTGATACAGTGATAGTGTGTGTCAACAGATTGCAAATTGCAGAAAACTAGTGTGTTACAAGTCACTCAAATATTTTGTTCTCTGATATTGTAATCGTACAATTCAAAATTAATACATGGCATAAAATGGATAATAATCATAAAAATAAATGTCTTTATAACCGTATAAATGGAATTGGAAATCTGGAATTTTAGCCCTGGAAAATGTGGACCCCCTAAGACATCCGTAATTCTGTAAATACAGAGCAAATATATATAGAAGCTTTAGACTTTGGAGTATTTGGGTCCCTAGTCTATTCTCTGTGTTTATACTGAGGGGTGCCTTTGGTTAAGAAATTCAACAAGTCCAGAATATGTGCAATTAGAACTTGGAGGGGGGGAGGCTTTTGATTCCGAAATATTTAGGCCCGCTATTAGATCACTCGGCCTGTGATGTTAGAGCAGATCATATATTAATAGAAGAATTGCGGGAGGCTTTTGATTCTGGATTATGGCCCCCTATAGTGCAAAATTAGTCCATTTAGTATGTGTGTAACCTTGGAGGTGTCTTCGGTACTGCAATGCCTGGAACCCTTATCACATGCCTTCAGATGCAGAGCAAGTATACTTGGGAAAGGAGGGAGCTTTCGGTTCCCAAAACTTTGTCTGCTGTCAAATTACATGTAATTCATTCAACGTAGAATATGGAGTGCATAAATAGTATTTGGAAGGAAAGGGGGTGCTTTGGTTCTGGAAAATTTGGTTCCCGATCAGATCAGTTCATTCAGTGTAGGAATTTTGAAGGGCGGGAAGGGGGGGGTCGGTTTTGAATATTTGGAACCCCCATCACAATGTTTCAGTTTGTTCAACATGTGTATAACTGGATAGGGGATTTTGTTTCTGGAATAATTTGGCTTCCTGCAAATATAACAATTTCTAGGAGACCTTCTGTTCATAGATATGCAACCAACTGCTCACCTACCAACACCCGCCCCGCCATTGCAATCTGACTCTTGGTCATTGAAGTAAGAAGAGGACTTCCAATCTGAAGCATTTGAGCATGCTACTAAAGACCCCCATGCTATTTTCTTTTGAACAAACTGAAATAGGATATGTAAACGTTAAAAGGTGATTTTTATAAATGTATGTATCACATAAATAAGTTAAAACTGCCCTAAACAACAGTGACGCGACGGGTTTGATTTTGTACTAGTTATCATAGTCCTCATCAGAAAGTCCAGCCCTTGACATAGTGCTTCGTCAGGTCCAAATAAAGCAGATGGTGCTGCAAACTTGTATGGTACACGTTGTTACAATGTTGAACCCATCTAACTTTGGTTGGTTGAAACATATTTCATTTGTAAATACAATTGGCCAACAGGCTCACCTGCCTATGTTAGGGCCTCTTCTACATTTACGACGGGAAAACATAAAACAGAAAAATTGTGAACATCAGTATCCGGATAGGTGACATGCGGGACCAACAATAAGAAAGAAAGGAAGGGAAAAGATGTGCTCAAACACTGCACGTTTAAACACTTTATCTAGACAGCTTAATAAAGAAATAGGTCGGTAGTTATTATACCTGTCTTGAATTTAAGTATGTGGATAAATTGATGAAAAAGGACTTTCATATGGCTACAAGATTATCAAACAACGCAAGTTATGTTGACGACATTGCTTGTGTAAATATACAAAATTTCCGTGAAATTGCTAAAGAAATTTCCCCCAAAAGATATCCCTTTAGAGGGTAACAATTCAGATTGTTTCCGAGATGTGATTCTGGACTTGGATATTCAGGTCACTAATGACAGGTTTTGCATTAAAGTCTATCAAAAATAGATGAGTTTAACTGTGAAGTAGTTAACTATCCTTTCCCGGACAGTAATATTTCGGAAACTATTATATGTCAGACGTTTTTGTCACAAATTTTGAGATTTGGTCGTATTTGTTCTAAATTTCAGGACTTTCAGGCGTCTAGAACCAAATTTATTTACAATAAAATTGAGTCAAGAGGATTCAAAGATGTACTTTTGATCAAATATTTCTATAAATTTTGCTGTAAATATCCAGAGATGGTTAGAAAGTTTGGCTTAAAAACTTTTAGAGATTTTAGACTAGCCTCTTTTGCTACTTAAGTCTATATTTTTGAATCATTCTGTTTAATATGCACCTTTCAGACATTTTAGGCTTGCTTGTTTTCTGTTAGGTTAACCTCCCAGGGGCGATAAGAAGCAAGCAGCTACCCTCGACAGTTACAAGCTTGCCTAATTATAATTGATACCTGGTTAAGAAATATCATATTTTGATTGCATTTTCTTGACTTAAATACTGATGACTTTCATTCTTTTCTGACTTGCCCCGAAAAATTTTGATGTTAATATCCAAAGATTATTGGAAAGATTGGCTACAATAATTTTACGGTTTTTAGACTTGCCTGTTTTGCTACTTAAACTCTATCTTTTGGCATCATTCTGTTTTAGTATTCACTTTCAGACATTTTAGGCTAACATGTTTTGTGTCCGGTTAAACCTGCAGGTTGCAAGCAGCGGCCGACGACAGTTAACAGTTTGCCTAATTGTACTTAAATTCGTGTTAAGAAAAATTATGTTTTGATTACATGTTTTTGATATAAGAGCTAATGACTTTCATTCGTTTTGCCATGCCTAAATGCACATTTACTCAACATTAAAGAATAACTCTAAATTGACAGTATTTTCTCAAATGTCACGAACCTGACACACTACGTTGAAACATTGATTCAGTGTTGGCAGTGAAATGGAGATTAATTGTTTGGAGACTTTCAAAGTGAGAAGTAGGTGTCGTCATGGGTTTATTTTACATTTCTGGTGCAGGATGTTCATTGTTGCAGTACTTGTTAGGATTTCCCTTGGTTTGAACAGGTGATCTAGCTGCAACTGTTTATTTTACAATCACTGGGACTGAATATTATGCCCCAGTTTGTTTCTACTTCAGTTGTACACTGGCAGGTGGTTTAACTAGGATAAGCTGTCCAGCTAGAAAGGGTACATACTGGTTCAGGGTTAAGTCAAACTGCCCTTATCTGAACCTGTACTATACAAATTTAGTAATTATGTTTTGTTTGATGGATTTTTTTCTTTCATCATGAAGCTTCGCATTCATAAGCAAAACTTCACGTATTAAGCTAATTCATCATTTCCCACGTTCATATTTATTCATTATTATGTGGGTTGTCTTTGCTGAATATTTAGCTTAGACAGGGAGCTACTCAGAGAGACATGTACGGGTATAGGCTCCGAAACATGTTCTGTGTAGTAACCCGCTGAAGATCCTTGAATTTATTTGGGCTAATGCAGCCTATGTCAACATTCTACAGAAGAATGTGTGCAATATGTAAAATAGTACTTCCATATTTATACATGTATATAGGTTAGACAGGGACAGGTTAGCTTATGGAGAGTAAAGGGTTCGGACTGCGGAATAGGGTAATAGGAAGCGGTTCTGGACAAAAACACACAAATACAGTTCTGGTGCACCACCTTTTTGGATTGGTGTTACATGTGCTTTCTTCCAATCGGTTGGAAACTTAAAGTTCAAAAGAGAAAGGTTCAATAATTTAGTAAGGGAAGGGGTAATGCTTGGGGCTGCCTCCTCTGACAACAAAGGACTGACTCCGTCTGGTCCACATGCTTTATCTGTGTCTAAAGATTTTAAAATATCTTGGACACTATCTTTATATCAAACAATAGTTTCAAGCGTATTAAGCAAATCTTCGTTAGGTAGAGTAAAAGAAGAAGAGTCTACGTCACATTGCTTAAGAAATTATTCATTAAAGGCTTCAGCTTTAGAATTAATACCCTACAAGACCAAATTGTTTGATAGTATAAAACGAATTGATATATTAGAATTAAAGTATTTAACCGTCTTCCTCCATATTTTGGCCTTTGAACTGGCCATCATTTAAAAGATTACATCGTTTATTATGGTAATCAATTCCGTTTTTCCTTAAGTCACCTTTATATTGATTACGTAAGTCACGGAAGTACTTCCAAAGGTGAAGATTTTCGTTTGGGACCTTCGGCTTCTTATGAATTCTGTGGACCTGACGCCTTTGACATCGTAATTTTGATGTATACCAAGGACAGTCAGCTTGCCTTATCTGGACATTTCTGTTTGCTATACAAAGTTGAGGAACATTTATACATTAAATAACTTTCTGCTGAATCAGACCCAACCATGTACCAAAACTAAATTATATACTTATGCTGTAGCCGTGAAAAAAACACAAAGACGGGAACTGTTGTTACATGTATATGTACATTGATCAGACACTAACAAACAAATTCGCAGTTCAATGTTCAGGCAACACAGCTTCAAGCTAGGGTTGTCCGTCTTCATCAGTGAATGGACCTCACTCAGTCTGCCCTCAATCACCCTGGGCTGCAACTCAAAATCATAGCGCAGTATCAGAAATGGGAAGAATACAGAATCTAAAACTTTAGCCTGATGAATCTAATTTAAAATATATATCATATATATTCACATGGATCTTGCCAAAATGAGTAACGAATTCCTATTCTCACGTCCACCAGCTGCCAAACTTATGATATATTCAATTTCGAGATTTACTATGGGACCACACAACAACACTAACAACCAAAAATCACATCTTTATTTACAACATAATACATATAATTTATGCGTCCATAACGCTCAGACAAATATTTATTAATTTGGTCGATTACTGAATTACCATGGAGCATTCATACAGCTCAGAATTTGGCCATTTATGGATCTCCCAATTTAACATTCAAAAAGTACATTCAACATGGAGCACCATTGGCTACCATACTTACATAAATAATCTGGTACGGCCTGTCCACAAGAACTTCATATTTTACGTGCATGTACCAACACCTTTGCCAATGTATGCACGGGCCAGCCACTCGTGTGAAACTGACCAAGATTTCATTTCTGGCCCTCTATTTATTACAGGCAGGGGGATTTCTTTCCATGATGAAAACACTTCTTACTTTAATAGTGACAGGACCTCACTTTTCCAATCAGATCCAAACTTTCACATGATCCACTTTTGCAATGCTAGTGCACGTGCAAATGCAGATACATTAATTCTATTAACCCTTTCACTTCCTTACTAAGTGACCGGACTTCACTTGTGTATGCAAATGCAGGTGCATTAACTCTTTAACTTCCTATTTAAGCTAAAGGTTATAGTGAATCACGATAATAAATTATATATTCAACTCTTACTACTTAAACATTTTAACTCATTTCAGTTCATACATTTGTAACAGTTATATTTTCATACACACACACACACATATATACATATATATATATATATATATATATATAAATATATATGTGTGTGTGTGTGTAACATACATACATACATAGTGAATTATGATAATAAGTTATATATTCAACTCTTACTACTTAAACATTTTAACTCATTTCAGTTCATACATTTGGAACCATTACATTTTCATATATATATATATATATATATATATATATATATATATATATATATATATATATATATATGTATATATATATATATATATATATATATATATATATATATATATATATATATATATATATATATATATATACATACTTACATAAATTATTTACACGCATAATAATGTAACTTTTCCTTTTAAACCAATAGGCTACATCACCGAATTGACATATGCCTACTTCCTTGTTTTGAACAGAATCCTTCCACAAACAATCCTGCCATTTCAAGTAAAATCCAAACTTCTAAAGATAAACCTCATCAGTTGTCTTGAACTGTCATACCGTTACTCAGTGCAGAAGGTTTGTATGAGTCTGACGTCAGACCAAACAGATCAGCGCCTCGTACATGATTTTGTACATGCGACACTGTTTTCATCCATACGATAAATTCGATCACAAATTGCCTATTTTATCACTATTAAATCGAGCCTTTTGAAATTTTCAAAGGTAACGTACCTTAAATGTGTAGAGTCCTTTTCTCACAAATGTTCACGTTTCGGGAACCAATGTCTTCACCCACAGACATGCAGTAAATCCGACAAATTAGGTTTGGCCGACCACTTTTTAATCAGTGTATTCTGTGCAAGCTTGACAATAATTGGGGGAGAGGGTGCAACATTTACACATTCATAGTATGCGAGCAGGTGGATACGTCTTGTGTGATAATCATTGAAAACCCTGACCCGATTGCTTCCCAAGGGTATGCAGAGTAAGAACTGCTGCTTATCTTTGCAGGAAATTTAAAGAGTTGTGTTAAGAGTCTAAACTGAACTAAGTACTGAACTGCACATTCCCCATAAGGTCCAGAGAACATATAGGATGTTGAATCCCATGCCTCACCGATCTCCGTATCAAGGCGACCAGTGGCAAGCGGTGTCGCCACAAATTCCAGAGGCCGCATTTAATGCAGTCCAGGATTCATCGTCTCTAAGAGTGCTTGTGTAAAAAATACAGAAAATAAATTTCCTCTGGGGCACAGCACAGGAAATAAAGTACATATTATACCCAAAAAATATCAGAGGGTGCCTGCAATATAATTTATAAAAAGATAAAATTATCACATTTTACAATGTATGAATTGTACCGATGCAGT
>CAXHWN010002730.1:111400-138400 GCA_964020975.1 Hermodice carunculata | reverse complement strand
TTCATGTTTCACCGGGTCGATACTCTTCATTCACACACGAACTATATTTTAGCGTATATTGACTCTGCCTGGCATGCGTCAAGAAAATAAGTTTTGCCATGTACGGCTTACGGGATTCGCTCTCTGCACGCTATGAGGACAATAATTTACTATCTCTGGAGACACCACGAGTATGAGTGGCTTCTTATTCATTAAGACACAGAAAAGAACCCAAGGCTATGAGTAGTAGAAGCAGCTACTTATTCACACAGACACAAGGACCACCAAATATGAGCAGAAGGAGTGGTTTGCATCTCACACAGACACAAAGACCCACGAGTAGGACCAGTAGGATTCCAATACAATCTCACCATTAAGGCCTCCTAATGGACTAAAAATGTCTTTATGGTTGGAGGACTTTAAATGTGTATTCTTAATGTTGAAATGATCTCTTTACTGAGGTGGTCTTAATTGGAGACGGGCGCGTAATTGTTTCGTTGTGGTTATCATGCATCATGCTTTGCCCTGATATTAGCTTGGTATTATTGACTTAGCTATTTTCTTAACAAAATAATAATGCCACGTGGTTGCGAAAAAGAAAACAGACAGCGATTAAATTTCAATCAGAGTGCTTGCACAAAGTGACACACGCCTCATAGCCCATCATGAATATAAAATTATGCCACCAAAAAAAAAAAAAAAAATACCGACGGACATCTATCAACAAAAAGGAATCTAATCGCGGAAGTTGGCCCAACGTATCATATCCATGTGCAGTAATCGTAAGGCCATCCACTCGCCCGAGATGGCCGGAACAGATACACGCAAGAAAGCACTCAACACGCCCATGTCCACTTTGCTCAAGGGCCAATTCTCATGCGTGCTATTGTGTAATGAATATTTCCCCTTTCTTAATACGGTCGTGTGGTCAAAGTGATTCGGACGGTGACCTGTGACCCTCCCTTTCCTGCGTAAGTCTCAGCTGAATGTGATGGGCCTACTATGAACATCGATGTCATGATCCCGTCCGTTTTCTGTGATGTTTCATCAGATCTGATTGAAACGGATTCCTGAACTGGTCACGAGGGGGATAACGCTCATTATGGTCAGCCTTTTTCTCTGACACGGAAGCTCTTTATTCAGCACCGAGAGGAAAGCGATGGAACACGGAGTTTTATACAACTCCAGGGATGTCGACGCATTTGTGACGGTGAACAGGGTGACATTGATGTCCGGGAAGGAGTTTAGTTTATTTGGGCTTTACGCGTAATGAAGCTACATCTATACAGATTGCGTGTCTGTCATCCATATTCCATTTATTGTTCAGGTCAAGTCTGAAAGACAAAGGCGATAAGCTGTTGACATTTGACTTTGTGTCTGTCAACAAATGTACGGATGATACTCTCATTGTGTATTGAAGCGTGATATTTTACAAGGTCATAACTCACTTGGGTTGAATCCGTAGTATTTGAATCAGTCTCCGGTCACCTATTTCACAAATTGCTCTCTATTTATCAACTACTGAGTTACAGCAGAAATTTCTTAAAATAAAGTTGCCAGACTGGAAAACGATGTTTTACGTGGTTTCTTTAAATATCCAATGACTTGCTCCATGACTATATTGACATGTATCAATCTACGACACGGATATATAATCTGTTTTCCAACATTCCATCTACATGAGCAGTGCTCAAGATAACTTTTATATTTATTGCCATGTTACAAAAGCACAGATTTCTTATTTGTATCCAAAGCCAAATGTAAACATTTGAAAACTAATATATTCACATGCGGATTCCCCTGCCTTTGAGGTTGGGGTGCTTACCCCAGTATCTGGCAGGCGTGTGTCACTCTAAACTTACAAAATCAACCTTCCTGTAGGCGCTTTTTCACAGAAACAATGTCTTATTTGGGGATTTTGTAACCAAAAACTTAAATAGCATGGACTAAAATTTGTAACAAAAATGCTACCGCAAGAAAGTTTGTTTCAGGGAAATTTGATGAAATTTTAGGTTATTTAGAGGACAGGTTTCCTATTTATGGAATTTTAAGTAAATCGTTGTACCTGTTCTCAGGCAATTTTATTTATAAAATTGGCCTTCAGAGTGACACATACGTACTGTGATTACTGACGGGAGTATCACCCTTTCCGGTTACCTTGTAGGATTTTGACATCGTTCTTGCTTAATGTGACAAATGTTTGACGTGATATGAACCCAAACTTTTGCAGGATTTATTACCATCTTTCTTTATGGCCAACATTTGGTCTAGAGTTTTTCTCTGACTTTCCGTTAAGATTCTCGGCAGGCAGAGTGATAAGACGATTGTCTTTCACCTTTGCATCTCACAGGCTTTGATCGTTGACCTAGACAGTGAGTGGAGTACAAACCTCTATGACTCTGCACAGTGTTCCATCTTTCCCAAAGTCGTTTGATTTTAAGCACTACATAAAACGATGGGAATTTTGCATCTGTGCCATGGACAGTGGCACGAAAAGGCTCCCTTCACTCCTTTCATAATCAATACCACACACACACACATACATACATACATACATACATACATATATATATATATATATATATATATATATATATATATATATATATATATATATATATATGTAAAATGTTTGGGTCGATTTTAGTACTTTAACCGGCTTGTATGAATACCGTAATATAGGGCTAAAAGCTACAGTGTCGCGATATGATGTATCGGTACTCTTCCGGTGGTATCGGCACTCTTCTGGTGGTATCGGTACTTGTGTTGATGAGGAGTAAAACTTTTTGCAAATGTCGTTTTGCTTTTTGCTTTGTGTATTGAAATGCACAAATCGACCCAAACATGAGATAAAAAATTTATAGCATGCTTTGCAGACGATATGAAGTAATCAACTCGCACTGGATACCATAAAGCAGAAAGCGTTCGCTTCGCTCACTCGTTCTTATTTATATATAATTATATATATGTATGTGTGTGTGTGTGTGTGTGTGTGAGACACTCCGTGGTTCGCGACTAGATTGTGTACAATAAGAGAAGGAAGAATAGGTTGCACAATCGAGTATTTTTCGGATATATATATATACGCACATACATACATACATACATACATACATACATACATACATACATACATACATACATACATACATACGTGTGTGTCTGTGTGTGATGTGCTTTGGGCCTCACAAACTGTTGACCTGGACAACTGTATTTTAGGTAGCAATGTAGGCATGCTGGTACTTAAATGAAAGGGTTTTTTTTTACAAGGAACATGGAAATAGCACGCTGATTATAATTCAGAGCAGTTCCCTATCAGTGTTTCTTTTTTAGTCGCAAGTGGCGCTGAAAGAGTTAATGAAATCCAGGTTAAGGGATGGATTTTAAATCCAAACAAACCCAAAAGCATGGTAATCTCTCAGAAATAATTCCAAGATATCATCCGTAATTTAAGTTTTGTGATGAAATAATAGATACTGTCACCGAACATAAGCATTTGAAATTGTTTTTTAAGGGACCAAAGTTGAAAATGTCACTTTACAAATTAAATGAAAAGTTTGGGAAACTTGTTAATATGATGAGAAGCTTAGTATATAAGATATCAAGGACGACAATTGAACCAATAGCTGTCTTTCATAATATCTATATATACAAATATCAAAATAAATATCAAAAACTGTCCAGTATATCTATGCAAGATACGTCCTGGATATGTTGGCAGATGCACGCATCACAGTGTTAGAAACAAGCACAACCTTAGCCACTTTCAAATAAACAATACGATTTATAGTGGATCTTTCTTCCCATCAACAATAAGACTATGGAATCGGCTCGTTTTGAGAACTAGACAGGCAGAAAACATTTGAACGTTACAAATAACCTAAGCAAATTCTACAGTAAGGGCAGCAGCCAACTGAACTCCTACCTACACAAAATTTGTGGTACAGGCAACGGAAACTGTAGCTGTGATAATCCGAGTGAGTATATGCACCATTATTTCTTTGTGCGCCCTTTTTGTAACGTCATTCTATTTTCTTTTGTTTCAGCATACTGTAATTTACAACATTTTAATACAACTGTGCCTGTCCTGCAGGTACAAAATATTTCCTACAGACTGAATGACTATTATCATAAAACCTTCCAGTTTGTTAAGTGTACATGGTGCCTTTGGCAGACAATATTCGCGCCTTAAGCTGGCCGTGAAATGGGGATCAACAATCAACTTGCATTTTAGCCAATTCGGCTAATATAGCCTGAAGGGCCAAATTATATTTATGCTTTTAATGTTATGTCAAATGGCCCTGAACTTGGTTTTGAATGAGAAAATCAGTGAGGTAGAAATAAGTCAAGCAATTTTGAATCTCAAAAACAAGAAGTCTCCAGGAAAGGATATGATTTTGAATGAAATGTTGAAAGTAAGTTTTGGGAACCTAAACACGGCTCTGATAAAAGCGTTTGAGGGAATTTTCGCATGCAGTTG
This sequence comes from Hermodice carunculata, assembly GCA_964020975.1. NCBI lineage: Eukaryota > Metazoa > Annelida > Polychaeta > Eunicida > Amphinomidae > Hermodice > Hermodice carunculata. Next base: position 133,941 of record CAXHWN010002730.1, on the reverse strand, counting down.
CTTTACAGATCTCTGGAAAAAGAGTTTGATAACATTCATACAAAAATCTGGTTCTACACCCGATCCCAATGATTACAGGGGGATCTCTACAAGTAGTTGTGTTTCAAAATTATTTTGTTCCATTTTATATAGACGTATCGTATTCTACCTGACAGACAATAATTTGAATAATGAGTTCCAAATTGGTTTTACTAAATATCGCAGAACCAGCGACCATATATTTCTGTTACGCACCCTAATTGACAAACATACTAAAATAATATGTAAAGGCAAATTTTATATTCATGTTTTATAGACATTAGAAAGGCGTTCGATACAGTGTGCCAGGATGGCCTCTTTTATAAACTTCATACATGCGGTATCCAAGGTAACATTTGTGAAATTATAAAAGATATGTATTATAATTCTGTAGTACAAATTACACACGAAGCTGGTCTGTCTGATGAAATCTTGATTAGTAGAGGCGTTAAACAGGGTTGTGTGCTGAACCCAACTTTATTTAACGCCTTTATAAATGATTTACCCTCTTGATTTGATAAGTGTGATCCTGTATTATTATATAATAAGAAAATTAATTGCTTACTATATGCAAATGACTTTATCTTATTATCTGGTTCAGAAAAGGGTTTGCAAACATGTTTAGATAAGGTTCGTATGTATTGTTTAGATTATCAAAAAGTCAAAAATTGTGACCTTTAATAAAACCGGAAAACCATAGAAAGAATCTTTACAATAGGAACTGAAATTTTAGAATGCGTCCAGAAATATGTATATTTAGGAATTGAAATTTCAGCCAATGGTTCTTTTCAAGGCGCAATTAAAAGTTTGAGTGATAAAGCTAGGAAAGCTCTTGGAAGATTTGGAAGATTATTTTTATTGGAGCAGTTAGTTGTACATTTTACATCAGTCTATTTCAAAAAGTTATTATGCCAATCTTTACATATGCTTGTGAAATATGGGGTGCATATCTAGTTCAGCCTTCAAAATGTATATTTAGTGATGGATTATCTTGATATTTTAAACTCGAGTTTGAGAAAATATTTATTGGATTTCCAAAATATTGTGTAGGTGTACACCGAAAGTCATCAAATGTAGCAGTGCTTGGTCAGCTACGCCAAGCACCCATATCACTAAAGATTTTAAGGCTTGTCTGCGAAAACTGGTTCAGAATTGTTAATCTTCCACAGGATAGTCTATTGTATGATTCATACCTTTGCAATGTTGTGCTTCTCTCGGAGGGTAAGAGACTATTAAGGACACCCTCTATTCTATAAATTTACAACAACTTTGGGATAATTGTGGAAACAAAAATAAACTATTTTCCAGATAGCAAAATTAGAAAACGACTAAGTGATAAGTTTCGTAGCCAATGATCTCTCAAATGAACATCAACGATACACAAGATAAAAAATTAAGAACTTATTACCTATTTAAAGATGAACTTAAATTTGAAAACTATTTCAAATCATAAAGGACTTTGAAGTTTGGAACAATTTTACAAGGTTGCGTATAAGCGCCCATAATTTTGCAATTGAAAAGGGAAGACATAAAAGACTTACAAAATTACCTTTGGAAGGAAGAATCTGTAACGTATGTAATACTTTAGAGGTCGAAATTCACTTCTTAATAAATTGTCAATTATTCTGCTGACCCAGGTTAATTCTATTCCACTCATTACAAGATATTTTCGTTGATTTTGATAAATATTCAGACTTTGAGAAATTCAAATTTATTATGAAATCACAAGACACAGTATTAATCTCGAAATTAGAACCCTTTTTAAAATCTTGTACAGAAATTAGAGGAAACTCCATGTGATATATCTCCTCCCACCCGGCATTATCATGATTATCATATATCTGGTATTTCTATGTCGAAATTTCATGTGTACTTGTTATGATGTATAATTGTGTTGTTGCTCTTTTTTTTTATTATTTTGTAACTGTTGTGCTATGTATCATTTTGTATTTGTGTATTTTGCTGTATTTGTATTTTTCTTTATACGTGTATGTGACAAAAAGGCCATATATTCTATTTTTATGGTACAGCCAATAAAGTTTATAACAAACTTATGTTTGTAGACTGAAACTGGTCCAACCAAACCGCTACGTTGCCGAAATGGTGCGATAGACAAATCTCCACAGGAAAATTCAATATCTTGGATTTGTTTGTATTTCTTTGAACAATGCAACATAAATTGTCATAAAAATCCCTCATATAGTGTTAAAAAATGTATCACTTTCATCCTTCAATCTTGTAATATAGTACAATGGCATTGTATGGCTGAATCTCGTCTAAACATTACTCGTTTAGAGTCATGTCATAGTTTTTGAAAGAGACCAGGAGTTTTCAACGTATTTCACGCTGACTTTTCAAATGACGCTCTGAAGTATTTAGCTTGTTTCACATAAAGGCACAAGCACTTGTCAATGTCCTTAAACTCGAAACAGAACTGTTGGTTTAACAATTTATTTTGCATCAGAAATACCACAGTGACAGCCACTCGACAACCACTGGACAAAGTCATCAACGAAAAATCTAATAGTCCAAAAATACATTCCGTTCACATAACTTCTCTGCATAGCGATTGTAGCTGAATTACGTTTAGGTTCCTGTGGACATAAGATTAGTCTGTAAAGGATGCCTTCACAACAGTGTCCTGTTTTCAAATAGACTGGATCTGAATTTTCCTGTGTCTTTTGGTATCGCGGGAATATCTGGGGGTCTGTGAAGCACACACGGGCCAGATTGCACAGGGGAATCACGTACCTCCAGCCAGGGTCAGTTGAATTATAGCAACTCTGCTCCTTCTTCTGCCGTCAGAAGCCCCCGAGACAATTTACCGCTCCAGACCTAGATTTGTCTGGAAAACTTACATATAATAACTGCGTCGTGATTTTTTCCGAACCAAATGTCAAGCCCATTCTAAGAAGTCGGATGAAACAAGGGACGGCGGACCTGCCGGGCTTTACTTGTGGGAAATGAAAATACGTTGCCATTATAGACAATAATGCATTATTTCAAGGGGTTTTTTTTTTGTTGCAGTTTTTTTTTTACTCTAATAACATTTAAAACGAAGAGTCGTTGATGATTTTATTTGACCCCTGGATTGCGATTGATGTGAGAAAGATTATCTCATGGGGCATGACGATTTTTCCCATTTCCGAAGGTGATTTTTGTCATTCTTTGTAGTAATTATATAGCACTGTTGCTGAAATTGGGTATTGACCTAAAAACCATTACTTGCGCAATTTCCTGTAAGCACATGATGTTTCCTTGTTTTGGGCAGTAGAGCTTAGCAGTCCACGAGGCACGCAGATCTAATATCAGCTGTGAGTGCTGACTCAAAACTAAGAATTCAATCGTGAAAGGTTTATTTAATTATACATGAAGGGCAAAGGGTAGGAAAAATATTCGGAAAACGGAGAGTCTGCAACGATAGGAAGGCGGAGAAACACTAAAAAAGTGCAAAAGTGTCATCCTACATATTATTAGGGAGCCTCATGCTGGTAAAAACGATTGACTCATGACATAGCACCGTAAAGCCTGTTGCAACTATATGTTACGCAAGTTTCCATATATTCTATGCTTTTTTGGAAAGTCTTCAGGTCTGACCTTTAAAAACCCAGACCCCACGGGAACACGTTGCGAAACATCAAAACCTCTTTAGGCTTAAAATAGAGAGCCTATGCTCGTAAGCACGATTGATTCATGACACAGCACCGTAAAGCCTATTGTAACTTTGTTACGCAAGTTTCTATATCTTCTATGTTGTTTTTTTTTTGTAACGTCATAAGGTCTGCTTAAAAAAGTTTAGATCAGACGGGCATACGTTGTGAAATATCAAAACCTATATAGGTTTTAAATCGTGCGACTTAACAACTCTAAATAACATCAGACGACTTGAACAGCTCTAAATAACGTCAGCAGTGCTCTTGAAAGGGGTTCCCCGCCGCAGTCTCTTTTGATGCAACTTGCAACCCTCATGATGTTCTGGAATTTTGGTGAACAAAATCCTGAAATCACTCATAAAATGTTTAAAGTATGTATTTTCTGAAAGCTATTAATTAAAAAAACATTTCGCACATTATCATATATCTAAAACAATGTTTAGGCAGCACTTTATGAGTAGTAATCATGGTTTTGAACATATATCAATTCATAATAATACTTAAATTAACCTCAAAATCTTCCAATTTGGTACCGTTTATGTCGCCATAGTCCATCAAAGATGTGCCCTTCTGAAGTGCAATATATTTATCTTTCCAACTGCACACACCCGCACATCGGAAACATCAATGAAACCTACACATTCAAGACCCTGTGTTCAGTTTATTGTATATTCTGTACTCTGTCGCAAATTTTATGTCAACGTCCCTTGAAATATAAGAATTGAATCCAAATTTCTATCGAAGAGCGAAAATTATTTAGGTTCAAATTAATAATGGTGCACAATTATTGACGCAAAAAAATCATTTCTACCGTGTCATAAAATCAGGTTTAAAGTCCTAATCTTTCTAAAAATATATACTTTGGAGAAAAAAGTTAACGGTCCCATTCGTTTTACATGGGGTGCGCTTCTGTGGCAAATATGATGCATATTTTTAAAGTTGCGCAATATTGCCTTTAAAGCCAAGTATATGTCCCAGTGCAGAGTAACGAAAAGTTGCCTGAATGAAGATAGGGTTCGGATAGGACAAAGAAATGGTCATGAAGCGCATCCAGTATTGAGGTTATCATTGGGTTTAACTCACTCCACCCTAATGACGCTTTTTCCCGCTAATATTTAAATGTCGTGTGCTAATTGTATTTTACTTATTTAGGGATTATTTTTCAAACTTTTGGATGAAACTTGCATGGAAGATCATTCCAAATTATAGGCTCATGGTCAACAGCTTTCCTTTGCGGCTGTGGGCGCCCAGAGCGAGCGCGCTAAGGAAAGCTGTCTTCTATCAGGGTTGAACAAGTTAAATGGTCTGCTTCAAGTGCATGAGACGTCAGTGACAGTCAACATGTCTCGGAGTGGGGATCACTGGCGACAGACCTCTGATTTTGAGAGAGGAAGGATTGTTGGTATGCTAATTTGCACACACAAACACACCCCCTCCAGAATATGCCCAATGTAAAACAAGTGGTACAGTTCAGTTTTTTGGACCACAGTAAATATTTTATAGCACCTTTATAAATAAAAAAAGTGTCAATTGAATGATATAATAGCGCCACTATAATTACTGCTATCAAGTAAAATTTCTTAATAAGTGAGATCAAGTGAGACATTGATACGTTTGATGGAAGAAAAAGGGATTACAGTGTCAGATGTTTTCATGGTGTGGCAGGTCTGCGTTGGCAGGATACAACTTCTTTGTCTCAGACGTCGGTGCCAAGTTGCTAGAGATTTCAAAGAGGAAAAATGTGGTTTTTGATTATTGCTAGCAGAGTGATATATTCAATGGTGATAATAAAGACTAAATACGTTAGAGAAACTTATCCTCCACCAGGTGGAGTTAGGAACCAGGGAGCCATCAACAATGTGTTGAAAGAAACAGTGACACACAAGTGCCGAATATCAAGCAACATGAAGTAACAAGCCGAGTCTCATTATCTTCTGCACGATCTGTCCATGAGAAGAAGATGACACGTGAGTCACTTTTCTTTGAAAGACATAACCATTGGCCATAGGCCTACATGAAACGCGAAATAGTTTTTCCCCGATGCATGCTCCAACCAAGGCGGACAACGGATTTAAACTCCTAAACTTTATGCTCCTACAAGCACAAGTTTATTCGTATCAAAAGAAAAGTAAAAAATTCGTTAGAAATGGCGGGGGGGGTTCTGGATTTTTTGGGGTTTTGGGGGGGGGTGTTTTTTGGTTTGTTTGTTTGTTTTTTTTTTTTTTTTGGTTTGTTTTTTGGGGGGGGGTTTCTTTTTTCTTTTTTGTATTTTTTTATTTATTTATTTATTTATTTATTTATTTATTTATTTATTTATTTATTTATTTATTTATTTTTGGTTTTTTAATAACTGGCAATTGGACAAGTATGGTATAAATGTAAAGTACGCACAAATTCCATAAGCTTGCAGATTACGATAACTTAAAGCACAGTAATATAAAAATGACGGTAACATATACGTGTGAATAACAGTGAAAAGAATATGAAAGATTACTGCAACTGCAATACAAGCGACAGAATTATCCTTCTTTAATTATTAAGTTTAAATTGGAAAACGGTACATTCGTACCCCGCGCTTGCTGTTTCATCAATCATAAATCCATGCCCGCACGATTACACATCCTGTGATACTGCGCAGCAATTTCATCCATCTATCTATCAGTCACGCATCGATTTCAGACATTGAGCTTAAGGTAAATTTCTCTTCAGGGCGGTGGCTTTCACAAAATCTATTCCATTCAACATTACGATAAAATTCTGCTTATCAATCCATTTCAGCAGGCTGACCTTATTTCGTGTCTCAGGAGAGACTTGATCATTTTGCAGTTCATTAAAAATTCATGATCTCTATCATTCACTGTAATTAGTCTTGGGTGCCAGCACATGTAGCATACTACAGAGACAACGCCTCCACTGCGTTAGTGTCGGGCACGCACATGTAAGCTGCACACGGCGACTAATAAATTTGCATATCGCCAGTTGAAATTCACGTATTGGTTTTCCGTTGGATGATGTTTTTGCCTCACGTGCTAACAGTTGATTTTACCTTGTAGTCTACCATAGAAAATGCCTTGGGAGGTGAATTACATGAGACACTACTTCCTGTTGACCTAAAATATACGAGGAGACACTACTTCCGAACGACAACCAGTAGCCAATCAGAGAGGCTGGACTTGTTTACCCACCAGGTGGCCCTACTCGCAAGAAGCCAGATACCATGTGTAAGTTACCAGGGGCGCCATGTACAACACACATCTTCCATTAATGTATCTTGCGTTGTTTCCAACAATCAGCATATCGTGTCTTGTGTTTCGCCGCCCAATTAAAATGACCTTAGCTTACTCTAATGGCACATGCAATGTGTATTGTATTCAAATAATTGTATTGTGTCGCGAACATTTGCACATGTGTTCAGAGAACAAATACAGACATGGAATCGCCTCATTAATACCCCCTGACGGCTGATCTGAAAATAACGGTCTTGATACGGATGCTGTTTTAATAGGGTTTAATTCAATTACGGATAAAGAATAATATGACTGTGAATTGATTTTCTTAATCTAGAAGATCTCTTTACGAAAGTGGTCTTAATTGGAGTTTCTACCGACAAATTACTGTTATAGTATTTCAAGGACAAATCCAATGTGCCTGGTACTTTAACAATAGATATGTTGTACCTTGCCTTTTAACAACAAATTTATTGTGCCTGATATTTTTGACAGCAAAATTTTACATGATGACCGAAAGTGGGTGAATATTAGAGTTCTTTCAATTTTTAGTATGATGTAATGCTGGAGAGGAATTGGAACAAATTCAGTGACACTTCTGATGCCTATGTGAATTTAGAACCTCGCAACACAATCCGACACGTCCTTTAAATTTTGTAGTGCGTATCATAGCAATAATTGTCAGCTGAATTATTATGGTTTTAAATACAAATTCCTCATAAAAGCCGATTCATACAGATGCCAGTACGCTTCTAGATTTGGAAAAAATAACAGGTTCCATAACTGTGTTCGGCGCTTTCCGACCAGGATAGCTGTTAATTTAATCACTAACTTAGCATTGCGAGAGTTAATTGTATATAAATTAATGCATTTTCATAATCTACAAGCGACCGTTTTCTTAATGGAATGCACCATGCAGAGTCTAAAAACATTGCTTGTGTAAAATACCGAGCCAATGAAAATGACTGATGCCTAAACGAACCATGATATCAAATAAAGCAGATGCTCGGCCCAAGAACACAAATAAATTCTGTTTATTGATTTTTTGTTAATACTAAATGTAAAAACTGCGGCAATAACTACATCATAGTGGATTTTTAGTTATTTGAGGGATTTGAACAGCAGAAAAGTTGCGTCTGGTCTAGTGTACTTGCGCTCGGTTGATTATGTAATTACAGGCTCAACCCTTAAAAGACCACTTTTGGACCTAGTCAATAGCTTTCCTCTGGGCGCCCCGGGGCTAAGCTTCCAGGGTGCTTTGTAGAAAGCTGTTGACTATTAGCGTACTATTCTGGTAAGTCTTTCCCGAAAGTTTAATGAACAGTTTCAGAAAGAACAATGCTTTATAAAAGTGGATTAATTAGACGTCCTTTGAAAGTACCGTTCGTTGTAGACCGCTTTGACCAAGAAGGTGTTAATGACAATGGAGAGCTTCGTAGAGATTTTCTTAATGAAGGCAGAGAAACAGTAGCCTTTGGGATGCTCTCGGCTTCCGCAGGTTGTCAGGCATGACGATACCCTTGTAAGTGTTCATTTTCCCTAATGAATGAATGGTGTGCAATTTCTGCTTCTATAATCAAACGATGAAGCGACATAGTGGGGAAGTTATCGAGTGAGGTGTAAAGAGTGTCTAACCCTTCCGCTTCGAATACCCCCATATGCTTAAGACATGTGTTCCGTAAAAAGATATCAAGTGTGATTAACAGTGCTTTGAAGACGTCTGTTGGAACACTGACGTTTACGTGAAGCACTACAGGGCTTTGTAAACAGCTCCTGTTCAGCTGACCTACCTGTTAATTGCAATTTGGAGAGTCATTCGTCGGGACATGGGATAATCCAGTTGTACCCTTTCCACTCTTTGATAAAACGTGATTAAACGACCTTGCTTAGTTTAAAAAATATTTTATTCCATAAAGTAAAACAATAGTGGAGAAGGGCCAGGCCCTATGTTAACCCTCCTGCAGAAGAAGGACAATGACACAGGACAGACGGAACATCACCATGTCTGGTGCGATGCTCTCATTAAAGGGTGTTCAGGAGTTGTAAAATAGTGAAGAATAAATAATAAATAGAGCATTGCACTGAGCTTACAGATTGAAGCAGGACGTTGGAGACTGAGCAGGGCAGACAGTGGGGCTTTTATGTTATAGTATATCATATAGTGTGTGATCAACAAATCATATAAATTCATGGTTACAACGTTAAATATAAAATATTCAAATCATGTGATGGCAGCGGACTGAAAACGCTTAGTTTTTGTAATGTAGTCGTGGGACAGCCAAAAATATTTTCTTGTTCTCGAAACTACCGCCTGACGCACCATATGAAATTGTTTCAAGACTGCAAGGGGCATAAGTTGTTACTTATTATTATTAAACAACCTCAAAGTCTCCGTTACCCTTGTTGGCAGTTGATAGCTGCATGGTTTGCCAAATGAACATGATTTTTTTTATCAGTACATCAGGTTTTTACGATATAAATAACGGTAAAAATTTTCAACTGTAGTCTTATTTTTGAAAAGCCATCGGAAAAATGCAGAAACTCTGTTTTGATCCTCATTGACGAAAAAAGTGCATCTTCTTCTCATATCATGGCCATAAGACGCAGTATATTGACTTTTGGACCTTACATTTTCGTTTGGTCTTCACAAAAGAATCAATTAAATGACGAGAGACTCTTAGACTTCTGATCTGCAAATAATTTGCACTATTTTGAACACTTAAGTGGCGGTTTTTTTTCAAGCAACACGCACAGCTTGTTATAATGTTATATTTCAACCTACACCATAAATGTGTCTACTGGCCGATGGGTTAGAATAGGAACAGGAAGGCAACCAAAAAAACGAAAATTTCGGCGCATTGCGCCAAGAGTGCACTGACAAAGGCACTCAACTCAGTCTCCAGAGACCAAATACAAGGTCTATATGATTGAAATTAGTTTACGGGGGCACTAAGTAAAAGTCATTCATGAAACCTAGATATTAACTGCTTCTAGTTCATTGAAAAAAAAACTCGTATTTTCTTCCTTATACCATAATCATGACTCAATTTTTTGACATCTACATGTTCCTTGCATTATCATGACTGGATGCACCAATTCGTTGACATCCACATTCTTTGCTTCCCTTATTGTGTTTTCCCGATACGTAACAGAAAACTACAACGATACTCTGTCCAACAAAACGAGATAATGTTATAAATAATTCCTGCGACGCCCAAACACACTTAAAGTTTACAGACTACAAAACGGAGCCTTCCCTTAACTCAACTTTTGAAAAATTGTAACTCAGCTTTTTTTCTACAATGTATCCTGGAATTTAGTTCGAATTACTTTCAGAATTCCGTATTTATATTCGGGCAAATACCAACAACATTCCGTGTCAGAAGTCAATGGATTTTATGCTCTCGGTATAGCATGCAACAGCCCTGTTTCACCTATGTCCTTGAAAGGATTCGCGTGGTACGTGCATTGAAAAAAACTACTGAATCTCATTTTGCGCTGACCAACATGGGGTTTCATTTCAACCCGGTGTGACGTTCACACAATAAGATGAGAAACCACTATCAACCCATAGAATTAAACTTCTCTACTTTATCATCCCTATTATTGCTCCTGGCATCCACCTGAATCTGATTATACACACAGCGAGTGACAGACCAGCTCATATTCTTCTCTTTGGTAGCGACGAATTGTCCATTCCCTTCAACATACAAGTTTGTGATGCTTTCCACGAATAAATTGTAGACACAGGACGCTTCATATTTTAGTTCCGTTATGTATAAGCAATTATTTCAATTGAGTTAGTCGCTGATTTACATAAACTAATTTCTAAAGTGTCCTTAGTGAAATTTCTCCTGCTAATCCGTATTATTGTGAACCGTGAGGTATATGTGTACATTCTACCTGTAGTGAACTACTTTGCTCTGTTTTGCATTTTGGTGACTTTAATTATTTTTACAAATCTGAAACATGTGTACAACTTCTCTGTTAATTGGCTAACTTTGTTCTTGTTTTGTCCTGTGTGTTTTGTAATATACATTTTGTGTGTCACTCCGTGCTCTGGAGACACCCCCCCCCCTCCCACGGTTAGTAGCATCTTGATGCATTATAGGGCGACCCAGTTTAAATAAACATGTTTAAACTAAACAAATGGTTTTGCTTGAAAGTTGTCGAAATAAACGTTCTGGGGATGTTTGCGAGAGCGATGCAAGCAGGTTCGGACTAAAGTTTCATTTGTAACATGGGTGTTAGGATCCGAACATTAGGGAGCCGGAAAAAGTGTTGATTATATCACATAATCCACTGGTATTCTGAAAAGTGTGGATTATGGTCGTCCTTCACTATTACATAACAAGTGAAGTAAACACATAATGGACACTTTTCATACAATAGTATTGTTAATTTGTGTTAACGACAAGCATGAATCCTGAAAAAACTAAGTGAAATTAATTCCACAAATTGATTGCTCTTTTTACCTGCAGTAGGTTTCTTGTACCCTCCACTCTGTTCATTATAAAAGGGGGGATTACGGTGAAGTAAACACATAATGGACACTTTTCACACAAAAGTACTGCTAATTAGTGTCCAGGACAAGCATGGATCTTACCAAAAGAAAGTGAATTAATTTCCAAAAATGTATTGTTTTTTACCTGCAACAAGTTCCTTGTAGCCACCACTCTCCACATTATGACACGTACCCCTTTGAAATAATAACTGTTGAGTGCGAATGCTTTCTAGTTCACTTAAATCCGCCGCCATTGTTGCTTCCACGGGGGGGGGGGAGGTGCTCCCTAGATTTTCTTCTAGGTAGGTGCCCCGAGGGTTTGCAATACTGACCCAACAAGAGCTACATAAATGAAGAAAAAGGGGGGTTTTGGGAGAGAACATTGACAAGTGTCAAAGGCATGCAGTCTGGCAGGGGGGGGGGGATGCCTCCCCATGCACCACCATTTTTCCCCTTAGTTGACATACAATTTGGTGCATTTCAAAGTTGTAAGACTATACCAGTGTACATGGGTGTTTCATGAAATTAAGATTTTTCTCTCAGTTTTCCCAACCAGAATTGCTCAATGATTTTGATGAGGGGTCTTTCAGAGAGAATGTTCTTGTAAAACAAGGGTCTTTGGGAGCGACTGTAACTGAAAATAGGGGGTCTTTCGGGCAGCACCTACCCATATAGCAATACATAAGGAGTACCCCCCCCCCCCCGTGCTTCCACCACCTGGTGTTCATACTGCCTCATCGACAAGTAGTAAATACATGAACAAGCAGTCAGACTTGACTGTGAATGTGACAACTTACATAAGCGGCAAACTGCACAAAGGGAAGGGGAAAAAACGTCATGCACCACGGAATATCTTGGTCGGTTCCTACCACCCGTGTTACAAATCTTCTATAACATGTCACAATGACCATTATGCCATTATAATCAACTCGTCGACCTCGTTGATTATGTGGCATAATGGTCATTGTGACATGGTATAACTGTCACATCTTGGTGTTTACTATAATACAATTTTCCCCGGTTGCACATGTCCGAGTCATGTTACCCAGAGCCAAATTGATAAACTAGGGCTGTAACTCTGGGTTATGAAGCCATTGACCCAGAGTCAAAATGGTTTGCACTTGTCAACATCAAGTCAGGGTCTGGTGACTCCAGGTTACACTGTTGTGTCCTGAGTGGGGGTTTACGCTACAGGGCGCGGATGCATTTCACCGCGGCATGCTTCAAGCGTCTGTGGTTTCAACCATGCAGCACAGCATGGCTTGCCGTGCAAGGCACAAGGCATTGACGATGGGCTCTCGCGGTACAATGTGCAGTGAGATCAATTGACTTGAAGCAGAATTAGCTCGAGGGTAGTAACAGTTTTTTAATTCTATATATTTTTTTCCACTGTGGAAGAAGTTGCATTTTCAGTTTTACTTCAAAAATGGAATGAAGTCATAGATTTTTTCACCTTTTTTATTGCAATTGATCATCCCAAACAACATTTATTTGTGAATAGGCCATATGTGAATAGGCCAAATACCCAACGTTGTTTTTAGGGTGGTTCAACTGTAAATATCCAGTGTTAACCTACTTTGATTGTTTTAACTCTAAACAACGCTGTCTCAATCCCTTACAGTTTTAGCACCCTTTCTCCACGAAAGGATTCATACAAGCGTGGCATGTTTCCCATTTTTTTTTTGAAAATATATAATGTATATTGCACAGAAAAGCAGAGTATCGGGCTAATGGTGTTATCATAATGAGGTTTCATTGCAAATCAACTGTTCAGCTATATGTAAAAGGTTTCAGAAGTTTGCCAGCTGTTCTGATGTATATCAAAGTGATAATGCACAATAGACTTCGATCGGTGTCGCTTATGACAAAAGTGCATTTGAGAGGGCTTATTGTACACGAACACTCTCAACGGACAATCATGAATCGTGGGTGAGTGAAATAAACTTTAATGACCCTGCTAACTTTCACATGGTAATATGAGAACAAACACAAAATGCATTAACATAGCATTACATCAAAGTCAATATCCACAAGAAAAACGAAATAACAGCATCATCTGCAACAAGCAGCGTATGCGTTCTGGTCACAGACGCACACAGATACAACAGTTCGGAGAAGTGGGGACAATCGTCACTTTTTGGTAAGGACTTACAGAGATATTTATCGACACATATTGTTGTTTTTTTGAAACGACAAAAATCTAGAAACCGGCTTACAGCTGTTTAAAGGAGAGTGACAAAGTCGATGCCGAAAAATTTGTTTAAAATTTAAATGTGCACGAGAAAATGTCCAAGGGGAACTGAAAGGTTACTCAAACGTATGGCCACAATATGCCAAATCTATGAACCCAAAATTAATTGTAAAAAGAAGAACATAAATTTCCCTTACAGAATGGAAGAACTGTATTTTAATGAATGATGGAAACGTGTGAACCAAGATACAATCTTTCCTGCATGGCCGAATAACAAAAAATTTTAAACAAACTCTTCCCACGATTCCAAGTTGGAAGGCTTTTTCTGATGCTTTTTTAGGCTAAGTGTGCGACACAAAAGAAAATTTTAAATGCAGTATGCTTAATTTTGCCCTTTGGTCACGAGTTTAATTTAAAGTTAAAAAACCCCATCAGGCTAACACCGAGAAAGAAAAGAACACATGATCGTGGTCAGGTTAAATGTCTTGAACCTTTTAACAAGTTTCTACGAAAGCCACAAACTGAACGAATTGAACAAAAGTATGAGGTAAGCTCTCGTACATGTATAATGTACACACTACTGTTTAGTATGACATAACTTGCCTATTACTTGCCTTACTGTTATACCGGGTGCACGGTTGGCTGAGCGGTAAGACGCTCGCCTTTCACCTCTGCGACCCAGGACGCATGTGGAGAGAGCTCCTACCACTTTAACCGTGCACGGTGGTTTTCTCAGAGTTCTTCGGTTTCCTCCACCACAGACAAGGTACGAAGTACACGCCAACATCTGTGCCATGGAGAGCGACTCAATAAGTCAATGCTTGGCTTCTTTTACAATCCATGTAAAACAAATGTGTCCATACTATACTTTCTTAACTGAAAAAAACTTCTTGGACAGTTTAAGTTGCCTGGCATATTGCAAAGCATTGCTTTGTTTAAATATTTTATTCAGCAAGCTATATAGAACTAGGTAACTCTCATCTGGAACTATCACTGTCTGTGTCGGCCATTTTACTTTATACTCCTCAGCGCCCAATTTCTATTGTTTTCAGCGGAGTCTAATTTTCATAGAGCTCCTCTCTTCCTAGGAGTCTGATTGAATTAGATCCGCTGAAGTGCAAGTGACCTCATGACGGGACTTTGCAATGGAACTTCGACAATTTTTGTGTACACTTTTTAATGAAAAAAATATTTTGTCCCTGGCAGGGTTCGAACCACGAATTCTGTGATCTACGGCTGAGCGTGCTGTCTATTACGCTAAACAGCTGAGACGATGCTTCACGGATTTTACATAATATTTATTCCAGCGTGTCTATTGTTGACCAGCATTGAATAGGGTCAGGGAGCGTGACAGGTCAAGTGTCAAAGGTCGTTACATTATGTACTCTTACTTGTCGCTTTTCTCTTCGAAATCAAGTCTTTTAACTTTGTTTCAAGTAGGAAATACTTTTATAATACCCATCTTTTGGAGTATAAGTATGTCAGACGCCTCGTAGAGTTTTCCAATTGAATTACAAGACTCGCGCTGCGCGCTCGTCTTCTAATTCAATTGGAAAACTCTACACGGCGTCTAACCTATACGTAGATACATTAACTACCACGCTAAGTACGTGTTTGGTTCCTTTTTTCATATTGCATTGGTGCTAGAACATGCACCAAAAAAAGTGGAAGACAACAGATATCTACTTTAAAATCGGAAATTAAACAAAATTATGCACCACCAGCTGGACATCACTAAAAGCAAATTTTCTTATATGCACCGTTTCCGGTCCTGCGTGTGTTGACTAAGCTGATTCAGAAGTAGCAAAACCTTCTTTGTCGGGAGAAAACGCTCCCACGGAGTTCAGGTTCTGACCGACACATCCAGTAAACATTATATGGACTTGTTCTAATCTTAACATGTTGCTACCTGTTTCTATCTGATTCAGCAATCTCCACCAGCTTTACACACACACACACACACACACACACACACACACACACATACACACACGACGTAATTATGGCGTTTTGCGAATAAAAAAAAAGTGCTTTATATTCATACGCCGCAAGGAAAGTCTGGTAGTAAAATCGATAGTATATTGCTGAGTGTTTTATACACCCAGGTAAATATGTCGTAATTGTGCCAGTGGAACATTTTCTTTGCACACAGATATTTATATACTCGGTGGAACTGTGTACGTACGCCATGCAGGATGCCTTTATATGTTAATCTTTTGATTTTGTTGGTTCTTACAGGATTATAAACGTCATGTGTTAAGTAACTAGGTTGTCAGGCACTCTACATGTGTGTATGCAAACTAAAAATAATTTCCGATCTCGCTTATCCGTGTATCGGCTTTTACTCTCACTATGCAGAAGACTGTGTAACGCGACAGGTTTGCAATTTTACATGTTGGCCTAAAATACGTGCATGATACATGCGGACTCAGTCTCATGCAGGGCAACTGACATGCGTCTCAAATAAATGAGTGGCAAATTGTAGCACCGGGAACCAGACAAGTGGCGGGCTTTAACCTACTCACCATGAAATCTTTGAATACGCGGCAAAATTTGTTCATTTAACAACAGGTGAGTTTAATGTTGTGCTTATTTTGACAAAGACGTTCCAGAAATCTTGGTGCAGCACTTGTCGGTCACACAACTGTACACCTTGCGAGTAAAGGTTCATTGCAGGATCCACACACCTACCTGTTTCTTGTTCAGTATGACATGGTAACTGCCACTGAATCGGTTTTTGGCCTGCGTCAACAGTCAACAGTGTCCACGCGGGAAATTAGGGTTCAGTTTTTGACGAAGCTCATGTTTCCCTCCCTCTCCCCCCCCCCCACAATGGTATTGGCACGTACGCAACCTGGAATGGAATGAAAAAGAAAAAGCGGCTCCCCCCAACCCTACGACAGTGATAGTTCCAGATGGAGGTTACCTGGTTCTGTAAAGCTTGCTGAATCAAATACTAAAACAAAGCAATACTGCACCAGCCCACCCCCACGCACGTATCAGTTTAGCAGCATCAATATAATTGCTACGCACTTTCGCTTCAAAACAGGCAACCAATATTTCAAGCAAGCTAAACTGTCAAAGAAGTTTTTTTTTTTTTTATTAGGGAAATATTTGGTAGGGCACGTCTAAGTCAGGTAATATGATACTACACAGTAGTTTGTAGAGTATACAAGAGCTTGTCTCGTGCTTTGCTCATTAAATCCATAACACGACTGAGAGAGAGAGAGAGAGAGAGAGAGAGAGAGCGAGAGAGAGAGAGAGAGAGAGAGAGAGAGAGAGAGAGAGAGAGAGAGGCAAATTGTTGGTCGTGCGGTAAAGCTTCACATTCGAACCAGTGTCTGAACAACTGTTGCCCGATGCGCACACCTTAGTTTGTATTTCTGCTGCTTCCTAGTCCTTTATTATATCTTTATGTCAGAGAATAAAAGCAGGCGATAATTACTTGTAAGTTAATACGGCCTTTCAAGGACAAGGCCTCAGACATCTGTACAACGATGTGCTAACCACATTAGGTATAATCCAGTGGGTCGTCTTTATAACAGTTTGTAACCAGTACATCCGCGTATGATATTCGCTCCCGGAGAAGACAGTTGACAAGGAACGGCAGTGATAATTTTTCTGTTCTCTTTAGAGTGGTTTGCCTCAGAAACAGGCTTTCTGCTATCCAGTACCTTTCCACGGCGAATCAGAAACAATAAAAGTAGAATACATGTTTAGCAGGGAAAGCTGCCATGTTAGCACTGAGGTGCTTTGAAGGAAAGTATGACACGAGGAAGCAACCATACCCGGCTCGCTGTTGGCTGCCACAGGTGGCAGTCAGCGACACCTTTATAAGCCACATTGTCAACTTGGTGGTAACAGGTATATTTTCAAAGTAATGCCGTGAGGCTCCACTGAGCACTGTTGTTTGTCAAACGCTTTACGTGTATTTGGTTTATGCTTGATTGCGTTGAAACATGAAAACACTTAGGCATGATATTTGGCTGAGCTAACAACTTTCCCGTGTGCAATCTTTGCTGTGGCGTACCCATGCAAGCTGTTGATTAGAGGTAATATCCTTGTATACTCACTCGTACAGGTTCATTGAAATCCTCAGATGAATGCGCGATTAGGAAGAAAAAGAGAAGAAAAGACAACATTGAAAACATTCGGTGGCCGCTCACGAACTTTCGCGGATATGGTCATTTGTGAAGTCTGTAGTGGTAGTAGTAGTAGTAGTAGTAGTAGTAGTAGTAGTAGTAGTAGTAGTAGTAGTAGTAGTAGTAGTAGTAGTTTATTGACAACTTTTTACATGGGATGAAAAAGAAACATTGTGTAACATTTTGTTTGCACACACAGACTGTCCAAACATAAATCTTAAGACAAAAATTAACGCTGAATAACAATTAATAACCATTACACCACTTCTACCTTTTAATAATATAAACTCAATGCATCATAAAATTTCAATAGACTTACCGTAATGTCATACTTGTCAGAAAGGAAATTAACATGTGTGTGATGTTCTGTGCTGATGTTCTAACTCTGTCACAGATTTTCAGTAATGCGGTACTCTAATGAAACTTGCTGTTCTGTTTGGACTTGCCGGCAGACACAGTGTTTGGTCCAGTTCAGGACGGACCCATCTTTCTGTCTCTATTTTCAATTTATGGGAGCTTACACGTAAGCGCGTATGGCTGCTCTTGTCCATTCGGGAATATTATCTGAATAAATCTTATGTACACCCAATATTATATTTTAAATATATTTCAACATATTTGAAGTATCGTGGAGTGTCGAAAAATATATTCACCATTTTCTTTATTAACTTGGGAAACCGATACACTTACAATTATTTGGGTTCCATTATTGGAATTATTCAATTTTCCTTCAAATATGTGGAAAAAGTAACTTTTCGTAGTCCAACCAGGTGAATGCTGCGTTATGCGTATTTGTGCCACAGATGAGTTCAATGTTGAAAGGTGAGCATGCCAGTGCATGCTCGTGTCTGTTTGCGTAAAAACACATAGGTTGTACACACCTGAGTTTTGCGGTCTTCATTTATACATGAATAAATGGTTGGGTGAAAGGATATTGTGGGACAATATGTCCAACAACCGCTTTACGACTAAAGTTGCAAAAATACAAATAAGTAAACACAAGAAATAATGAATGAACCAAACTGCTAATAAACATTACGTGTCGTGGCCCAGTTGCGTAACGTGCATTGATTATTTGACTTCCGAGACCTCTCCACTCAATTGGGTTGATTCTCGCCACATTTATCCTATTCGCGAAACTCAGCACTAAAATATCACGCTTTGTTTGCCCTAATCAAGTATATATTGTATTTGTGTCTTTTTGTCCAGAACCACTTCCTGGTAGCCATTATCCTATTCCGCAGTCCGAACGCTTTACTCTCCACGAGCTAACCTGTCACAGTCTCACCTATGTACACATGGAAGTACTATTGTCCACATTGCACAGGTTTTTCTGTAGAATTTTCAGGCTGTATTAACCCAAATGAATTAAAATGTCTTCAGCGGGCAACTACTTGGAACATGTTTTGGAGCCTGTACATGTCCTGAGTAGCGGCTCCCTGTCTAAGCTAAATATTCAGCAAAGACAGCCCACATAATAATGAATAAATAAAATCCTTAATAGGACGTATTCATATCTAAATGCGGTACTACTCTAACACCTATTGAGCAAAAGAGAGAGCCACCTGCATCAGGGCAGATCCAGACATTTAGCATGGTAAAAAATACTTTCTCAACAAAATGAACAACACAAACACACAATAATTTTAAGAAAATGTGTTAACATATATTTGAAACATAAAGGATGCCTAAATTGATTAGAAATGGGCTCTCTTTCGGTTGAAAAGGTGTTATTTATGGATGTTTATGTAGTATATAATACAAATCTGGCCTGATCATGGTGGAAGCATCAGTCTGTTGCCCCGGCAACACAGGAAGTGAGCAGGATCGTAGTTAAATATGAATGTCTCCTATTTAATTATATTTATTTATTCCGGATCACCTGAAAGTATACATCGAGATACTAAAAACAGGCTCTCCAGACATAGGGAGACACACAGAATATATACAACAGACACAGGACACTACAATCCACGAGATGCTAAATATGTACCACTCATAGTTACAATAATATTGAAAAATATACTTTCCTGAATGCTTTGAAGTAAATACTCACAAGGAGAGACATGTCGATTAAAGGATAAGTACAAGTTATTGATCCAGAAAGATCCACTGTGTCACTAGCTCGGTAACCAAAGAAATGATGACAGTCTTAGCCATAAACCGTATATGGACAGGATCAACATGGTAATCAAAATATGAATCGTCTGGAGTCAGAAATAATTTTTTGGACAGCATCAAAGAATTTAATGTTAAGGTTTGTAGAAAACTAACTGTTACCATGTGTAAGATACCTGATAAGTATATCACTTGCTAGATAGACTACAAGCCAAGGATTCACATCTAGAGCTAGAATGTAACAAACCGTATTTAAAAGGGATTTTTCTGGGATCTGAATAATAGGGACATTCTAGGAAAAAATGGAGGTTCTTTCGTCAGGATTTAGACATTTACAAGCTGATGACGCTAACCTAGAGACAGTAGTATATTAAATGTGTGTAGGTGCGAATTTAGTCCGGATAAGCTCAAGCGCAAACGAGTACGTATGATATTTGAAAATCGACTGCTGTGTGAGTAATAAACAGGAACAGATCTACAATCAAGTATTTTTCAAAGTAGATTTAAATTGGGATAAAGTTGCAGAATGTTTTATGTCGTCGGGGAGATCGTTCCAAAGTTAAATAGAAGAAGGGATGAACGAACTTTCGAACCGTAAGGAATTAAACCTGATTTGTCTTTGGCTGCGTCGGTTTCTTAACTGAACAGTGGGCTGACCGTTGTTATTCGGAACAATATCCGAAAGATAAGCGGGAGTTTGACCATTAACAATTTTGTAAAACATGATTAGTTTGAAATATTGGCGTCTTTTAGCTAGAGTAGGCCTGCCTAATTCCATAAGCATAAGATGACGGGGATTGCGTTTAAGAGCTCATAAACAAATGCGAGCTGCTTCATACTGAACACACTCGAGGGAATCAGAAAGAGTCTGTGAGCAATTGTCAAAAATTATACATCCATACTCTAATAGGTCTGCTTTACAAAATTTGTAAAGCAGAAATAGAGTATTGCCAGATAACCTAAATTAAGTCTGTGGAGGAGAGGCAGACATTTCCTCGCTTTTTCCAAAATTCTGGTTATATGGCCACACCACTTTAGATTACCAGAAAGTGGAACGCCCAGATGTGTATGGCTAGTACTCTCTGGTCTAATAGAATTGCCAAGGAGTAAAGGCGGGTGATCTGGCTTATTATGTTTAGTGAAAAACAAAACAGCTAAGAACTTAATAGCATTAAAAGACTTTTTCCACTGTTTGCCCCATGCAGAGATATGAACAAGATCTGCGTGCATGCGACCTGCAGAGGTCACGGGATCATGGATTTTCTCCAGAATGCTAGTGTCGTCAGCGAAAACTTAATATCACACACAATATTATCTATTATGTCATTAATGTAAACTAGGAAAGGAAGAGGTCCCAAATAGAGCCCTGGGGTACCCCTGCCTCTACAGGAAGCAAAGAGGACGACTGACCACCAATCGTAACTCTTTGAAAGTGATTTGCTAAGTAACTACCGGTAAACTCGAGTAAAGGACCTTCAATACCCAGCTGTCTTAATTTGAAAAGAAAAACCCTCATGCCACACGCGGTCAAAAGCCTTACTGATGTCGAGAAAAACCATCCTGGCTTCTTTTCGTAGTTCCATGCCACACACACACACACACACACACACACACACACACACACACACACATATATATATATATATATATATATATATATATATATATATATATATATATATATATATATATATATATATCAAAGTCGTTCAGGATATATATATGTATATATATATGTAGATATATACATATATATATATATATATATATATATATATATATATATATATATATATATATCATGAATGATTTTGATAAGCTGGTTGATGGTAGAGTCCTTTTTCTTAGACCCAGAGTTTTTGCGCGTCAGTAGATCGTGACGAGTAAAGTACTCGTACAGAACATTAAATATTAAACGTTCGAAAACTTAAGAAACATTACACCGTAATGAAATAGGGCGATAGTTGCTTTTTACCTGCTTATCGTTCTTTTTTAATACAGGGCATATATTAGTTTTTTCCATGAATCTGGAGAGCACGATGCAGCAAGAAAGAGGTTAAAGAGTTTGGTAAGTGATGGGGAGAGGCTGGATGCGGTGTTCTTTGGGATGAGGTTACCTATACCATCAGTTCCCGTAGCAGAGCTGGACTTACGAGATTGTGAAACCTTTTTAACATCGTTTTCATCGATTTTGAATTCACTTAGCCTTTAGACTCGCATCGGTGGGATGCGAGAAGTCAGGCAGGGCATAGGATCGTCTTCCTGAGCAAGTGTACATTGATTGGCAAAGTAATGATTGAAAACTTCACATTTTCAGCGTTACTGTATATTACAGTGCCGTTTTCGAGAAGTCGAGTTATGGATTGATTGAGCTTGGTACCTAGAAAACTTCTTGCTCAGGTACCACCATTTCTTTGGGTAATGACATTAGAATCCAATTCAATGCGATTTTATTTTAATATGATTTCATGGAACTACGAAGAGCGCTGACTGCAGTATTGCGCCTCCGTTTATACACCATGTAGAGCCTTTCAAGAGTAATTAACTCAATATAAGTAACGGGACGAATTTTGTTGCTATAAAACGTTTGAGACATTTCCAAGCACGATTTTACAGGTGACCCATGGCTTATCTTTGGGTCGTACAAGGATGTAACGACAAGGGATGAAGTCCTTGCATAAGCCGCTA
>CAXHWN010002730.1:79200-111200 GCA_964020975.1 Hermodice carunculata | reverse complement strand
AAAGATCTGTCCAGAAAGATACCATGTCGTTAATATCATCAAAGACTTCGAAACTTGTGTTAAAAGGGGCGTCAAGGGCAGTTTGTTTAAATCTTCAAAATTAGCTTTCTTGAAGTCCCAAATTTTCCTTTTGAAGGGGTGATCTACGCGGTGGGAAATAAAAAAGGTCAAAATGCAACTGAGTGATCGGATGTAGAAATGGGTGGTAAGATACCCAAATTTGGAACATAACCTGGTGAATCTGTGATCATGGGATCAAGAAGACTTTCAGATACATCGTTTACTCTGGTCGGTTCGTTTATTAATTGAAATAAGTTATTTTTGAATAAAACATTGACTAGGCGCAGTCCTAATTCGCTATCCGAATGATCAGTATTCCAGGACTGGCACCTATCATTAAAGTCACCGGTTATGATTAGAGTTTTAGGGTTACACTCAAGGGCTAAAGTAATAGAAAGATCACGTTCATCAACAAACAATACTATCTGCGGCATATTGCCCTGGTGGGTGGTAGTACACACCTAACAGAACTAAACCGTATTTGAGTCGAAATGTAACCAATAAACATTCACTGTTTGCAGATTCGAGGTCCGCTCGGTGAGTACAAGGTAAGTTGTCTCTTACATAGATCGCCACCCCTCCCCCAGTACCCACAGTCCTATCCTTGCGTATGGGCATACCAAAACCATCAATGTATAATAGTTCACTGGGGTAGCTAGTATCGAGCCATGTTTCACATACAGTAATAACGTCAAGTTTTTCCGAAGTGGCCAAGAAATATAATTCATCAAGTTTGTCAGGACTTTTAATGCTCGGACGTTTGCATGGCAAATTTGAATTGATGTTGAGTGAAGGTATCTGTGGGCCCTGGATTGGGTTGGACATCAAACACAAGCAGTTTGCATAAAATTTTAGCCACGTGTCTGAGAATACAATATAATTTAAATAGGAGAAAGGTAGTTAACAATGCAAGAAAAGTAAATGCAGGTAAAACATGATCAGGTGTAAGAGTGTTTCAAGATATGATTTTGACCAGGCATTTGCGGTATTAATATGAGCCAATGACAGCTCTATATTGCTGTATACTTATTCCCATGGATATAACAGAACGTAACAATAATCCGTCAAGATATGGTGCCCAGACAAAGCATGAAGAAAAATCCTCAAAAATTCTGGTAATATAATCATTACTGTAGTTATGAATTAGGAATCAGCTAATATGTCGGTGGACATGGGATACATACAAGCTTTGTCTAAAATACATATATCATAATGCAAATGAGCAAACTGAGATAAGAATTAATACAAAAGACTGACACGAAACATGAAAAACGCATATGTAGCAAGAAAGTGATGGAGATCACACACAACGTAAAAAAAAGGAAGAAGAAGAAGAAGAAGAAGAAGAAGAAGAAGAAGAAGAAGAAGAAGAAGAAGAAGAAGAAGAAGAAGAAGAAGAAGAAGAAGAAGAAGAAGAAGAAGAAGAAGAAGAAGAAGAAGAAGAAGAAGAAGAAGAAGAAGAAGAAGAAGAAGAAGAAGAAGAAGAAGAAGAAGAAGAAGAAGGAGGAGGAGGAGGAACATGGTTGTCAAAGTATGAAAAAACGCAACAGTTGTGACTCTGGATGTTTATGACCAAGAATACATGAATTTTGTGTTAATACTTGTGTAGTTGACGTTCACTCACAAGAAATGTGGGAACATGTAAACGAAACAAGTAAACAGTTAAACAGAAAAATCATTAGCACTACACTTGAGTTGAGAGAACGCTTATTAATTGGAATTAAACAGTGATATTGTAATAACACCAATTCTCCTTCCATTCATAGGTGAATAAAATATGAACGTGGCAAATGTTAAATTAGCTAATATCAGTGAAGTTGTGCTTGTAAGTGAAGAGCTTCATTATGAATAAAGAATACCTGTCAAACCATACATAATTACTAGTTTTGCATAATACAAGTTCAGATGAGAACAATTTGACTTACCCCTGAACCAATATGTACCCTTTCTAGTTGAATAGCTTACCTGAGTTAAACCACCTGTCAGTGTATAACTGAAGTAGAAACATACTGGGGCATTATATTCTGTCTCAGTGATTGTAAAAGAAACAGTTGCAGCTAGACCACCTGTACAAACTGACGGAAATCATAACAAGTACTGCAACAATAGACATCCAGCAGCAGAAATGTAAAACATATCCCATGATGATACCTACTCCTCACTTTGAAAGTGTCCAAACAATAAAGCCATATTTTGCTGCCAACCCTGAGTCAATGTTTCACCATAATGCATCAGGTTTATGACATTAGAGTAAATGCTGTCAAATTTGAGTAGTCTTTTGACATTGAGTGAATGTGTACCTAGGCCATTTCAGAAAGGAATGAAAATCAGTAGCATTTCAGTCAAAAACATGTTATCAAAACATAATTTTTTATTAGATTTTAAGTACAATTAGGCAAGCTTGTCACTGTTGTATGCCAGGTCTCAAAACTTTGTTTAGTTTATTGGAATGGAAACAATTACATAAATCATCATTACGTCCATACATTTTAATAACCACTGTGACCCTCTATGGATCACCCTCTATCATCTATATGACTGTTCGCAGTATTTCAGGCATAAAATGAACCAGATGTTTTAGGTGTAGAAGGCTTAATATTGCACCACTCTTTGATGGCCTGTGATTTGCCTCCTCCATGGTTGTTGGGGGCAGGACTTTGAAAAACTTGACTCTTCAAATTAACCTGCATGTTTTCAACTGGATTGAAATCTGGCGAATTGGGTTGCCATTCATGTTTCTTTAGGAGCCCTTTTAAGTTACTGGATCACCATTCTTGCGTGGCATGGGCAGTATGTGCCGGAACACCATCTTGGACGAAGACCTGTTCCAAGCAGCAGTTGAGCATCTTTTGCGATGAAACTGGCCCAGATCTTCTTGTTCTTTTCATAGCAGCTAGGAGCATTGGTTTAAGGATATTATGTATGTAATAATTTGCATTTACAGTTTAACCCTGTGGCACAAAGTAGAGTTCAGTCATTCCAGAAGCAGACATTGCTCCCCAGACCATGCTACATGTATGTGCACTGTGCTTCACCTGTTCTACTGGCGTCATTTTTCTCACGACTATCTGAATAAAAACGGTCATTCGGGCTGCTTGATTTGGGGAACATGTAGAGTGGGCACTCGTCTGAAAATATCTCGATCTCCCAATCCTTTGAAGACATATTAACATACTTCTTGGCGAAGGCTATGCATTTTTGCTCCTGTAACACAGTGAGCCGCGGTATTTTCGGTACACATATTCATGAACTTTTGAGTCAGGTGGCGATGAGCTGTTTCTTTGGATACCTTTTCACCCAGGATCTTCAGTCTGCAACTCAGGCGACGCCATGACTGGTGCCTTTTCCCTTTAGTCTTTCGGATCAGGTCTCTCGCTCTCTTGCTAAGCATAAATGGGCGCCCAGAACGAGGTCAGTCCTGTAGATTTCTACCTTGCCTATACCTTCGTTTCCAATGTTGCACCCATCTTGTGCTCATACCAATTGATCTGGCTAATTTGGTCCAACATCGCAAAGTGCTACAGCTTGTGCACGAAGCTGAGGCTTTGAAGGATGCCCGATACTAGATTTGGGTTTACCCATGTTGACAGCACCACCAGAGAAGTTCAATAACTGACAGTCATTATTATTATTATTATTATTATTATTATTATTATTATTATTATTATTATTATTATTATTATTATTATTATTATTATTATTATTATTATTATCATATTATTATTATTATTATTATTATTATTATTATTATTATTATCATTATTATTATTATCATTATCATCATTATTATTATTATCATCATCATCATCATATACTTGGAGATACCATTTACTTGTCATAAAATTCTTACATATTCTTGGAGGCACACAGTTACTATTAGTGCTGAATTATTTCAAAGAACATGGAGTTGAGGTTTCTTAATCTGAGCTTGGGATGGAGGTTTTCTAATGCACCAGCTTCTAAAGGAGGCTTTTCATTACAGTGTGATGATTAAAAACTGCCAAACATTGCATATAATAATAATTGGACAACATGTTTGAAAAGGTCTCATTGTAACATCAAAAATGTTCTGTTTAATTAAACAGATCAATCCTATGCACATTGAGTATCCCCTTGATTGATAACCCATATTTATGTCTGGGTGCCAACTCACACATTTTGTTTTTCAAAGAGTTTTTTCGTTTCTTTCTTTCTTTCTTTCTGTCTTTCTTTCTTTCTTTCTTCTTCATGTCTGGGTGCCAACCCAGGCATATTGTTTTTCCTTGCATTCTATATTTCTTTCTTTCCATGGCACCCAAATTTGTCCGGAGTTTTTCTCAGACACTATTATTCCCAAAACCACCAAACTTGCGATGGTGACTGACCTACCAATGGAATTGTTGCTTTTCATTTGGAATAGTCATGATCGTTAAAAATATGCAAATGATGGGCAATTAAAGTTAAGAAAGCTCCATATCTTCAAAAATATTACAGAAAGACACAAAGTTCTAATTTACACACATAGGTTTGAGACAAGCGGCAAATCCAATGGCATACAAAAAAAATTGGGGAATTTTAATGTATACTAAATTCACCAAATTTCTCCACTATCCATACATGCTAGGCAGCCATTTATCGCTAATAATTAATAAACTTGAACCAGCTTCATAGTCAGCCTTCTAGCCATACATGCTAGGGGATGGTGTGCAAGGTTTGGGTCTTGTAGCAAATGAGGAGGGGGGGGGGGGGGACTCCCAACAACTGTGTAAAGAGGCTCTCAATAAAATACAGAGAATATCTTTCTGTTCATGCAAGTACAGATCTGCTCCGTGCTGCGATATGTACCAGGCAGGCTATAGTTCTCACTAGTGCTGCACAGAGCTGTCAGCGCACCATAACTGAGACTGATATCCTAGCTGGTGTGTTTTTGCCTGAGGCTATGTAAGTCTGCTGAACTGATTAGTCCCAAGGAAACACAAGGCACTCTGGACTTCTAGCCAGAACAAGCCTGAGTTTACCCTCTGTTAAAAAAATAGACTACTTGCCCAGACCCATCAATGTATTGTCTTCCAGTCCTCAATGATTGTTTTCACAACTTTGTGAATTTTGAAACAGTGTGTGGAGTTGTGTCATCTCAGTGGACACTTTCATGTCTTTGTTATCTTGTAATCAGTGAGATGAAGTCTGTTGTTCAAAGCAAATACTGAGACAGTATAGTGCTTGTCTTGGTTCACAAGTACATGTACATGTAGTTTCTTGACAGCTTCTGTTAAGATTTGTTTATTTAATAAAGGAAGAAAGGCAGTTCTGTATTGCATGTGTACACCTCCCCTTGAATTATATGTATACACTGTACATGTATATGTGCATGTATGAATAATGTAAACGTACATGCACACATACCCATCCATACTGCCCAGAAGGGCTGACCCTCTCAATAGAGGCCACTTTTCTCTGATCCCAGGGGTGCCCACTGTAGAGAGGTTTCACTGTATAAGTAAACACCGGAATTGTCAATTTCTTTCATTCTTTCTTTTTTCTTCACGACCAAATTGGTCTGAAGATTTTCTGAAGCACTATTTTTTCGCAAACCACCAAACTTGCGATGGTGACGGACCTAACCAGTGAAATTGTGCATCTCATTTGGAATAGTCATGGTGTTTAAAAGTATGCACATTAGCGGCAATTAAAATTTTAAAAGCTCCATATCTTCCAAACTATTGCAGATACTCAATATTTGTTTTTAGCGTATATACTTTTGTGGCACTTGCCTATATAATGGACAGTATAAGCTGTAAGATTTCAAATTATACTAATAAGGGACTTTGAAAAAATTCAAAGCTGAATATCTCCCACACTATTTTACATAGACATACCATTTTAACTTTAATTTATAGGTTGGTGGCAAAGCTGCATCCAACGAACCATGAATTAAAGTTGTAGGATTTTAATTTATGCAAATTAGATAGACATGCAAAAGGTAAATCTTGAATAACTTCAAAACTATTAGTTTTAAATAAATAAATAAATAATCAAATAAATATATATATATAGAGAGAGAGAGAGAAAGAGAGAGAGAGGGAGAGAGAGAGAGAGAGAGAGAGAGAGAGAGAGAGAGAGAGAGAGAGAAAGAGAGAGGTACCATTCCAACTTCAATCTTTGGGTTTGTAGCAAAGCCCCATCCAATGAATCATAAACCAAAGTTGTAGGCTTTTGATTTATGCAATTAAGCAAATACACACAATTAAAATATTGAATAGCTTCTAAAAAATTATAGTTGATAGATTCATTCAAACTTCATTTTATGGCCGCGGCCAAAGAACCAAGAACTATAGTTCTAGCATTTAACTTTATAAAAATTAGGCTAATACACGAATTTTAGATTATGTTGAACAATGGCGAAATGTAGCATCTCTAACTGTTTTCATTTTGAAGGCACCCAGAAAGATTTGCTGTGAGGCAAATCTTCTTTTCTAGTTATTTGTTTCTTTCTGTTACGACCAAATTTGTTCGGAGTTTTTCTCAAAGAGCATTATTTCGAAAGACCAAGCTTGCCATGGTGACTGACCTACAAGTGAGATAGTGCACCTGGTTTGGAATAGTCATAATGTTAAAAATCATGCAAATTAGGGGCAATTAAAATTTTTAAAACTTTATATCTTCCAAACTATTGCAGATAGATACAGAATTTCAATGTGCATGTATAGATTAGTGTCACCTGCCAATATAAGGGACAGTACATGAAAGTTGTAGAATTTCAAATTATGCTAATTAGGGGGCATTGGAAAATTAAAAATTGAATATCACTTAAACTTTTATAGATGGAGCTGCCATTCCAACTTCAATTCAGAGATTTGTGGCAGAGCTGCAAACAATGAGCCATAAACCAAAGTTGTAGGATTTGAATTAATGCAATTAAGGTGAATAGTTTACATTTGGTGCACCATCAGTGAGAACGTGTAGCGTGACTGCCTGCTTCTTGACCCAGCTGACTTGTCAACCATTCCAAAGTTTACGTGATAGTTATAACATGTCATATGACCATTATGCCACATAATTATGATGGCATAATGATCATTGTGACATGTTGTAAAAGACTTGTGACATGGGTGGCAGGAACCAACCAAGATATTCCTTGGTGCATGATATTTTTCCCCTACCTTTTGTAGTGAAGTTTGCTGCTTGCGTAAGTTGTCATATTCACAGTCAGGTCTGACTGCTTGTTCATGTATTTTCCACTTGTCAACGTGGCATTACGAAGACCAGGTGGTGGAAGCAACGATGGCAGATTTAAGTGAACTAGTGAGCATTTCAACTCAACAGTTATTATTTCAAAGGGGTACGTGTCATAATTTTTGGAAATTAATTCACTTGCTTTTTTCAGGATTCATGCTTTTCATGGACACTGATAAGCAGTGCTATTGTGTGAAATAAGCTCAATACGTTTTACTTCAATTGTTATTTAATAATGAAGGAAGACTTGGCGTGATGAATTGATACATTTCCCAGCAACTTAATATAATATTCGCTGCTTTGTGTGTGTGTTTGTGCCTCTGTCTTTCCCTTGCTTTTGCTCTTTGTTATTTTTGTTGTTTTTTTTACCTTTTGATTTGTTTTGGGGATATTGTTCTTGTTGTTGTTTGTTGGTCTGTTAAATATGCTGTCCTTAAAGTACTGAATAAAAAACTACGTTACGAGATTGGTTTACCACCATTCAGATAACTGAAGGTAAAGCCGTGCGCGCACTCTTGTGACATGAGCCTATCTTGATGGACACTAAAATATTGCCAATCATGAAAAGAAAGCCACAACTACTATTGTTAAAAACAAATCCATGACAACGATTGTAACCCATATCTCAGTATTGTTGCCATGGATTTTATTCTCATTTAGCCATTGCAAAGGACGTGAAAATGCATTTCTTCGTTATCTCGTCAAATTAAAATGATAAATCATGGAACAGGTCTTTGTGGATGGAATGTGTGCCGTGCATCTGCACATCAATTCAAGCACAGGGGCTTGCTAATCCTGTGGTGGAGCAATGAGGCTGGTTTCAACTTATGGAATTATGATAATGACAAGTACCTCCGGCTGTGCCCAATTAACAAATTAAACTGAAGTCAAAAGAGGTCATGTGTAAAAGGGGAAAGAACATATATTTTTTTCAACATGTTTCAACAAATGTCCGAGTTACCCAAGGCCTAACAAAAATAAATGTGTGGTTCTGGTAGCCTGACAGACTCTACTAAAAAGGCCCAACCCTATAATTAATGAAATAAAAAAAAAGTACAAAGTACTTCCCTAATAAATACTGGTCGACCCAGGCCAGTGCTACAAACTCAGTCAGAGATCCAAGTGGCCCAAAAAAGTCCGTAAATTTTTCAGTGGCTCCAATATAACCTGCACGGCCAAAAGGCCGAAGGCATGCCAGGGGGGTCTCGGGCATTCCCACCCCTCCCCACCCCCCACCCCCCCAAAAATTGAATTTGAGCATGCAAAATGGTTATCTGAGAAGTTTCAAGTATCTTGCCTTCACATGGTTGACGAAACCACAACACTTTAGTCATTATTGTAATAATTAGGCTTTTTTTCCCCTCAGATTGTACAAAAATCTGAAAAAATTAGCAAAAATCAGTAAAAAATAAATTTAAAAGATTGTAATGTTATCAATTCATCAAGATAAGAAAAATTTGCATTTATACATGTAAGGCTTTAGAGACTTTTTGCACACATACTATGGTTATTAATTCAGGGAAAATTGACAGATAAATTATCCCGCAAGGTCAAGATCAGTACTACTCGAAAATAACAACAACAACAACAAAAAAAAGAAATAACTGAAGATTTATTGGGTATTGAACTTTACAATGCTCTAGCTCTGGAATGAATTCAAATTTCTCAACATGGACTTCCTAATTTATTTTCTGTATCACCTGGACAGACAGTGTTGATGCTATTCAGTTGTCGATATGGCACAAATATAAACATGAACAGAGATTTTGCACATAAATGCAGCCTTATCCACATTTCCACAGAGAATAGCCCTTCATCCACAGATAATAGCCTCGCATACGATTGAACTTGCACTCTCTTGGGGAACTGTCTTTCCTCAATTCCCTGTTTTGCCATGGACATGAGTTTAAAATTGTGGTTTTTCATCTTTTGGATTTTTCGACTTTTGTAAATTGTACATATATCATCATTCTAGTTTTCAAAATTCTGCTGAGATGTCTACTCATCTGCCATACAAAAAAACACGTATTTGTGATCATCCATTCTACTCACACATTGCAATTATTTTTGTCATACTCATTGTACTAATACATGCAATTATTTTATGGTACTTTATTGAACTCACATACATCGTCATGCTGTGGTACTATCACACTTTCAATTATTTTGTGGCATTTAATGTACTTCATTTGTGTCACATATGTCATTTTTGGTGGTACTTCATTGTGCACACCCGTTCTTTTTGTTGGGGTTCTCTTCCTTCTTATTTATTCATGCAATTATCCTGGCAGTACTTCAATTTATGCAACATTAAATTGTTTTGTGGTGTAGCTTTACTATCTTCCATGAAGTTGTTACTTGGAGGTGGCTCATTGGCTTGACTCTTTGGTGACAGTTCATTTACTCATGCTTGTAGTAATCATAGTGGCATCCCACTTGCAGTTACATGTGCAACTATCTTGGCATTTCATTGTTTCATATGTACCACCATTTCTGGTCTCCATTGTGTTCAAGTTTACGATACTGCTTAAAACTGTCAATTTTTTAGTCTCCTTCCAGGACTGCTATTGTACTTGTTCGAGGATATGTTGTTTGACGCCTTATTTTGCACACAAGATAATCATGTTATGGTAAATTATCTCAAATCTGCAAATAGTTTTGTGCAGTATCCCTTTACTACTCCCTGAACTGCTTTGCTTTAATGGCTTCAGGTACAATGTATACAAAAGTGTTAACACCATATCATTATCTCCTATTTTTTGCGGAAAAATGCCACGCCACAAAAAATTATCTAAAACCATTAAAGCATACTAAGGAGCCCCAGAAGGGACATGAAGAAAAATATTTCGTGGGAACGAAATAAATATAAAACCACTACATAAAGGGTACTATAGAGCCCTCAAAGTGATAGAAGAATATATATATATATCATTCTCTTGAAATAATTTTTTCGTTCCCACAAAATATATTTCGTTCCCTCGAAATAATTATTTCGAGGGAACGAAATACTTATTTCAAAGGAACGCAATATATTTCGAGGGAACGAAATACATTTCGTGGGAACGAAATACATTTCGAGGGAACGAAATAATATTTCGTGGGAACGAAATGTATGCCTTGTACGAATACTGATATGCATTTTCATTTTCCATGTGACCCCTTAGGGGCTCCTCATTTTACCCCTAAAGGGACATGGTAGATTTTCGTATTTTATTTCGTTCGAACGAAATAGTATCTCGTTCCCTCGAAATATTATTTCGTTCCCACGAAATATTTATTTCATGGGAAAGAAATATATTTCGAGGGAACGAAATAATTTTTTTTCTTTCTTAATGTCCCTTCTGGGGCTCCGTAGCCTGCTTTCTCTATATTAAATAAAAATATACAAAGTTTAAATGCAAAATTTGACAAATTACATTCATTGATCACTGACCTGGCTAAAAAATAAATTTGAATTATGAAACCGTATAAATGATATTGACTTATTTACGAATAAGATGAGCCCAATAATTGAAGTTTTATCACAAGAACGGTCAGAGGAAGTTATAGTCGGGGATTCGACTTGGACTCACTGAAAATCAATACAAGACGAAAGTATCCTGAATATCTAGACGTTATGTTATGTAACGATTTGTATCCCAAAATCACATTCCCTACTAAGCTAACTGACAGAATAGCCACGTTCACTGGCCAAATCTTTTTTTAGTTTTTTTACAACTCTGACTAGGTGTGCTCATCTGGTATCATATTGTATGTTATATCTGACCATTTCCATCTGTTTATTTGTGTTAACTTACAATCTCTGAAGCAAGCCCCCCTCCCCAATATTTAATATTTAAAAACAGAGAACAATGACCTTACTCTTAACAGTGCTTTTATGATGATATAAGTAGCACTGGAATTATGGACAAATTAAACATAGATCTAAATTGTGACCAAAATGAAATTTAAACGAAAATGAAACAAATATTATATTATGCCAAAAATAATGATCTTCCCATGGTAACTGGCAATTCAATAATCCGAGCACAAAAATTCTTAAAATGTACAAAATAATCCTCAGTATCATGTTCTAAAACAAAATTTGAAAAATATAATAAGATCTTAACTAAAAAATTAATGAGATTAAACAAAACCACTGTCATTCCCAATTTGAAAGGTTTAAACACAATACCAAAAAAAATTGAAACACTATAAAATCTATTCTCCACACTAACAAAAACAGAAGAGCCTTGGCGGCATTTTTCTCATTGATAACCATAAAGTGACAAACAAGGAGGAAATAACAAACAATTTAGATCAATATTTCACTGATATTGGACCTAACATATTTCAAGGCATACCTCACAATTCCCCAAAATAATACTTTTTACATGACTGGTGATCTCGAGCTTATTTCAGATATCATTAAAAGTTTAATCCAAAATGTTCTACTGGGCACGACGATTTATCAGTGAAAGTGTTAAAATGTATAATCACTTCAATCTCTGAACTATTGGCTTTGATAACAAATCAATCTTTAAAAACGGGAATTTTTTGTGATGGCCTGAAAATTGCTCAAGTATTGTTAACTCTTTAAAAAATAAAATTATACTTTGATAGAAAATTACTGCCTCAATTTTTATTACCATGTATGTCTAAAATTTTGGAGAACGTTGTCTATAAACAGTTTAGTGAGTATTTTATGATAAATTCCTTTTTTTTTCAAAAGTCAGCATGGGTCCAAAAACTACATTACACCGAAACTGCAGCCTTAGAGTTAATTAAGTGTAGCACGGATTTTTTGGACAATGGAAAATTAACTTAAGCCATATCTTTACACTTATCAAAGGCCGTTTGATAACTTAGATCACCAAATCCTCCCGTACAAACTCCAGTGTTATGGAATTAAAGGGATTACTTTGAATTGGTTCAAACATTATCTTACTAATAGAAAACAATATGTTTTTACGATCAAACTTGCTCTCATGTTCCACCATAATAACAGGGGTCCGTCAAGGATCTATCCTGGACCTCTGTTGTTTATAATTAATACAAATGATATGCACATAGCCACATCAAAATTGGATTCCATTCTTTATGCCAATGGCACGACTTTGATAAATTCTCCGTCATTTTGACTCTGTTTCTGATGACTTTTCTTTATTTAAAAAATATTGAATCAAATAAAGTCTATAGTTTGTTATTAGCAAATAAGCTTTCATTGAACATGGCAACGACTAAATACATGTTATTCGATTTCTCACAAAAGAAAAAAAACTACATTTTACAATAGAGTTACAAATTGATGGTACTTCAGTTGTAAGAACAGAACAATTCGATTTTCTTGGTTTGCAAGTACATGAAAATTTGAACTGGAATTCCCATTTTCATAAAACTGGTAATAAGCTTCATTTAGTAACTTGGATTTTCAAAACAATTCTCCCAAATGCTCCAACGGAAAAAAAATAATTATGTACAACTCTCCTTTCTTGTCACATTTAGCGGGTTTTCGTATCCTTAGTTGGGGTCATCCGAACTTAATGTCTGTATATGCCCATATCATTTATTAATGGCTAACCAATATATCTTACACATGTTGTTTTACACATATGATCAGTGTTAACTCTCCAGGTTGTTGTTGTTGTTGTTGTTGTTGTTGTTGTTGTTGTTGTTGTTGTTGTGTTGTTTTGTTTTTTTGTGTTTTTTTTTTTTTTTTTTTTTTTTGGTGGGTTTTTTTTGAAAGTCAAGGGAAACACTTTCTTAGTTCTGAGTTCATGAGCAACATTAAGACCTTAATATACCTATTTCTGGATAGATCTTTCTGAAATGAATTTCATCGAAATATCTATGTGACCTTGAAATTCGAATCAAAGTCTTCCGAATGTGTTCTAATTTCGGTCCTTGTACAGGACAATCCCCTTGTAAATTTTCAAAGTTTGACCCAAATAGGTCTGATCATAAAAAAAGTAGATTCTTCAAAGTTGCCCTGTGGTCTTGAACGTTAGGTCAAGGTTCCCTATGTATACAAATTAAGATTTTCAACAACAAAAACAGCAAAACTACAGAAATTCACAAATCACTGGATCATGACCAACTATATAATCCAGTCAAAGTCCCATCCATGACTCATTCCAAGTAGTTTGAGGAGGATTCAGTGACCAGTTTTGAAGAAACCTACATATTGGTACATTTTCACAAAAAGCTTCCTTAAACTTCAGGAACCGAAACAGAGTACAATAGCAGGGTCCCACTGGCGAATTGGTAAAGCATGATTTCTGGATGTCGTTCACATAATAAGGCAAAACAGTAACAAATTTTTTTATAAAGCTCACTAATTTTCAGTATTTTTTTAATTTCATTTTCAACTGTTCATAATTCTAACATAAAAATCGTTGATATCTTACTTCATGTATATATTATCTCTAATTTGCTTAAATCTGAAATTTAAAAACGTTATATCAAAGTCTGTTCATGCTACTTACCATTAAACCAAATATTAAGGCTACACGACTCACAAGAAAACTCAAGCTTCCCCAGAAACACAACCCTTGTTTAATAACTTTAGTTATAACGTTTGATTTTATCTCTGTTTTCGTCAGTGTGTTTCTGCTCATTCATTTGGGTTAGTAATAGATCCGAAAACAGACCTGTTGCACCACGTGGTCTTATACTATATATCTATGGACCTACAGGCTACTAAGACACAAAACCTCCTATGCGTGTCGAAATATAATTTTCCATGGCCCAGGGATATGTTTTCATGCTTACAATGATATGGTATATGTGGTCAGTATAAGACAATGAAGAGACGAATTTTAAGTTCAGTCCTTTCCGTGACAGGGAAGCTGAATCATTGAAGGAAGATATACCATTTGTTTGCCTCCAAAGCAGACCCAAGCTGAGAATTTTGTCCGCTCCGCTAAGTGTTGTAACATGGAACTTTGTCTGCTCTGCAGGCAAACCGGTTGTGCAAATGAGTGCATTAGATATTCGACCCTACTTTTTGAAAATCCTCTCTAAAAGAAGCTGGTGACTAAAACACAAATTTGTAATATATAATTCGCATTTTTTTTTTATTCCTTGGGTACAAGGGAGTGATGTCTTCTACATTTAGCAGCCCAACTGAGGATATGAACTGACAGAGCCAAGTTTGCAATGTGTGCAACACTTACGTGCTCCGTCATTTTCTAAATAGGTAAAATTTAATTTGCGCACCGGAATGGCATAAATTTACGAGTCTTATCTGAGCACAGGAATACCGAGTTGTCATCGAAAGGTTATGGTAAAGAGATGAGCTCCAGGTTTTTCCGTTTGGTCAACTAAATGACTTGAATGATAATTTTTTGGCATCAATTTTCAGTCTTTTAAAGTAATCACGGGGTCTCACATCTTTCTAGATACTACATGGGATAGGGTTTTGCATACAAGTTATTTTGCACCTGCTGCAGGTTGATGTATTTTGTTTTCTCCACTGTGGAGTAGTACACACAATACGGACCTTGTCTGCGTAGGAGGTAATGCAGGAGCTGGCTGCGTTACACGTTGCAACTGATCAAAGCCCATATTTACAGGTACTGACGACATGAGGACTCCAAGCAGGATATAAGGATAAAGGTAGACTGAGTCTTAATATTGATATAAAGATTCGTTAATCTTGATCCCAGGATGAAGATTTAATTGGCTTGATCTTATAGGATGAAGATTTAACCACCCTTGATCTCAGCATGAACATTCTATAAGTCTTGTTATCAGGATCAAAACGCTTACAGACTTTAATATATCAGGATGAAGGTTCCTCCTGCGTTAATCAGAGAATTACCATGCACGAAGCCTGGGTTTCTACATGCATGACTTTTGAGTTTAGATCTCAGAATGAACTTGATCAGCAAAAAAAGGAAAGAAAATAAAATATATTCAAGGCAGTTTGATCTCATGAAAAAGATTAATATGTACACAATATTGATCTTATGATTGATAATGGATAGGTCACATTTTCTTTATAATTGGAACCCCGTCGTGATTCATTAACAGAGTCACGTGCGGGCTTCTCCATGAATGTGATACGACTACGAATGAAAAGTAAGCCTATCACGACATGAAAGCAGGGAACTTCATTATTCCAACTGTGCCAGTGAAGTATAATGATATGAGGAAAAATTCTATAACGTTCAGGGGATTTTTTTTATATTTAGAAAGACAAGTACTCTGTCTCTAGACCCACGTTACAGTTCCCAGTCTAATTCCTCATTGCATCTTCGGTCAGAAATATTTCACAGTGACTATCCATTTGAAAGAAGCAAAGTATATTTTGTGTTGTTACACAGATTTTATTTGTTTTATGGATATTTTGTTTCATTTTTTTGTTTATTTTTTCGCTTATTTATTTTCTCGGAGTGGGTTTTTTTGGGGGGGGTCTCTTATTTTGACACTCGTTGAGATATGTGAGATTCACTTCTGTTTGGTATGACGTCGTGGGAATTTGAACTTATGTCAGCCGCTTTTCATTTTTTTATGCAAAAGTGTATTCACATTAAAGATAGATATTGTCCTAGTTTAAAATGTCTGTGTGGGGGAAGGGAGTTTCTTATGTGCTTCCGTGTTGGTCAATGGGGGATCTGATATTGCATCCATTGACCGTCACTCCTTTATCATAATCCTACATGCTAATTATAAATATCGCACTACAGCCGATAACAAAGCAAACTAGCAGTTGGTGTTTATCAGATGTATATATACATGTGGTTAACTACATTGTAAACAAAATCAACCAATTTTGCATGCCATTGCACTCTAGTCAGAGAACTATCGACAAAACGGTGTTGATAGTAGCAGTGGTTGTACAAAAGGTTAAATTTGCAACTTAGTGCAAGTAAAATCAAAGAGAAATATTCTAGACGTGATATCGCAATTGCTGTTTGCATTTTGAAAGAGAGAGGTGGGAGTTGTTGCCTCCAAGCAGGCCAAGCTCCGTGTTATCTCCCAGCGAAGTAGACGTAACACGAAACTAGGGTCTGCTTTGGAGGCAAGGGTGGGTGGGCGGGGAGTGCAGAATGGGGCAGTGCATCTATAAAACCTGACATTGTTACAGACTTTCTCCCAACATGAAATTGATCAAGCCTGTGTCCTCGTAGGTATCCAAACCAATTACACGGCCAACCTTATCTGACAGAATATGCATTTAAGCACACCTATGATCAAAGCGCCACATTTTCCATTTAGGAAGTATTTCCACGAGCTTAATGAAAGCTCGAGAATATAGCTACGTTGGGTTAGGGTTTGCGTTCAAACCAGCGCCGTGTAGCTCCAGATTGCTCGATGATTTGGCCTCATCTGATGAATTTCCAATAGATGTGCACACTGCTGTACAATATGTCATTGCCGTTATAATCTCTATGATGATCAATGCGCGTTTCAACTTGACTCAGCCTAGAATGGAGGGCCAAGAACGGGATAATGCAATTTCTGTCGCTGAAGTAGTTCTTTACGGTCACTCCGCTGCTCATCCACGGGCGATGCCTTCGCGGTCAAGTGCTGTTGGGTCACATTCAGCAACTGCGGACTACTAGATGTTTGTACAAAGCGTTACTCACTCAGTATCACAGGTATCAGCGGCGGTGAACGTACCCGCTACCTTTTATTCCTGGATATGCACAGGTAGGTTCAGTTTCTTTATTCGTTTCCCCGTTAACAACCGACATTGTCACGCTACGGGATCGTATTACACTTTATTGTCGCCTTGACATTTGTGCCAAGTCAATTATTGGTTCGCTTTAGTTTCATCACAGTATGTAAAGGTGTCAGGCGATGGAAGTGTCTAGTTTGTAAAGCTGTGATCGATTTGTTCAGTCTTGCTGCTGGTTGCTCTATTCAAGCAACACAAATATGTTTCTGTCTCGACGGTATCGCCTTTTTGTCAAGTATATGTCAGATTTCTAAATGCCTCCATTAGGCTATAACGAGGATTGCCATACGTGGTTCATCCCCCGCATGGAAAGAAAGTAATTCAATTGGCTATATGACAGAGGATGTGTTAACATTTAGGCTCCGACTCAGATTGGTGACCGTAAACGTTACTCCTATAACACATGCATTCCGCGCGAAAAATAATATAAAAAAACAACAGATAAAGGATTTTTATATTCTTATCCACTGTTATTTAACTACCAAGCAATATGCTATTTAATTTAGCTTATTCTGACCAAACACACATACACACACACAATAAATAAAACGGACCCAGCTTAGCGGAATCAAAGCCTGCATGAAGTCGACTCTGCAATTCCCAGAGCCTCCAAGTCTCTCGCCTCGTCGGGAGGCCTCCCGCTTTTTTGTACTCTTTTCTAAAGTCTCCCGCTCTCCCGCTTTTTATAAAATGTGTCCCGGTTTTGGCAAAATTAAAAAAAGTAGCATTATTCAATCGGTGGCTGTAAAGTTGTACAATTTTGCAATGTGTTGTACTACAAACGCGCGGAATATGTCTATGATGGTGACTAAAATGGTTCAAAATGCAGGAAATGAAGATGCAAATTTCAAATTTTCCCTGCGGGAGCATACCTCCAGACCCCCCCCCCCCCCCCAGTTATGCGTCGCGCCTTCCGCGCTCTCCCTCCCGCTTTTTAGTACTTGCAGGAGGGCGATCTTCCCCTTTTAGCATAGGCTAGCTTGGATGCTCTAAATTCCATTTGTTTCTCTGTTTTTTTTTTTTTTTTTTTTTGCAGATGTGCCGTTGAATTAATCTTCACGAGTGATACTCTGGGAGGTCTGATGGAATTGAATTAATTAATTGAAAAAAAGGAAATTATTGATTTTTTAATTCATATTTTCCCCATACAAGTCTTTCCAGAATATTCTGTTTATGGCATGAAAGGATCGAACTTGTAATTGAATGATAGCCAAGTGTAAATGCAGTGAGATATATAAATTGCTTTCAACTGAAACTGAAGTACATAAGCAGCCTCCTTTGATGCAAACATATCCCAAGGTGCCCCTCTATCACAAAACTGAAGCCAGGTCACGTTGAAAGGAAGGCATAGGAGCCTATAACATTTATATGAAAGCGAGTTTTCATCGGGATTATAAAACCTGGGGTTCTGTCAACACGCTATTCCCCTGAACGTGGTATCTGAAAGCAGGTAAAAACGTTTGAAATGGTGCTCCCCCCCCCTCCTCGTCAGACTGAGTATTTTTAAGACCACCGTTGGTTTCAAACAACACAGCACATTTTGGAAAACTGTTGATCATGGGCATGCACGTTATTTTTGTGAGTCTCATCTTCGATTCTTGTGGTTTTCATTAATGCTGGAATTACCCACAAACATTGAAACAGACGACATTTGACCATCAGCCGGATATTATGCTGTATGAGTAATGCTCGAAAACGTCCCCCAAGGAAAAATGCATCAATTACTTTCTTTTGAGATGCCTTTTCCCCTTTTAAGTCTAGAACGTTCTGTTAGTGTCGACCGTTTTTCCTTTTTTAATGAATAGGGTCGAATAATCAATATCCGAACGCACAAAATGTTGTCCAGTAAAAACTCCCTTTCACTGAGAATGCCTCAAATAACGAATGGTAGATAACAGACAGACAGTTTTGAGTGACTACAAGGGGCAATTGCTATTAGGCTGGACCATATGAAACAACTGAAGCATAAATGACCGGTACATTGCCATATGCAAGATATGAAATATATGAGGAAGTGAAGACACATGGCTGAAAATGCAGAATGCTAAGAATGGGGGATAAAATCCATAGAAATAAACGGTCACCGTGTGTCTACTAGGGATACAGTTAAAATTGCCACGACAGGAATTTTGCAAATGCGCACACAAAAAGATTGCCTGCTACTAGGGCAGATTGTCTTCGCTTCCATAATTTTAAAGTACTACACA
This sequence comes from Hermodice carunculata, assembly GCA_964020975.1. Lineage (NCBI taxonomy): Eukaryota > Metazoa > Annelida > Polychaeta > Eunicida > Amphinomidae > Hermodice > Hermodice carunculata. Next base: position 92,057 of record CAXHWN010002730.1, on the reverse strand, counting down.
CAGTCTGCCGAATGGGATATATTTTTTCCGTTCTAAGTCACGATTATAAAGCAGTCATAGTCTATTGAACAATTTAAATGTCTTTTCGTAATTGGCTAAAGCCCTTTGACCCGCAGAGGCATACTTCATCTATTGGCTGCAGCAATGTTATATCCGATCAACTAATGAGGTATTAATTGACTGCAGGAAATAACTGATGTTCCTACTTCTGCCGCCTTTCTTCAATCGCCATCAGAATTGTCAATAGAACTAAAAGATTTTTTTGGTTTTTTTGCCAGGCGAACTAGACGGAGAGAAATCGGGTAATTAGTAACACTCTTCCTTCACGTGCGTACCTGGCTTTGGCAGCGCATGAAAATGGATAAATGCTAATCATGGTTCTGTTTCTCCGATTCCATAGCCATTATGATTTTCTGCCCGCTCTGAATATAGTAGGTATCTTCAAAACGTTTTAGCTGATATCCACAGGCTTTATAACATCCTTTACATTTCTGTATTTGGTCTATTCATCTTTTTTTACTTAGATTGCCGATACATAAAGTGCCTGCGTTGCGTAAATCTACAGGTGCATGAGTAAAGTTGCCATGATGAGTAAGTTCACACGCAACTATTGTTGAGCTATGAAAGTCATTTGTTTCAGATTGCGTGACGTTCGACGTAAGCCCATTAAGTGTGGGACGTCTGAGTGAGCCAGGTGTCGATATTACCATTAAAGCATGTGTGCCACTTAAACACAGTTAGTTTTTACTCTGAATAGACACATGCAGTACTTCATTGGCAATTTACTGGGCAAGAGCCAAATAAGAAATACGTCTGGCGCTGGCCACAACGGATGGACTGCTACAATGATAAAGGCCTTGAAAAGTGTTTTTGCTTAGCTTAGCAAATCATGCTGCAGCTGCCTTGCAGCAGTTGCAGCATAATATACCAGGCAATGCAAAAAAATTTATTTTTCATCAAGCTTGCTGCTACTTGAATGAAAGGTCTTTTGTCAGTTTTGTTGAGCATGTAAAAAGTGTCTTCCGTGTAGTCAACACACGTTACTTAAATGGAAGAGGGTTATCTAATTGGAAGACAAAAGACTGGAAGTGTTTCACTTGATGCAAAATACAAACTACTCTGTTTGTTTTACAAAAAACCGATGGTTGACTTCACACTTAGAGACAATGAAAGGATGGATGGGGGTCTGCACGTGGTGTCATCAAGAGGGGTCTGTACACTGTTTAGAATTATTTCATTCGCACCATTTATCAGAGTGTCTGTGGTGAAAAAAGGGTTATTCTGAAAATCATAGTGATGACTCATGCAGAATCAGTTTTGAATAAAATCAACTCTAAACTCAAATTTTTGTATAGGCAAGGATTGGGGCTGAGCACAAGAACAAGGAAACTTCTTTGCTCAGCGCTAATCCAACCTCACTTTGACTACGCGTGTGCGGCTTGGCACAGCACTGTGACCTTGAAAACAAAACAGAAATTCTAGGTTTGTCAAAACAAAATGATCCGTTTTATTAATAAATGGCAGGCAAGAACACATATTGGTGCTGAACAAATTTCCGATTTAGGATGGCTGGATGTTTCTAGCAGAGTTGAACAAAACAAACTGACACACATGTTTAAAATAGTGAGGGGCACCTGTCCAGATTATATGAAAGCAAATATGGTCCGCACCGGTGACGTTCACAACCATTTTACTCGCTCAAGCGTGGATTCCCTAGTGGTCCCAGGAGTTGGGGGGCCTGGACTGAAATCCTTCCAATATTCTTCTATAAAACTGTGGAATCGGTTGCCCTCAGAAATTAAATCCAAGGACTCGATACTTACCTTTAAACCTGCAGTTAAGAAACATCTAACTGATATCATGCTATCCAGAGAATACAATAAGCTTTAATTAATTTACATTTAATATATTAAAATAAGCATATCTGTGATATTCATAGTTTGTTGGTTCATCCAAACTCGCTATTCCGAGCCACCCAGTCTTGGGACTGCCAGGGACCACAATGGAAATAAGTCTTAACGACTTTATTGTGTATATATCCCAGGTAGTCATCATTTCATGAAAGCTTGGATGATTCACCTGTTTTTTGTTTTACTCGAAGCTCCTTTTATAAGATATTTTACTCTGTGTATTTATATTTTATGATGAATGCCTGAATCAAATCAAATCAAATCAAATCAAACTCCCTTTTATTTCGGGGGGGGGGGAGAAAGTCAGTTAGTAAATGTTTGACAATGTGTCAAACGACCACTGATGGGATTGTTGACTACATACAAAATTAAGAATATAGATGAAGCTGATGGCAGATGTTCATCAAATAAAGTTAGCGATGCTCGTCAAGTTGTTGGGATGCGAGAACAATTTTTGTATATATGGAGAGAGAAAAATCCACTGGATAAATTTTTCATATGGACAACAAGACGTCATCTGCTAAATCAAATACAGATTAGCTCTCTATTTAGTGTCTATAGGTCTGAGCGGGCTTATCAGTTAGCCAAGTATCACCCAGGTTTCCACACTGATTAAGCATCTAGAGTTCTGACATTGAAGTCAGCACAAAACAATTGGGGATCCGGGTTTCTGGAAATTAAATGTATCTTATTAATCAGATACGTAAAATGTAGATAAAGTCAGAAGTGTAGTATCGAGACAAACAGAAGATCGCAGAAATGAAAGCACCACTCAAAGGTTTTTGTGGGGGTAGTAAAAGCTGATGTGATGAAAAACAATCCAATAACTCTCAAAAAGAAAGAAAAACAAAAAATAAAGAGAGAGAAAGAAAGAGATAACGAAAAAAGGAAAGAATAAAAACTAGAAAGAAAGAAAGAAAGAAAGAAAGAAAGAAAGAAAGAAAGAAAGAAAGAAAGAAAGAAAGAAAGAAAGAAAGAAAGAAAGAAAGAAAGAAAGAAAGTTGAAAATACAGGTCACTGATCGTGATTTGAATGGACAGGACGTTACTGTCGCATAAGATTAGAAAAAGGGAACTGACCATAATTTTGATTGAACAGAAAATTAGAGTAGCCATGGTCAGAAACAAAGCCCACTGACATCAGCATGGCGAGAAACCCACCAACATATTTCAACTTAGGCAAATAAATTGCAATAGGAACATAACAACTAAGATGACTCAAACAGGATCAATTAAGGTCTAATCAACCACATGGTCTAGAAGTTCACTTTTACAAAGCAAAATGTATACCTCAGAGTCCAACACAGTGGAAAATTAAGATTTTAGTGACGTTTTTCGCAACTGGAGGTCCAGAAGACTCTGGTGCGTTACCTGTCTAGTTCATTAAAGTCTGGGTTAATATAAATGAAGCTTTAATGACTACAACAGCAGAAGTGTAAAAACATGTGAACTCTCCATACTAAAGACCCATGGTACTTCCACCTTATTGTCAAGACAGAATAAAGATGTCCTTAAACAGATAGATTTTCAAAAGAGACTGACGGTCACCACCACCACCACCACCACCACCCGCTCCAAACAGATTACAAAATGATTGCATAACACCTGCCAATAGAATCGAGCACGTTTTATCAGATTCTATAGCCTGTGATCAGCCCGGGTTCATGGAAATAGGTAAATGAAATATTAGACAAAGTCTGACACTTGTGTGTATGACATATTTATTGAAAACATCACAATATGACATGTTTTACCTCTACAACAAGAAAAACTCAATGAATTTGCCAATTTAACGTCTTATACCAATATTTCATTAAAAAAAATGGAACATTGTACGCATATATTTAAAAACAAATATATTCATATTGATAATAGGAATTGGGGACTCAGATGAATGTGCCACCTTTTGATGATGAAAATGAGTTTTTCTTTTGCTTATTTTGGGAGTGTTTACAAACATGGAGGTTTATGGGTTAACCACAAATATGGTTAATACAGGCCACTGGTCCTACTATTTTACATGTGAAGAAGTTCTCTCAGGAATACCAGATATAATGTTCCTAAAACGAACCGGATACTTGAAAAATAAAAATCTGCTATCACGGCACTCAAGTTTCTCTATACGATATTATAACTGCACAAATGTACTTTAAAATGCAATTTTTCCTTGACAACAATTAATTATTATATGTCATACGTTCTCACTTGGATTGCGTTCCCTTACTTTTTTTACGTCGGGTCTCACAAGTATTGTCGATCACACCACAGTCGTTCTGTAGCTTTCGGTAAATACCAAGCTACAGGAATCTATTTTCAAGCTTACCACGGATTGGTGTAGTGACCTCGTTTGAACGATCACATAGTTTCGCTACAGCACCTGTTGCTTGCATGGGAGATCACGCCTGTCCTTCTTGTTGAGGTGCGAGGGGGAGGCTATAAAAAGTAAACCGTTGCATTCCTGATTATTTCGTTAGTTGTCCAGTTTTTTGCTGTATGCATAGTAGCCTGGAATCTTGCAGTTGTGCTCAGGCATTTGGAAAGCATAGGACTGTCTGGAGCTAATAAAAATAAAATCCTACGTATTCACCAGCATTTCTACATTCCCTTTGCAAGCTATGATAATGGTCTGTCCAGAATGTGTCCTACCTATAGCAAAGTACCGTGCGAGCCTGGTGATAGAAACAGGTATCAGACGTGTTGGTTCTTTCAGGCATTATGGATGTGTGCGCATTGTACACAATATTCTGAAAGGAGCGGTTTTGTTTTGCAATAGACTAGAATCTCTGTATGGAAACTTCCTAGGACTGGAAACGGTAGATCTTAATTCGAAGTGGTCGTGATGGTGATCATTAATATTACACGCAAGAGAAACAGGACCATAAAAAGGCGGTTGTCACAGGGGACTGATCTGTATGGAGCGGTTTGAATATAGGGAAATTTTACAGGATGTATATCCAGGAAAGTGGCCAACAAATAATAAATAACTGGTAGATCAACATTTCTAGCCTGCGCTATTCTATGTTGCAAAGATCGGGTGTTTGCGATTTCTTTATAATGAATCGCCAAACTACTAATATATTGCAAAATGTGTTTGTCTCATCGTGTGGGAACTTTGCTATTTATTTATTTTAGGTTGACGTTGTTCATAACCCATTTACTTGCCACCAGAAATACTTATGAACAATCATTATAATGGCAGACATGTCGGTAAATCGTGAACGTTAAAAAGAAAGCCAAATATGTCGAAGTTGGCTTTATCTGAGTAGAGTCATCGGCTGACTTCAGCACGGACAAATCCCCTTCGTATTTTTTTTAAACTTCCGCTGACACACTGTGACGGGGGAGGCAGGTACAAAAGTAGATCCCTCCAACCCTCTTGTATCTGAGGCTGGGAAAGCGTACCCCGCAATTTCACCAAACATGCACATTAAGGCAGGGTTTTCCCTGTGGAAATTCTGAAAGAGGAGAGAGATTGCTAAAAATAGAGACATTATAAAAATTAAAGCCCTAGCCTCCTATTAAATATAATGGGGGGACTAAATTAAAAACCCCTAGATTTTCATGTAAAGTCCTTGATATTTAGGGCTACAGGGCTTTTGGAAAAACCCAATTATAGTGTGGCAAACATCACTGCCAACATTTCGACATCTTTGGCTTCACGTGCTTTGTAGCAGCGGAGAGTAGGTACATCCGTTGTCTGTCGACACGCACGTGAGAGTATTAGGGTTACGTCCGGTGTGGTGACATGCATGTAAGTGACAAAAGGGTCACTTCTGACCGATTTTCACAAACCATATTTGAATGACAATGGAGTTGGCAGACAGGCTATGGTCACGCAGACAATTAGTGGTAATCAGCCACAGTCGTGCTTGCTGCGCCAACAGGCTGCTGCCAATAGCATAATGCGTGCTACAACGGCCATATCCACCGCCTACCGTTATGTCATACCAAGGAAAAATTCATGCGTAACCGCTTAAGATGCCCTTCGTGTTTGATGTGCATGACTTAATTGTCCGCAAAAGGAGAACCCATTCTGTAAAGTAAACCGCACATTGTTTCTTCTGCAATTTATTTCAAAACTTTCTTTTTTTTGTCCAAAGATAAGCTCATTAAAGGATCCAGTAGATAAAACCATGGACGGTTCGTGAACATGAGTCATGACATCAAATAAATAAATACATAATTTGCAGATTAACGTAGGCCTCTTTCAATTGAACAGCTACCTGATTCAAGTGCAAGATCTAATGTGGCATTCTTGATCGTAATCACATATATATGTTCTTTTTAAATCGAAATTGGATGTTGAAAAATCCATCAAAAATGCCAACAATTCGAAGCTAATCATAAATTGAAACGTGCTTGATGTTTTGTGGTGAACAGTCTGCCTCTTATAAAGATATCTGCTTGCTTATCATGCTGTGTGTGTTAGGAGGCAGGTCATTTCCATCGACTGAAGAGTTCTGTTGTCTTTTGCTGGGGTTGCCATATATTTTAGAAGAGTAATGGTGCCGATGTAATACTTTCTGGGGCATAATTGTGCTAGTGTCTCGCCACATTGTAAACGGCGGCCCCACAATGTCCAGCCTTGAATGTATTACTATGGGTAATTCTATGATGATTCCAAATGCCTCCTCATAATTCAAGTATTTACTGACCCTACATTTGAGACTTTGCAACAATGTTAACTAAATCCTTCACTTAGACATTTTAACAGTACATGCGGCTATCGGAGAATTCGTGACCTTGGCTATATGATACTATTACGATGCTTTGACGCGTGATCGTCACGTGAAACAATGTTACTGATGGATAAAAGTTTGGCATGTGAGTACTTGCGGAGGTCACTTCTGATATCAGGTTCCAAACAGACGATAGTCTCGTATGTAAGGGTCTTAAGCTCATGTCGATTTTACTTCCCTCAAATTGCCGTGTGGTATACAACTAACTGCTTATATACCAAACTTGTGTCACAAAAGTGTGGATATTTCTGGCAAAGATATACAGATATGCCTGGGTTTTATGTGTAGTTCGCATATTAGTTTATTCCCAAAGAGTCTGCCTTGTACATGCTATTCTTTGGGGTTTTTTTCTGGACATTATTCTTATTGGCATATTCCTATGTATTTCCCGCGTAATCAAATCAGGATTGTAACATATATGCACATGTCAGACCTGCTTCATCTTTAGTGAAATGTGTCAGTTTGAACAAATATAATGTTGCTTTGAGAGAATATGACGGGAGGGGCAGGGGGCTGCTGGATTTCTGCGTGTCTACATTTGATATTACACTTTCTTAATTTCCATGCCAGCTGAACAATAAGGATCTATATATCGCATCATGGGTTGTGATGACTTGTATGTTAGATCTTAGGCAAAAGGCATCCTATTGGTTCAATAGAGGTGATAAAAATATTATAGGTACAAAGTATTTAAGTTCAATTTTTAAATTGCAGCATAATAATTGTCACAGGAACAAAACAGTGACAAAATGGCGTTTATTTTATCTTCATATTTTTAGGGAATATCTACTACGTGGGTTTTCTTTCATATTTCATTCAAGACGTTTTATGAAAATGCGACATTAAGAGAAGCAAATGGCCATATTCCCAACAAGAATGCCAATATGCATACAAATATCAAACCCAACAGCTGGCCGTATAGGTGCTGTGACTGAATCCTATTGACACAACATTTGGGCAAAGTAATCACGGTCAGATATTTCTGGCACAACAGATGGGCGAATTAGGCATGGTGGAATGCTTCTGACACAGCACCTAGGCAAATAGGCAAGGCTTAGTCCTATTGATAGAAGTTGTTGGGCAAAGTAAGCATGGCTGAACCCTGTTTGCACAACCGCTGGGCAAATATGCATGGCACTAAGCCCTATTGCCACAATAACTGCACCAATAGATGCTGTGACCAAATTTGTATTGTAAAAGCAGCTGAGCAAAGCCAGCACGTTAAAATCCTATTGGCGCGACAACTGGGCATAAAACATGGGAAAACCTTATAGCACAACAGCTGGGCAAATAAAGGATAGTACAATTTTAATGGCAAAACAGCTGCGCAAATAAGCAAGGCCGAATCCCATTGGCAAAACGGCTGGGTGAATGACGCAATGTCGAACCTTATTTGCTCAACATCTGGGCAAATGAGGACTGCCAACCTTTCATACACAACGACGGGTGAAAAGACATGGCCTTAAGAAAATACAATGGAAGTGAAATTTAAAATCTGTGGTCGTTATCGGCCGTTTTGACCGGCACGAAAAGTGTTATTCACTTAAAAGATTTATATTAGGTATAATAGTTTTATGCAGTGTGAAAATATTTTATAGATTGTATTTACACTAAGTTTGTATGTATTTTTTACCTTTTTTCCATGTTTTCTTTTATCTTGTCTTCTAGCCCAGGGCCCCGTGGAAGAACAGTCATGGACTGAACGGGTTACCCTGGTAAAATATATTCTAATAAGACAAAATAAAATAAACAAAATTTATTCGTTTGTAGTATGTGTAGGAATTCAGGTAGACAGATGAGGTCCCGCTTTGTGATCGTAGAATCCGAAAGAATGGATTAGAATACAGGCGCTGCACAGTCGCTAATATCGATCAGCCATTCAACAGGCAGCACGTTGTCTCTGCCACCGAAAACATTATAAACTGAGTCGCGTTCTTTTAGGGGCAAATCATGGGTAGACCTAAGCAATTTTGCAGAGACTAGTCTTCCAAGAGATGGGTATAGGGTTACACAACTGTGTGTCTTTTATAACTAAGTTGATTCTCCTGTAGACTTTTTTTAGCAGACCTACATCCTGCAAGATTTTTCAGTGTGTGCGCTGAGCAGACTCTACACAATTCAACATGGACAGAGTAATTTAAAACCACTTATCTGCTATGTGCCGCTGGACCCATTGCAAATTGTCCAGGGTCATTACCTTGATACATATTGAGTTTGCCGCTTGTTCTTAAAGCTAATCTCTAAGGAGACAGCATCAGAATTGAGTCTTCCTCATCTGGCCCTTTAGTAGAAATGTAACTGCTCTCTCTCTCTCTCTCTCTCTCTCTCTCTCTCTCTCTCTCTCTCTCTCTCTCTCTCTCTCTCTCTCTCTCTCTCTCTCTCTCTCTACCTCTACCTGTCTCTGATCGTAAACAGACGCCATATAACAATTTCATGGTCAAAAGCACCAGGATGTTAAATGTTGTGTGCCTGAATATTTTAGTGAAATTTTCCCATAGAAAAAATGTAAAAAAATTACAGGTAGGCCAATCGACACAGCATGTTCCCCGTCGAAGGCTTTCTTTGTCATGTGTCGGCCAATTATTGCCCAAACAGGCACAAATAAAAGCCATTGACCCAATCTTGCTCTGACCGGCAAAGGGTGAATACCGATCCGATGACTATGCCGTAGGACATTAATTCGTGCCTGCGGACTTTCTACCTGTAACTTGTTAGGCCCGAGTCATATTCACTACAATTATTCAAGGACACTACCTTTCATCACCATTGATATAGCTCTGCCTTTTACACGTAGAAAGTTAATGTTTTGTGTTCCTTTCCCTAATTATGTTAGGGAAACATGATATTCGATTTAACGGTAGTTTGGCTGCACGACAGCTTCAAATGATGATTTTCTACACCGAGACTTAGCTTTCATATTGTTCTCTAAATATAAGAAACGATGAGCAAGGCTTTGGTTGCACAAACAAGGACCTATTCGGGGATATTTCATTCTTTAAAATGGAAATCAAGCACAATTTTGATCTCAGAAAATCAACTGCCAAGATAGCATTGAATAAAAGATATTGAAGCCACCGCTATGCTTTGATTGCAATGAGACACTGTCGTAGTCCTCTATTGTTGTTACAATAAATTATGATGAACAAATAATAACGGAAATCTATTATTGCAGAAGTTTTTTTTTTTTTTTTTTTTTATTTTTTAAATCTTATAGTCGCGAAATACAAGACTGTCATATGTTATATGCGCTCAAATATTCCGACCTATCTCTCAGTGATTTTACAATGTCTATAAACAGGGAATCGGTATGATTTATATCATCCCTCCAGCTGCACCCTTGTCATATTAGTTTACAAAATTTTGAGTTCGGGGTTATGGCATGAAAACTAAGCTTCCGATGGAACATATTTTACGCTTACAAAGTCATATTTTGTAGCATCTTATAAATTTAACATAAAATGCATGGTACCAATTCTTTATTGAGATGCGACCATTTAATGATGAAGGGGGTTAGTGGGGATACTAGTACTGTAGTATGGGTAATAATCTTACCCAAGTGCTAGGTATGGAAAATAAAAACGAATAGAAATAACGGCTGGCACGAAGTGCGACATCCCCGTAAAGCACCCGCTCCCCCAAACCATGTGGTGGAATATTTAAAACAAGTAAATCATAAACGGTATCTACATTTACAATTACAGTCTGACAAAGCGTGGATATATATATATGTACATATATATATATTTATATATATATATATATATATATATATATATATATATATATATATATATATATATATATATATATATGTGTGTGTGTGTGTGTGTGTGTGTGTGTGTGTGTGTGTCTGTCTGTCTGTCTGTCTGTCTGTCTGTCTGTCTGACTTTCTGTCTGTCTGTGTCAGTGTCTGTGTCAGTGTGTGGGATTCTGCATTTTAAAGGCTTTGAATTGTTCGCCCCTTGACCAAAATCCAGACAAAGAAGTAAACAAAAGGCGCAGCATTAAAACCAGACGTACAGGAAAAACGAAACAATGTATTCTTCGTGGACCATATTAGTATCATTATTTAATGCAAATAATTTACGACAAGCAATATGTATTAATAAAGGAAGAGAAAAAAGGAAAAAGCAAGAGAGAACGAAAGAAATAGAAAGAAAGAAAGAAAGAAAGAAAGAAGGAAAGAAAGAAAGAAAGAGAAATTGTAAGGTAAACAAAATAGCCTTAACATATTCAAAGTAGGCTTACTCTGTTACATACATTGTAAATGATATACCACAACCAAATTAAAATGACGAATGTGATCTTTTCATTGTTAAGTTAGACTGATAAATAAAACTAAGTTGACGGAACTTCTTAGCACCATCAAGCTTGCCATCTGGACCTTCCGAAATATGAAAACGTGATTCATTTTAAAATGCACCATACTCAGACCTCAGAACTGTATTTATTTGACAATGTGTACACAGAGTAAGTAGCTAAGCTACACAAATAGTCTAAATTCAATGAACTTCAAATTGCAATCTACTGAAATACGGTGATGAAGTGTTTGACATTATATCGAAAGACCTTAAGGTTTGCATCAGCATGTTATTTGAATCGGCTGACAGTGGAACCACCTATAGTGAGGGTTGCAAAACTTCACATCACGACTGGTAAATAAATGCAGAAATACATACGGGAATATCAAGTTGCGCATACATAGCAATGATGCGAGCTGCAAGTTTCTAAATATTGGTTAGTAAGGTATAATTTTATGTAACTAGTGTATCCATCCATTGAATGTGTATGTACTTTATCCCAAATACAAGGAGATGTGCTCTTCAAAAAAAAACAATATGATATTGGATGCAACTACTAGGTTTATTTATTTTCCGGATATGAAGCTGTGAAATATGTCTATATCTTTTTTTTTAATAATGAGTTACTGTCGGATAGACAAACACATTCTTAAAATATTGAGGTTACTGGTTCTGAGAACATCTGTAACAAAATTTCAGTGATTCGTGTTTGTGTGTGTATATATATAATATATACACACACACACACACATATATATATATATATATATATATATATATATATATATATATATATATATATATATATATATATATATGTATATACTGTAATTTTAATTTTTTTAGTTATTTACATGATGAATCAGTATGGGCATAATATCATTCATGACAGGTGAGTTGTATTATTACAGAGCATGGAAATACGATTCCAGGAATACCCTCTAGCTAAAATTGGATACAGATGAAACAATAACAGAGAATTGTATATGAGCAATAATGTATTTATTGTCAAGAGATATGAAATCTTTAAACATGCCTATTAATTTAGAGAGAATTGTAGCGATCTTATGTGCATATGTATTCCAATTAAAATCTCATGAGTAAATAATCCATATAATTAAATTCAGTAGTTCGTGATATTATTTATTTTCAAATCGAAATCTGGAATAAATCTACACTGTGGAAAATGGAACGCCATGAATTTTGTTTTGCCGATATTTAGAGACAACTTATTTATTGAAAAACAGTTATGAATCCTTGTCGGCTGTTCATTAATTTTATCTGATGCATCACTTGTTTCAAAATTGATATATTAACTGTAGAACACAAGGGTGTTACTATGGTACTATCACCAGCGTAAAGAATTGAGTCAAATTTTGGAGATGCACGGTAAATATCATTAGTAACAATTACAAACAACAAAGGTCCCAGAATTGACCCTTGTGGGCTCCAGTTTTGAGAGAAAGTGGACAAGATGCCGTACCCTTAAAGGAAACATGTTGCTGTCTATTGGTAAGATAACCATGGAACCATGTTAAAGAGAACTGAAAAGACCACAATATTCCAATTTATGTAAAGGAACATAATACACACTGATCGGCAATTTTCCTAAATCCATATATAAATCCTATCGACAATTTTCAGAGCAGCTGTCTCCGTAGAATGAAGCGACTTAAAACCATGCATATTGACTCTTGTAAAGTAATTTATTACAAAATAAAATATCAATGTAATTGTTTATACACAACTTTTACAAAAATCTTTGATTACACTGGAAGAATTGATATAGGGTGGTAATTATCCACGAGAGTATTGTCACCCTTTTTACAGATAGGCATGACCTTTGCTACGTTAAATTTATCGGGAACTATTCCTGATTGCAATGATTTATTATTTATCACAGTAAGG
>CAXHWN010002730.1:12500-79000 GCA_964020975.1 Hermodice carunculata | reverse complement strand
TATAGAGAGAGAGAGAGAGAGAGAGAGAGAGAGAGAGAGAGAGAGAGAGAGAGAGAGAGAGAGAGAGAGTGTTCTTATCACATAAAACTGTTTGCAAAACGATTCAATTAGGGCCTCTGTTATCGGTGCTCCTCACATGAGGCGAAGCAAGAAAGTCGTTCAGCAGGCAACATTGTGTTTGCCAGCCCAGCAGACTCACTGGTGTTGTTTAATTGTGCGGGTCCATGTTGTGGGCTGCCACCTCGTCGTCCTTTGCAGAAATTGCACATACTTAAAGGCCTGGCTATGACGGCTACCAATATATTGGCTTGTCGTTAAACTTGTATTCATAACAAGGGGAGTTGACAAGGAATTCTAGTTGTTCACATCGTTTGTTATATCGGGCATTTCATGATTACTCCAGAATAACCTGTAAGGTTGGCCAAAAGCAAGGTATATAGAAGACAACGCATAACTACGCACAAAAACCATTTTAAAAATGCAAAAGCTTGATCATTTTACAAGTCTGTAGAACTGTACTTGCCATGCCAAACTATTCCAAGTTTTATGAGGGTAAAGTCAGGAGACCTGTCTCAAGTATTATACTGTGATGGAAGGGATAAGGCCAGAATAAAATCCACCTGCTTGGGACTTCTGAATGGCGAGAATCGTTAACTGTTCAGTTACGTGTGGCATCTTCACATTTTTCTCCTTTTAGTGGCATTAGATTTATACGCTGTCTATCCACTGTTGAAAGTTGGAACCAATGTCTTAGTTCTAAAGTACCCTGTATTAAAAAATTGAAGTGAGCATTTTCCAACTCTACAGCAAGTCCTGCAGATCTATTGGGTCCTTGCCTAACTTAGCGCCCTGCGCTGTCAGCCGTCCATTGATGAGTCATCATGCCTATCTTGCCGTTGGAGCAGAGTCATTTTCGATGGTAAACAGTAAAATTATATCATTTAGGGCAGCACACTATTGAGAAAAACTCATCTTTGCTATGTTATCACAGATGTTAGACACCTACAGTGAATCGATCATGTTTTGTTGTCTGCACCTGACTGTCTCTGTGATTGTCGACTGTGATAAAAGATCAAACAATTGGGCAGCATTATCAGCAGTAGGCCCTTCTGACAACCAGACCCGTTTTCCATGCGCAATGGTTTCAAGACCCCCCTTGAAGCTTGATGAATGATTTTCTAATATCGTTTGGGAGACATCTGGAGTTGAAATAAAATAAAGTACTGCAAATACAAAGCCTAGATTTATGAAGTTACTTACAACCAATCGGCACCTGCTTACCGCCGGGTCTAGGCTGAGGCTATCACTGACTTGACAGAGCCTCTCAACATCGGAAAGCATGCTCACAAGTTACATTTACAATTCCGAACAGGTACCGAGAACGTCTAACAATTGCGTATCATAAATTAATCTACAAAGATGCCAAAAGCGAGGAAAGGAAAACCACCAAGAGACAATTTGCTCCCAATGATAGCTGGTGATCTGCATGAGTACATGGCTCCCGCTATCGCTGATTGTCTGTGGTCAACGTATGCCATCCCCATTGACGTCAGCGCTGAAACCACAAGCGGCTTCAAGCGTGGTTTCGCACTAAAGTTAACAGAGAGATGTCAGAAAATTGTGTTTGATGAAATATATCTCAATTTTCCACAATGAGCAAAACTTGGCAGTTTGTATTTCAAACAAGTATGTATCAAGGACTGACTACTTGGTGATCAATAGTCGGAATGAGTCAATCCAACTAAATTTTAATGTGTGATAATTTGAATCAAAAGGCTTGGATGTCCTTTGAACTTGCATTTCTCGATATGCGCTTACCTATGGGGAACTTGCTGCGGCTATTACTCGAGTACTAATTGTTGTGTTGTATTCAAAGAAAGACTCACCCAAAACATTTAAAACTTGATCATAAAACGTATCAGCGTTTCTGTCACTGTTTTTCTGCACGACGAAAACGTGAGCCAATCTTTGCTTCCCTGTAACAGTAGAATGATGGCTGTCAACAAAGTTTTTAACACATTTCAAAAACTGCGGATCGCACCCGTATATCCAATATCTTTTTGTCCACGCAGCCATTGTCAGCGGAAGGTTCTATCTGTTGGTTGCTATCCGTGCATTCTCGAGACTTGCTGTTATATATGTATATATATATATATATATATATATATATATATATATATATATATATATATATATATATATATATATATATATATATATATATGTATATATATATGAAGCATTAGGTCGACCAGTGCCTCAATTGCAGTATAAGGGGGGCCACACAAGTACCTAGTATAATTGGTATAATTCTAACAAATAAACTTAAATAAAACACTTTTTGTGTCCCATTAACTGAGTATCAGACATACATAAACACATTATTTCAGTATAGTATTATGGTGACCATATATACATACATATAAGCATAAAATGACCAGACGTAGGGGGCCTGTCTTTGGCCCCCTTAAGTCTGCAGTCTGCCTAAGTGTCTTTCTTTTATGCATATATGGACTCCCACCCACCCCCAATTGTTGATATATATATATATATATATATATATATATATATGAAATAAGGTTACAAGATTTCCGATTTCAGATTAATCGGGGCAAGGTGCATGTGCAATGGTCGAGCTTGCAAGCGAGACTGTTTGACGTGAGCCACGCACCGATAATGCAGTTATCGGACTGTAGCCATTCCTGTAACTTGTTTATACGAGTATCCCGCGCAAAAAAAAAAACAGACCCACACGCACAGTTGCCTCCAGGCGTTGATGTATTATTTTTCAATGCATAATTAAGGCACTGTCAGTCAGATATCGGGCCCCGATATCCAAAACTATCGGACTCTCTGCGCACCGAACAGCAAAGCATTTTTGCCGCATGGGATTATAAACATGTGCACAAAAGCGTTGCAAAGACATTTGGCTTGAAATTTGCCTGTACCTTTCTTCGTTACTACCACGTTCGTGTAGCCTCCCCGCTGCCACCTTTAAAATTTTCCTATCTCTATACTATGTGTCCCCAAGTAAAAGATATATTATCTGTGCACTTATGTACTTTCGTTCTTGCTGTAACGGCCAATTGAATACGACGTGTCCATTACTGTATACCACTCACAAAGGAAATTTAGCTGGCAGCAAAGGACTCTTACATCATCAAGAATGATGTATTGTACAGGCTGTAACAATGTACTAAGTGCAACCTTGATGTTGGTAGGTCCTTTCCTTTAATATTTTATATTTACCACACATTAAACTTTTATAATCTTTGGAACGCATACGTTTTATTCTATTATTTTGTCATTATTCACGTTTCTTCAAATTAAGCATCACGATACTCACTCATTTAAACAGCCCCACATTATACAACGCTGCTTGCTTACACAGAGTTAGCGTGGGCAAAGGATACTGAAGGCTTCTCGCCTAGGGGCAGAAGTTTGTTTTGCAAGCAATATATAATCTGGCAAATTTATACAATCATAAAAGTAATGTTAAACGTAACTTGCATAATGTTGGTTTTATACCCAGGACACATGTAAATTTCGTCGTGGAATATTAATTTACATGGACTGTCAAATGGGACATATCTAAGACCATCAGCTTTTAATTCTGTTTAACTCTCTTTCTCCATCCCTCCAACCCTGCCTTCTTTCGTTTGAAGATTTTAAATTTTATATTTGTTTGAGTAAGGTACATAATGTAAATTGGATATTCCTGTGTAGTGTCATATCAACTACTAAAACACTACAGGTTGTTTTTGTGTGTGGGGGGGGGGGGGTTGGTTTTGTTTTTGTTTTTTTTGTTTTTTTTTTTTTTTTTTTCTTTTTTTGGGGGGTTTTGTTTTTTGTTTTTTGTTGTTTTTGTTTTTTTGTTTGTTAGGTTTTTTTTTGATACATAGCTTGGGACAAACTGTGCACACTATCCAATGATGACTACATAAGTAAAGTGCTCAAGATATAGGCTTACCACGACAACCGCTTTTTGTGTTATGTTTTTTTCCCCTGTTGGCTTTGTTTCCCGTGCAAGGAGCATAAAACATAAGAGGAAGCACCCGAGTTTAGTTGTATTGAAAGGTCGAGTAGCACAATTCAGTAAATTTGGCCCAAAGAGACATGGATGTACATGTACACATCGTGAGAGTATGTTGTGTATCTTTTTATTATTTATAAAGCTTTTTGTCTGCGGCTATCTCTCTTCTTGCATTGTGTTTCTTATTCCGTGCTTGGCTTCCCCCATGTGGTTCCCACTGAGATGACACTTCAAATAATTACCCCATGTTCCAAAAAAACAAATAATTAACCCCACTTGTGTGGTCAATGCCCCTCATGTGGTAATATTGACAATACGAGTGTCCAAGACATTAATATGAAAATAAAGCCATAAAGGCATCGATTCCTTTCTGATGAGTTGTATGCAATCATTCATTTGTCTCGTCATTATCCTTATGTACATCTTCCTCCTCATTGGTGTCATGATGCATGCTGGTAAACTCTGTCTCAGTGATCTTGTTAGTGCAAGCTTGCGACTTACAAAGATCAGTGCAACTCAATCCACCGAACACCGGCATGTGGGAGTTTGTATTGATGTGCTCACTTGCACGACAATAGCATATGAACTGCCTCTGGAGCTGGGTACCCCATCCAGCCAAGCTACGTCGAGTTTAGTATTTTTATTCTCTGCTTGACTCTGGACCAGCCATGACTAACTGGAGATGGTACTTTTGGAACGGCATGAAGAAAATGTCCAAATGGTGGCTTCATTGTTGGTCCAGAGGCAATGTTTGAAAAGGCAATCTGCACGAGGCTGGAGCTGGTGAAATTCCATTTTTCCTTTTTTTTTCGAGCACAGCTAGTCCATACCACAATTTGTTGACACCGCTGGTTGTGCATTTTTCGCTGCACACGAGGCAACTGATCTCTGCCAGCATCCTTAACATTTCAGAGCTGAGCTCCCACTACGCTCCGAGATTTATAAATCTATTTAGGACTAATTTGTTACAACGCAGCAACTAAAATGTACCAAGATCCCAACAACCAGCATATACGCCGGCTGTAATGCAGCCATTAAATAATCGCAGACAAACAGTGGCAGCTGAAAATACATGGCCCAAGTGAATTCATGATATGTGTCATTTACGTACAGGAGGCAATCGTTTGTTTTACTCGAGAAGTAAATGCTAGCTCGAATGCTGCTGCTGAAGGCAAGGAACGTGATAAATACAGTTGTGTTTTCTGAAGTGATAACCATAGCTTCATAATCTATCTTTAAAGCATATGCTGCGTGAAGCAGGAGACACATGGGCTGCATTAAGCAAGAGGCACATAGGCTGCAAGAAGGAAGAGTAGCATGTTAGCCTCTTCATGAATACAACGAAGCCATGCTATTCCGCTCTTTCCTCTATGCCGTCTTTTTGGTACTTGGTTGTACACATTCTCTGATATTCCAACCAACACTCTTTCACATAACAACTCTGTATATTCCACTTCCATCCATTCATTCACAACGAACGCAATGAGGCTTTTTTTGTCAGTGGAACTTCAAAAGGATTTTGCTCCATTCTATTTCCCTCAATTGCTGAACAATACAACCTCCTGCGTTTAATTTTGACACTAGTTTCTGACCATCTGTTGTCTCTTTAAGCATTATGGACTCCTCTATATTATCATTGAAACAATATATACACGGCTTCTAGCTGAACGCAGACATCCAATCAGGCCCAGCGACATCTGCAAATCTTTTCTGATGTTCATGTATCTTAGGTTTAGGCTCATGCCAGCAATGACGCACGCTGAACTTGGCGAAAGGGATCTGTGAGAGAAGCCTCTTTCAACTGTCAAGTAAGGAGCGCTTTGTTAGTAAAGAAACGTTCTTTTCTTGCCAAAGATCATGGAGCAGGGTCAAGAGGACGCTTCGAAAACGCTGATGATTTGTATATCTCTGGCTTAAACAACGAAAATTACGTACTTGTTCAGACCAATTATAACCAGATTTCATGACTGTTTCTCTTCCATTCAATTTACATGTGTTTTCTATTTCTTTTCGCTGAATGTTAGTAAGTTCTGCTTCCATATATCTTTGCACGGAACGTTTGCCTTTTAGAAAGAGATTTGCGTTTTATCTCCCTGAAAACCCTGTAAGGTTTCTGACCAATATCTCTTGCTTGATGCAAGTCCAACTCAATATCAGCTGCGGCTAATTCAGCAGTTGAACTGCTTACAACAAAGATTACCACAGAAGTGATTGATATGGTTGTTCTCCATCATATCCAGCAGCCTTTATATATCAAGCTGATTTCTTTTAATTCTTAGTTGCTAAACATCAGTGCGGTGGAGATCAGAATTGTGGAGTTGAATCAATTTTTTTTTTTGTGGCAAAGACAACATACTCATAAACTCTGCAGTCAAATAGTACCGAGTGACTGCACATGTAAAGCTCCAGCTCCAACACGTGCCTGTGTATCTCTATCCACTATCTTCTCAATAACTTAATCAACAGGACCTTGGAAAAACGAAGTGTTGTAACGAAGCTGGACAGAAAATCCATGTACAGCTAAATAACAATGTTTCAAGATAATCATTTGGGAAATTTTGTCATTTCTACAAAATAACCTGGTAGATAGCGTAAATAATTGAGGTTATCATATATGCAAAGCACCAGGGGACCATAGCATCAAGTGAAGCAAGATGAAGTTTTTGGTTCCCGTCTCCTGAAGCTCTAAACAGTCCCAACAAAAATCGCATTCATTTCTACATCGGACTTCCTGAAACCTTCGTGAAGCTTTCCTACTATTACATAACTGTGTTTACTTGCATTTTGTGTGCACATGTGACAAAAGCAGAGAAATTACTCATTATTTGACTTCGAACTAAAGATTTTTCAGCAAACATGAAAACTAATATTTTGATGCACTTACAAAGTAATACAGGGAAAACAAACCTGATTATATTTACCGTGCTTACGTTCATGCCAGCCTGCGTCAAAACCAATGCTACATGAATTGGACAAGTAAAAGTTTGGAAAAGTAACTATGACACCAAACAGGTGCTGTGGCCAGTCTATCATACACAAATTATTATCTGGTAAGGATATTAGTAAGATGAAACTGGTCAGAATTTGTTATGGTACCAACCATAGGGTCTGACTCATGGCCTGAGCATATAATATTGCTGACGAAAGACATGAGGGTAGCGATGCTAGTAATTTTGTTGATACCATTAGCAACAGCAAAAGTTCAAAAGCTACGCCCAGCTAGGAAGTAACCTGTCTGGCAGCAACAAGCCCAGAAGGAATAGTAAAATGACATAGTAACTCCACAAACAGAACTTGCAAAATATTACAGCAGTCTGACAAAGTATCATGATAGTCTGTTGATAGATTACAAAAGCTTTTGAAAAATCTAGCAAATGATAAATTAGACTCTTGTGAATGAAGCAATAAAGATTATATCAAATAATTTTATTTACAAACGGTACAACTTCAACAGACAGTTAGCAAACTGCTGAAAAGTGTGAACGATCTTTCAAAATGAAGATATTTCTCCGGCTCAGCAAGTATCAAATATATATATATATATATATATATTCGATTTCTTTGCTTGATAGATAGATAGATAGATAGATAGATAGATAGATAGATAGATAGATAGATAGATAGATAGATAGATAGATAGATAGATAGATAGATAGATAGATAGATAGATAGATAGATAGATAGATAGATAGATAGATAGATAGATAGATAGATAGATAGATAGATAGATAGATTCACTTTAATTTCTCAGGGTAGCCGTACACCAACTTGTATAAACGCTGCTTTTCAGATGGCCCCCACGTGCATATGCCACACTCCTACAAATCAATAAGCACATAATAATTACAATATAAAATATACATAAATTGTTCATTAAAAAGGCATCGTGATGACTATGTTTAAGTAAACAAGTCTGCAGAATGAATTTAGAATAGTAAAAAGAACTTAGTATAATTTACGGTACAATGGAATCGATAACCCAATTCACCAGGACACACGATAACTCACTTTTACTGTATCACGGAATAAAATCGAATCACAAATTATAAATTATTAGACGACAACTCAGTTTACAGTATCAGATAATAAAAGTCATTGCAAAACAATTCCAGAACAAGTAAATTGCTGGTCAAGGTGACGTGATGCAGTAAGAGCAACCGCAATAATTATAAGTGCATAGATTAAGATGTTCAAATTATGTTCTAAGATAACACTGTTATAATAGGACTGTAATCACTACGGGATATTGGAGACAGATCTATTATGTGGTATTGTGACTTGCATGGGGATCTTCCATGCAGCTACAGGGTCCCATCTCCATTAACTAAGAGGAGACATGTTATGGAAATTCCATGCCTGGTTCAATTTGAAGTTTGCTCAATATATGGATTTGAATGTAGGCAGGTTTGAAACGTTTACAACTGGTAGGGGGTATGAATAAAGGGTAGCGCCTAAACATGTGAAGAATATGTACAATGAAGATATTCTTACTCGATTTATATGTAAAAAAAACTTCCCTGTCTTGTTGCATGATAATTAATCTTAGATGAAAGAGCAAATTGGCGAGATATGTAATCCGGGGCTAAATCATGTACATTTATAGACCGTGGTGAATGATAAAGATTTTACATGAATTATCAACATTGTGTAAGAAAGGAACTTTCCTATCTCTTAATGTAAAGACAACGCAGTATGTTGTATTTATCTTTGATAATAAACTGCCACATAGATTCGTCGCTTGGCAGTTCCAAAATGGCGAAAAGGAGTTGAAATTATTTACAAAACACGTAGACTGTTGGGAGAACATTCATGAAAAAGGTCCGATACAGTAAAATGCCATATGACATTTTCAACTGATGAATATACAATGCTTTGTTTAACCCCTAGGTGTCTCCACCTGTAACATATGATGTGGACACCAGTAGGGAAGTTACCTGCGCTGCCACCTAAAAGCCAAACGCCTTATAACCATGCACTAGTCCTTTGTATTCCCATATTTCGGTACTGTGTTTAGGTTTTGGTTGGCACTTTTAAATGTCACACCACTGGGAAAACATGGTGATATCATGTGGGAAATTCTCAATTACATCGCTCTGTACATCTCATATTGATATTCTGTTTAGTAAGTCAGATATATGGAAAACTACCAGACATTTGTGTATATTGCTACCTTGTCGATGTTTTAATTTCATAGAAATATGCTGCCAGTAGTATTTGATAATATATGCACACTTCATACCAATATGCATTTTTATACGTCGATTATATAGGTTATATATGCCATGGTTGTATATAGAACTATTACAAACAAGGAACTTTGTGTTTAGGAAACACTGATAAGGATCATTGAGCTCAATTGTACCTTATGCACTTTTAACAGAAACATAAAGAAATAATCGTTTGAGTCCGGTTTCAGAATACCGTAATTTGATTTTTTCATATAACCGTGCAGCCATATTTAACGTGCAACCGAAGCTAATTTTGGTTTGTTTTGTGCACCCTTGCTTAGCACTGTGTTCTGCCATATGGGAGGGTGCAAACTCCCTTATTCCAGCCCTTATTTTCATATTTCTCTTTTTAAGTTTATGTATTGTTTATACATTTTTGTATGGCTTGACGTTTCACACACAAAAAACGATTACGCAGTCGAGCACGGAAGACATATTAAGCCATAACGGGAAGGAAGAAAAATATACACAATACACTGAAATAGATGCACGGAATTCCTTTGACTGGTGTGTGTCTATCCAATTTGCGTTCTAATGTGGTGTTTCTAAAACTTTCCAATTTTCTCCTCTGTTGCTTTCATGATTACAACGGACCCGCACAAAGTACGAATAGAGTCCCTCTGCTTACATAGTATAGTGATTAAGAGAAAGAAGTAACGTGTAACTGCTATTGCGCTCGGTGGACCTCCACTGGATAATGTACTCAGATTCTCAACTATCGCAGAGACCTGTGATTTCTTCAAGAAGCATGCTCTTGATGGTTTCAATTTAGAAAAAAATCGTATCGTAAATTACTTTGCCGCTCAGTACAATTTGCAAATAAGTAGTTACTTGGCAAAGTGACATGAATCAGCAATGTCGTTCAACTATTTATGGGCGTAGCAACAGTTTTAGTGCAGCCGGTTCTGTGTTGACAGGCTGCTGATTTTTATGAAATCATATCAAAGCTGAATATGATTATTTCATGTAGCACAGAACAATTCTGTCCTGACCACTTGCATTTGATGAATACTACTCCATTTTGATCGTTTTCGCGAAGCTCTTTGCATTGGCAGTAGGTCCTTTCACTGTTATTCTTTTTTTCCTTTGCCACGGTCGCCTGTGCTTTCTTGTCTCACTCTTTGCTTGCTTGTGCCCAATACGCTTGTGCTCCCATTGCTAGCTTCTTTCATACATTTTGTTTTCTCGCTGAGGGTTTGCCAGTACTCCTCTTTGTCCATCGTTCTCTTATATTGGTTCGCCTGTTTTGTCATTGCTTCCTCTTGTTGGATTTCCTTTTTTCATTGCTACCTTTTGTTAATAGATATAAAAGTGTTTTGAAGAACACGTGGAAACTATTAAGGAAGTCTTAAACAATACAAAAAAGTCACATTTCCCTGATTTGCTTCAAATGAATGAAGAAAAAAAACTAACAACAAACAAAAATAGCAGATGACTTTAACATACGTTTAACTGAATTAGGACCTAAGCTGGCTCAACAGATAAAAACTTTTCAAAATACAAGTTTACCTTAATACACCAAGTAGATACTATTTTTTCATTTTAGCCTGTAGCTGAAAAAGATGTTGCAAAAATTATTGACTCCCTTAAAACTAAAAGCAGCCATGGTCATGATGGGATCTCAACTGAAGTACTCAAACTAACAAAACCCATACTCTACTAAGTCTTTGATAGTCATTATAAATCAATCCTTTGTTACAGGCATTTTTTCTGACAAGCTAAAGATTGCAAAACTAACTCCACTTTATAGAAAAGGTGATGCAAGTGTTTTTGAAAATTATAGACTGCTTCAATTCCACCTACCTTTGTAAAATTTTTGAGAAAGTTATGTTCAAGCAACTTCATAAATACTTCAAAGAAAATAATTTATACCTCAATCACCAGTATGGTTTTAGTCATTTGCCCTCAACAAAACCCACATATTTAGAACTACTGGATAGATTACTAATCAATATTGATAAAAGGGATTCTCCAATATGTATCTTTATGGATCTATCCAGAGCATATGACACAGTTGATCACGAAATTTTAGTCAAAAAACTCATATATTATGGTATACAGGACACATCCTTACATCTATTTCAAAATTACTTAGCAAATAGAAAACAATGTGAACTTCTAAAGATGTAATTCTTTCCTAACAGAAATCAAAACAGGGTAGATCCTTGACCCTATGTTATTTATAGTTGACGATCTATCCCATGTGTCAAACCTCTTCATCCCATAGTATATGGAGATCACACAACTCTTCACAGTACATACTAATATTCCGAAACTGTGATCGTACAGAAAATGTATCTTTAACCGTTAACAACGAACTGCAGAAAATAAGTAACTGGATGAAACTAGATAAACTATCCTTAAATGCAGAGGAAACAAAGTTTATGATCTTTCTAATGCTCAAAAATCTGTTACAAAATCCAGAAATTGTAATAGACAACGTAAGAATTGCATGTGTTAATGAATTTAATTTTCTGTGTATAACTTTAGACAAACACCTCAATTGGAACACTTATATTGACAAAATTGCTGCAAAGTTATCTCAGACTATTGGCATCATGTACACGCTCAGAAAATACCTTCCACAGAATATTTTAGCTACCTTATACAATTTTCTTACACTACTGCACTTAAATTACGGTATTGTAGCATGGTGAACCAAAAATTCTAGACTTGTCTCCCTGCAAGAGAAAGTGATTAGAACAATAAGTAGCTATCTTGCACATCCAGAACCACTTTTTAAAATATGAAACTCTTGAAATTGAAGGCTATATGTACTCACTATAGAAACGAACAGTATTGCACCAGTAACCTTAACCCATTCTGGATCATATCTGAAATGAATATTGTTTTTATTCATCCTGCTGTCAAGGTGGCTTCCATGATAGCGGTTCCTTTGGCCTTAATGGGAGTCTCCTGACTTACTATGAAATTATGTACATATGCTTTATTATGGTGACATAACAGTAGTCTGAGTGTGAGTCTATAAATTTTTGTGTTTATTTTTGGGTAAATTTTTTTTAAATCTCCTCCAAGAGCGCTTAGCTGATTGCTTTGAAATTGCCAACAACATTTCTGGGGCCTCTAAAACCTTCATTTTTTCAACAATTGGCACTGTATTTTTACCCTTTTTATGTTTTCTCAGTTTGTCACTTCTCAAAAATGTCTCTCATATTGTTCTGAAACACGGAAGAAATTTAGCTTGTGGGAATGTTAAACCAAGTTGTTCACTAGGGGGCGATACTAGAATCCATAATTTAAACGAATTTTTCAATTTGGATACTTGTCATGTACTGCATGCATTCCTTTGGATTACCGTGCAATTCAGTGGGGATTGTAATGGTTATTCACTTTTTCTTCTTCTCCAAAACCGTTAGTTTAAATAGTCACGCACCAGTGTTTTTAGTTGTTTCTTTTCTTGGTAAAATAAAAAAACTCATTCCCCAAAACTGCCAGGCCAATTGCTTTGAAATTGCATAGGGATACTCCTGGGGACCCCTTAACCTTAATATGCCCAACAAATGGCCCTGCAATTCTACTTTTTTGTTGACTTTTTTGCATTAGGGTTGGGTTTTTGTTTTGTTTTGTTTTGTTTTTGGTGGGTTTCTGGGGGGGGGGGGGGGCTTTTGGTTATTTTTGACTTCGATCAAGCTGCACGTTGGGGAGAGGATTTTCTTGAAATGCAATACGAATGTACCAGTATTGGACCTCCACCATGTGTTTTCACCACATTGGGGTGCTGTCATTTGCTGATTTGTAACAAATTATTAACATACAATAGGGACAGCGTTAAGTCTGACATATTGGCTTACATTAAGGTAATTTGGGATTCTAGGCTCTTGGTTACTATAAATATCGATAGGAAAGTATTCGTGGAGTGTCATTGGGTGTTAATTATGACATTGAGTGTCCCTAAAAGGTCCTCTGACATAATGGCTAATATTTCGACAATGACGGATCGTAGGGCCACCGTTAACAGAAAACAGTATTAGGAAGGTACCTGGAGTTTATTTTGATGTTGTTAATTCTGACCTTGAGTGGGTCTTTAGGTCAAAGTCATATGTTGACGTATAAATTTGTAATAGCGGATTCAGTAACTTTTTGTTGAAAAAGTTGACTCATAAACTCTTTGAATGAAGACTGATCCTAAAAGCAGTGATGATGGTCTTGAACAAAGGTGACCTTGATGTTGTTATAGAGTTCACAGGACCACTTCAGTCTGGGCATGCAACGTCAGCAGAGCACAGTACTTTCTTGTTTTACCCTGTTAGCAGTTCCACCTTTTGCTAATTTCCAGCTTGCCATCAGTTTAAAACACACGAGGCACTTTGTACCAGTGTACATTGTGCAGTAAGAACGTAAGGCTCCGAAGAGCAGGTGTGGTGATTACCGCCCTGTGGCCAATTATAATAGGCAATTTAACAGTACATGATTTCAGTGTTGTGGACAGTAAACCTGGGTCATTGTGAACCAAACACGGAAAATCTGAAATCAAAGCAAGTATGATATACTTGCTATCTGACAGGGAAACATGCACATTGAACTTTGACTGAGGTTTGAGTAACCCTGTGTATGGAATAACAAGCTACTGCTGCCGAGAATTGAGGACGGACGCGAATCTTTTGTGAATTCCCACGATAGAAAATGTAAGACCTCACGATATTGTGATCTGTACGGAAACTAAATAACAGTGGACCATGAAAAACAAGGCAACCGAATAAATATTGATGATGGTAAAAATAGAATTTCTCTCTAGGTCTTCTCGACTCGCATGAGCCTGCGTCGTGCAAACGTGTTAACACTGAGCTGCCCAACAATGAGAACACCCAGTCATGCTCATCTAAATCATTGTTTGTTCCAACTAGAACTTCCTTATAAAAAAAACCGTTATCTTTAATACCACCATGTGTATAGTTTTGAAATAAAAAAAGGTGAATGCAGGTTGGCAGTTTTTGTTGACACATTGTTAAAAGTTTGGGGGGGGGGGGGGGTCGGTGCATTGCCTAACTCATTCTCCACGCTATCTCTAAAAGAATTAACTGTGTTTTATTGTTTCATCTAAAAGTTTTGAAATTTCACTTTATCAAATGAGATATTTTGCTGCAACAGACACCTTTCAAAATCTGATCACGTCGACTGGTACCGAGGATAGTTATAGCCAACATAGTGGACAAATGTCTAACATTAATAGGAGGAATATTCATGATAAACATGTTGATTTTTTGTCATAAACGTAAAAGGCGTGTTACTGTCTGTCGAAAACTATTGACCCAGCGCTATTAGCCTCTGTTGGTCTACTCTGAGAATTTTGCGAAATTAATCCTTTCACCCAAATCTGAAAACATTGAAGCATATGACAAGCAGCCAAGTTCTTATGTCAGGCAGCTAGTCACAGGTCTTTGGAGACAGAAAGTGACCTTTGCCTTTCGTTTCATAAAGTGTCACGGGCAACAAACACTAACCTTTCCCTTTTTATTGAATTTGTGGACTATTTTCATGAAAAGAAGTATCGTCAACACACTAATAACAAATACCAGAGAGACTTTACCAATAATAAACGCTTCTTCGTATCTTTTTATTTTTATCGCTGTTATTTTCTATGGTACGTCATTGGAATTATACACAATGACTTGTAATTCCATTAGGGGCCAAACTGGCTTAGCATGCTCATTTAAGATGGCGATTTGAGTTATTGAAACTATTTAAACTTTTAGCTATTGGCAAATATTGTAAGCTGGGAAGTATGAATGGATGACACATGTCTTCCTGTATGTACCATAATTTATAGTACATATAGGATTCAATCACTTTGGATTTTACCCCCAGCAGGAGTGGATCTGTGATGTGATTTGCCAGCTTGTCAGTCTTTATCCCATGTCAAACATCCGCACCAATCGCACTGATGGATCACATTCATATTGTGCAGTGTGCTTCCCTTCTTATACTTGGCCCTCGCAAGATTTCTTTTCGGTGCGAGATAATATCCCTAGAGGAGGACACTGTTTGTGATGGCGGTAAAATTTACAAACAGCTTGTTCTGGTGGCATCGGCCACACACTTGGCCATTCCGGGGTTTGTGTACTGTGTTAATGGTCATCAAACACCGATTGTGCGTCAGTGTCTTCAATCAAACATGTAATTGCCCAACACTGGCTGTCCATTAAAGATTTAGTTCACGCGTGACAAGCGTCCTTCCTTCCAAGCAGAGGTTACTGTGATGATCTCAAGTGCCCGCGGTTTCAACTCTAGCTATGCGTATATGCTAATGGAAGAACCTGTGTAGAAAGATATTCAAATGTTAAAATCTTTGGGCAATGCATCAAATACCTTTGACATTGTGTACGAACTATTTTTGCTCCTGATATTTTAGATAATTAATAATGCATTAGCCTAGTTTATCTCACTCTTGATACTTGGTACTGTTTGCACGTATTAGCCTTGGAACTTTTAGGCTTTGATATTTTAAACCATTAAAAATGTGTTGGATTCCGAATTTATTTTACTATGACTATATCAGACTGATCACGATTCATTTGCTCCAGAATTTACTTTGTTATTGACATTTTAGAGTATCTATTTTGCTCCAGTTGCTTTTTTAATTCTAAACGATGTTTGTCACCGCTTTTACTCTGATTTACTATACATTCAATGGTTTGTACGAGCTTATGGTTCTAATATCTGTTACCGATTTTGTTTGGTGGACTTTATTTTATGGCTATATATACCAGAGAGGTAAGTTGTGAGACCTTTTGATCTACATAAACCAGATTGTTAACATTGCATGCGAATTTGCTTTAGCCTTAGTTTTCATCTACAATTTTCATTTAATATGATCCTTGTCGCTAGAAACGGGGTTTTTTATACAAAGACGAAATTTTATATTCTTGGCCAAATTGTATGTAAAAACATGAAACGTTTACCACCAGTTTTTTCCTCTCACAAATTAAAGCCAACATGAAGTCACATTTAAATTTCTGATTGTTCCATGATTGACCAGCGCAAAATGTTCACCTTTCTATTTCGCTATGGCTAATGGGCATCAACACAGTCCAATATAGAGTGACCATTGGTCTCTTTCACAACACATACTCTTCTTTCAAAATCCTTTTCCATTACAGTTTGATGGCCAATCATCGGATAGTTGGTTCGTATTGCGTCCTGGGATTACTCCTGATGGTGACAATGTTTAATGGGTTCGTGTGTCTATGACATGTCACTACGCTGTTTTATAATCTGTTACTCCTGCCTGTCGATGTCCATCCGAATCCTGGATGCGAATTATTCTGACGATCTCTTACTTCTTGATAACTTCCAACCGCCCTTTCACAAAGATCAGCTTTCAGGCCGAGGGGGTGGGAATGCTAACCCTGATACACACATCTTTGCCTTGTCTTTGGCGTTCTGACCTACAAGATCCCATATCTGAATGGTTATTGATAGAAATGTCTACACGCCGGGGAAAAGTTTTGGTTGGAAACTACTATCGTCCACCTGGACAAACAGCACAGATCTGTGACACTTTTCTTAATACTTTAGCCTTGTCAATCGCTATAGCTATAGAGAGCAACACATAATATTTTGATCATAACAGGTGATTTCATCGACAGGTGTACTATCTGGGACTCCCCCCTCCCCCACGCTGAAAGTGAACTCGGCCTATTTGTTGTTAACCTTATATCACAACACAACCTTTTTCAGCTCATAGACGAACCAACTCGAATAATTGAATATTCTTTTAGTTAACTTGATCTCATGATTACTGACGCACAAGGACTTGCATAGGGATTCTGAATACATGCGACTGCTTTTGAAGAAAACCAACTGTACAGCCCTCTGCGGTGTTACTTATTGATCGAATTGTGGCTAAAGCATATATTTCTGGGTTGGTATGATCATGAACAATACATTGGTGCAAAGGTCAACACTCGCCCGACCTAACTGTTAAACAAACACAGTGATAATGAAATGACCGGGTTTTATGCTCTTTATGTTTATTTCTCATAAAAAACAAATGGCAAAACTGAAAAACGGTTTGGTTTGGTTTAGCTCTTAACAATATCATCCAAATAAAGCTTGCCACATATTTTGGATATCTTGTTTAGTTTATGAAATATCGCTCTGCAAAATTAAAAAATCTACATTGTCAAAGAAAAATTCGAGAAAGTCGGTTTTTTTTCAACTTCACAAAGCTAAACTAAGCAAGACATTCCAAAAATATGGCAAAAGATTTGGGATAATATTGTTAGGAGTAACAAGAAACCATATTTACAGTTTTTATCATTTTTTCAAAGAAGAAATAGACAAAAACATCATAAAACCCGACCATTTCATCACGACTGTGTTTATTTAACAATTAGGAAAGGACAATGATTGATCTTTGCACGTATCTATAGTTCATGATTTTCCTAACCAAAAAATATATACTTAAGCTGCCTTTGCATTAGTAAGTAATACATTATCAAGCTCCAAAGTTGGTTTTCTTCAAAAACAATTGCATGTATTTAGAGTCCTTAAGTTGTGGTACTTTGGCTCCGGTATCAAATTTTGATCGCTTGGTAATCTTCTGTTCCTTCCCCCTTTCTGTGTTTAAAAACAAACCTTTTGAGAGACACGTATGGAACTTTTAAAAAGGCTTATTTTCTTGATCTGAATGCGACTTTCTCTCATGCTCCTTGGGATACTGCCCATAATACGTTTGATTTTGTAGAAGATATTGTATCTTAGTGGTCCAATCAGCTTATAAATACAGCCAAAAATTCCATCCCATTTAAAGAAATAATCATCCGACCTAGTAAAAAAACCATGGATTACAGCTGATATAAAAAAAGCACGCTCGTTATCGGAATTGTCCCTGAGAGGGTTTCAAAGGTATACCCAGCCAACCCCGTCCATATAGCTGAGATCCTTTTACTAAAAAATGAAACACTGTACCAGCTGTTCAAAAAATGAGACTGTCAATTTGTTCCGACTCTCCACCCGTATATACCTCTCTAAATTACTACAACAACTAGCTCAGAAGGACATTAACCCCAAACAGTGGTGGAGCCTCTCCAAGTCTGTGTTAGGCTGTAAAAGCCACCTAGACCCCCCCCCCTTTGATGATGATAATATTATTTCTAGTGACTCTGAAAAGTGTAATTTATTCAATGCATACATTGCTAGTCAATGTAAAACCAAACCCAAAGCAGATGCTGTACCTATCTCTGCTCGATTTCAATTATCGCACCGATGCCTGATTACAAGAGGTTACCTTTGATAAAAATAGTGTCTGCAAAGCCCTTTCCTCCCTAAGACTCTCCTCTGCCTCTGGTCCACAAAACATAGGAAACACATTACTTACATAAAGACATATCTTTATTTACAGTCGGTGTGAAGTACAAAAAAACACTAGCCATGGGCTTAATATTCCGACATTACAAGACAAAATTATACAATCAACTAAAAATGATTTACAGAAATATCAATTTACAACAACAAATACTTCAGTATGTACATATTATAACAGTACTGCGCCCCAAAATAAATAAATAAATGAATAAATAAATAAATATATTTATGGATGTGCTGTACTTGCATGGAACCAGCAATTAGTGAAAAATATTTCCACACATACGTTTTACCCAGTGTACAGAGTGCAGGTCAGCCTGACCATTCCTGGACGGGAGTCTTGAAAGCTGTGAGGAAAGTCGCTTTTTTAAATAAGTGAGGAGGTGGTTCCCCAGGTTAGCACCCTCATATCTGAAGGATTTCTTCCAAAGTTGTCTCTGTTGAACTCTGAAACCTCGGGAAGGGAAATGCCTCAAAGAGAGCCGTTGTGTCGTAGTGGCTACGTGTCCACTTCATGTGCGGGGGTCTCGGGTTCAATCCCGGCCCATTCCAAGAGACTCGTCTCTGGCACTCAATTATACCAGCGGTCCATGACTGGTTTATCAAAGGCCATGGTATGTGTTGACCTGTCTATGGGAAATGCTTATAAAATACCCCTTGCTGTTTATCGAGAAGAGTAGCTGCGATAGCAGCGGCAGCAGGTTTCTGTCTGTAGAGAGGACCCCACTGGAAATACGTCAAATCGGCTTTCGTGAGTTATCCCTGCACCCTAGGTGCTACATCACACACACACACACACACACACACACACACACACATACACACACACACACACATACATATATATATATATATATATATATATATATATATATATATACATATATACATATATATATATATATATATATATATATATATATATATATATATATACATATACATATACATATATAAGGTCACACTTACTTGTTTTAAGCTTGAAGAAATCACATAATACGGGGGGGGGACTGATTCTATTGACTATTTTATAAACTTCAATAGCCATGGCCCTGAGGTGAAGCAGACATGCAGTGCACACACCTGCATGCTGAAGGTGATCTTGACATGAGGTTCACTATTGTACACAGACCATAGGCCCTCTCTTGGTTTTTTTTTTTTAGCTTATTAGAGCTGACTTGGCTGCAAAAGTGCCATACAATAGGATAATACAAAAAGTTGAATCCGATAAATGACTTAAATATTGCCAGCTTGTTTGGAATTTCAAGTAATTGTGTTAAATCTTTTTAATTTATTGATTTGACGAGGGGCCTTCATGCATATCTTAGATACATGGTCATTCATTGCAAGTTCACGATCTATGTGTACTCCATGTAAGGTTATATTTTCAGAGTTTGCAATGCTTTGTTCGCCATTTTTTATGTCTGATGAGTCACTTCACACAATATAGTGAAATCTACTAGAGTTGGCACCATGCAGTTAACATCAAACCACTCTCTATCCTTAACCGATTGGGTTTCCAGCGTAGAAGTCATTTGATTGGAGGTACTTGCCGTGTGACTGACAGTGTTGTCGTCTGCATAGTTATATAGCGTGTAGATAAAGAGTTTGCGATGTAACTAAAGATTTCCGAAACATGGTTTGCCTGGTCACATAAACAATTCCGTTCCAGTCTATTAACACATAAAGGTGGTGACATAAAATTCATCATCTTTTCCTACAAAATTTGCCATTCGAGCGATCTGACAAGTCCCTGTCCTTAGCCATGCATGCATACATGCCCCAAACAGATCCACACATGTGGCATGCATGTCCCATACAGATCCACACATGTCACGATGGTGAATTACTGAATACAGCTTTTGGAGACAGTTATCAGTGCTTCGACTTGAAGAACTTGTTTCATTTAACGTGAAATATATTACCTCATAAATTTACAAAGATTTAATAGTTGGTTGATCCAGCTGATATGACTATCGATATGAATTCGCACTTGGTGTAACAAATTTTTATCACTGAATTTAATTTCCGGCCAGTCCTTTGTAACTAACCAAATGAGTGCTAAAGTTTCGACAGTTTGTTGCAAGTCTATTTCCTGTGAGCCATTTTCCCTCGTGACTGTAAGCTGCAAACGTGTATCGAGCACATGGAATGAGACTCCTATCTCTGCCTATACCCCTGCCCATATTGACCTGATTCATGTCACTTGTAAAAATCAAACTGTCGTCTGGAAACAAATTATAAGACACAGGGAACATATGGAGAGCGTCAAGAATACTTCATAAGTTATAGCCACAAAAGGGCCCCTGGTATCAGAGATTACATGTTAACACATCATTATATGTTCCGCGGAATTGAATATTTGCATATTCATGGCACAAGTGATGTCCTTGGTCTGCGACTGAAATGTAAGTACTTAAGATGAACTTCTCTAAATTATCAAAAGGATACTATGCGAGTATTCTTCGTAAAAAGGGCTATCATTCAAGCAGCTGCATGCCTGTAGTCCCGCACAATATCATGGTCCAGGTAAAAGTTTTGGTGGACGCTCTTTGGGCGTATTGTGCCCAAATTGAGGACAGCTGCTGACTGTCATAGCACAATGCAATGTGTTTGGAATACGGGCGAGGAGAATCTATTTCGAGACGCTATGTAAACTACCAAATTGTCACCTATAATTAATACAAAACGGGAAAACAATGGTATCGTCAATGAGTTGATCTCAGATGTAAATAACAACATCATTATTATTATTACTACTATTACCACTACTAATCAACCACTCACATGTTATAATGGTATAATGCACCTGTGCAGGAAAGGGTAAGCATTCAGATAAATTCCCGAACCACAAAAAAAATATCAAAATTTACTTTGAAACTTAAAAAAATAGTGAACTAAAACAGTTCTGGAATTACATGATAAAATTGTTGATTCTGATCTAAAGCCTTAAGACAACCCAATTAACTCGCGTGAATGGGATTGCCATGTGCAGTCTCACGTTAATCAGCAACAAGATTTGAGTGTTACATATATGAAGGATTTTGTCACATCTAAGAGAGACAAGCTTTTTATCGGTTCGTAATTAAACTTCCGCGTAAAAAGTCGGAAATCTTACAAACCGTTAACACACTGAAACAAGAAATAGCTTATAAAGGATGCATTTACAAAGAAACATAAAATATTGTAAAGGCGCAATATTATCAATAGCAGTTTGTTAAGATTTTATCACGAATGGGTCCCGATTGAGTCACGTATAAGTGTAGCCGGTCATATATCAGTGAATCCAATCCATACCATTAGCGGGATAAGTATCTGACTCGTACACGCAAGAAAGGTGGCAAGAATAATCCAAGCCATAACCGGGATATTACTGGCGCCAATACTGTGTTAAAGATTTTTTTTCCTTTCTGTTCTGAATTCTGGGTTATACGAGTGTTGTGGCAAACCGAAATATATATACTTCCAATGCAAATCGCTTTTGGAAAAAGCAGTACCTTCAGATCACACCCTAACCTTAAAGCCTTTAAATGATAATACATACACTGCCTCCCGAAACCAAATTCAACTTGTTTGTTTTGTGGACTTTAAATCAGCT
The DNA here is from genome assembly GCA_964020975.1 of Hermodice carunculata. Lineage (NCBI taxonomy): Eukaryota > Metazoa > Annelida > Polychaeta > Eunicida > Amphinomidae > Hermodice > Hermodice carunculata. The sequence continues at coordinate 56,814 of CAXHWN010002730.1, read as the reverse complement.
TTTGATTTAAATGTAGAGGCTGTCAATCTTCAAGCAACTTATGACTTGTGATGTCGGTGGAAATTTTCAGAACATCCCACAAAAACACGAATTGAAATGTGTTTTACTGTGTTAAAGCTACAAATGGCTTCATTGAGAGTTTTTATCTGACATAAGGATTAAGAGGGGCTTTTTGCTCAGCTTGGTACTATTAAACGTATAAATCCATGATATAACCGTACAATTTTGATTATAATTGCAAACCCATACAACTAAGTGATATTAAAGTCATTTGTCTGATGTGTTCAAATGAGTTGGTTTTACTGTCATCAACTGAAAAAGTACTTCTGACCTTAACTATTTGGAACAAAACTGCGATGAATGAAAATTTACATTGAATATGACCAACACCATAGTTTAAATTTTCAACCAAGGTGGAGACAAATTCCGTTAGTACTCTTTTAAGCATAGGGATTAAAAAATCGAAACAGCGCAAACTTATTGTCACTTGAGTATTGACTTCAACTCCGCTTCAACTGTGCTGGGACTTTACGATGGTGATGAACAAGCTGAAAGAAAATGCAAGCATAAATCTTTTCTAATTTAGAGAGAACATGCGATTGTAGCACCAAACTGGCAATGAAATTGTTTAAGTTCCTTATTATTCCATTCTTAATGCATGCAAGTGAAGTCTGGGGTCTTTAATATTTGTTGCATATGAATCAACAAAATCCTATGTCTATTTGACAAAGCCGGTTGGAAACAGTACACGTGAAACTGTAAATATACATTGGAAGAGCAACGAAAGTCTATTAATGCCGGTATACGTGGTGATTTTGGTTATCACCCATTTCATTCATAAGTATATTGCCAATCACCGCAATACTGGTGTAGTTCATACAGTTGTGATACCAACTTTTTCACAAAAAGTATCCGGATGGTTTTATGTTACTGCATGAAAACGGGCAATGCTGGGTTAAATATACAAATGTATTACTGGACAATACTCTACTTTTAATGTTCTGTTACTCACTGTAGCCACATCAGCGCTGCAATTGCGCGCATGGCTTATTTCTTTGTTACAATGTGCCTTTGTTGCCCTGCTACATCAGGCTGCCTTGATCTCTATTGCGCAGTTCAACATCCGAAGCTTGCTTTTCTTGTGTAAAAGGTTATGGAAAGTTACCCCAACATCCATATATGTTTTGCAGACTAACGGATTTCCCTGTATCGGCACAAGAGCTTGGCACCGTACAATTGTTCACAGCCACGCTGACCTCAGTGTCTTGTTAAAGTACAATAGTTTTGATAATATATACATTAATATACAGCAGCACATCTGCGTTGCATTGACTTGATAAGATTCTGAATTGTAGCCTGTACCTTGAAATCCGTTCACCGCCCTCCAGAAGGCCTTGTTGCGACTGTCAGCAAGTTGTGGGTATAGTATCTTGTCTTTTAATTTGCGTATCGAGAGTATCCCGCGGATGTTCTATGGGTGACAAGTCTGAACTAAGGACTGGCCATGCAACTGCAGTCGTTCATTCCATTCTGATCAACAGTTATGCTGGATGGTCTTACTTTGTCCTGATATCATGTTAACCCATTTCGTTAGAGGCATGGCACCGCTACTGCATTGCAAATCTCATTCATGGACCTGGGTTTTAAGTTCAATAAACATGCCCATTTGCCCAACGTAGAGTTTGTAGCCAGAGGCCCACGATATGGTCTTTTTGCATAAAGCTGGCTTTCTCATAAACAATTTCACGCAGTCATGCGGTTGTCGTGTTTTCCAGTTGTAAATTGAGCAGTTTCAGCAGCAGTTTGCCAATTTCGTAAGTAAATCAGAATATGTTTTCTTGTGGGGGTTCGAGGTAACCCTTGGTTGGCCAAATTGTGGTCTGCCGTCTATCCACCCAATTTCTCGTGATCTGGTTTTAATTAAGACAGCATATGGTTGACTTGTGGACACGTACATGGTCTGCAGCATTACTGCTTTACGTGCCTCGCATTAGCAGGCTACTGACCTTTCACGCTGAGCTCTGCTTTTGACAGACTATCACCCTGTGCACTTCAACCTGGGTGTGACTGTGAACTGAGTGAAATGGCTTTTAATCAGAAGAATCAAGACACACAGACGGGACATTACAAGATTCCATAAGCTGTATCATACAGTGGACACGTGTACTTTCACAATGTAGGGGAAAAGTGGTCAGTATAGGGGTCGTATCTTCAGTTGCAAGACACATTATGCAATACCCCAGTCTCAAGTGAGAATTCCAGGCCATGTTTTCAGGTCAAATACTGCCAAAATTAAAAAGTTGGTGGGCGTTTTGAACCTTGGGTTTTTTTTTGTTTTTTTTTTTTTTTTTTTTTTTTTTTTTTTTTTTTTTTTTTTTTGGGTAGGGGGGTTGTGTTTTACTTTTGTTATGTTTTATTTTTGTTTGTTTTTATGGGGGTGTCTTTTTTGTTTCGGTTTTGATGATATATAGCACTGAATGGTTCAAGTATTATTGGCAATTTGTTTCTTTGGGCTTTTTTTTCTTTTTTTTTTTTTTTTTTTTTCGTTTGGCTTTGTTCCGTTTTGTATTGTTTTTGGGTTTTTTGTTTTTTGGGGTTGTCTTCTTTTGTTTTTCGGTTTGTTTGTTTGTTGTTTTTTTTTTGTTTTGTTTTTTGTTTTGTTTTTTGTTTGTCTAGGTATTTTTTTTTTGTTTTCTTTTTTTATTGTTTTGATTTTTAGGATATCAGGCATTTAGTGGTTGATAATATTTACATATTTACAAATGATGAGTGCACATATTCTTACAAACTCGTGACGTAATGCAAATTTAAAACACATTTTGAACTTTCCCGTAACTTGACCTATAAAATATCCACAGAACGTGTAAATCAACTGTAGCAATAAGGGCTAACAAATTAAGCTAGAGTCTCGCAGATGCAATAATGTTCCAACTTACTATGGATATAGTGTTCTTTGTACAGGACAATCTGTGAATCCCAAAACCATTTATGATCGAATGCCAAAAATATTTTCAGACGAGAAAGCAAAAAAAAAAAAATCCCAAGATAAGAGCAAAACTGTTTGCTACTCTATCAAAAGTGGCCCGATTATGAATGACCTTGTTAATCAAGACTTCCATAAATATACCTGATGGATTGTAATGATGATGGTTATTTTACAGCATCTGCAGTAATCCATTACATACTCAAGGCCCTCACCGGGCGGGAGATGAGAGTATAACAAACTAGTAATGTGACGTCATGTAAATATTTAGAAGTTATGAACTTACAACAGCACTGTCAAGTAATGTTGTTATTCATATCAAGAGGCACTCATGTTTCGAGTATGGTGCTAGCTGTAGCACCTAAGAAGCATTTCTCTGCATTCACGACTACTGCTGCATGATCAAGACCTCTCCCGTATAAGCGAGCCAGCTTTCACGAATCTACAGCTTCAAGACACCTCAAAAGCTTGATGCGCCGTGAAAGCTAGCTAGTTTTCGCCTCATCTCCCAAGCCATGATCCAGACCTCGCTCTTAGTCTCATGTCCTGGGCACGAGATACTTTTCACGTGTGAACAGTACCTCGCTTCCTGAGCACGCGCACTTGAGAACTTAAATTACCCTTGAGAACTTAAATTACCTGGTTCCCACTGCCGTTTATGCCTTACTAAAGATTTGTTGCATTTAGTGCCTTAGCAAAATTAAACGGTATTTTCTCGTTATGGATAAATCGTGCAAAGTGCTTCTGTTCAATAGTCGTATTCTGCACTGTAAGTTTTTCGCCACGTGCCGGTACTTGATTTTGCTAAATACATCGTGGGTCATTATCCGTAGTACTCTAACTCACATCAACAATTACAGTAATTCACATCGGCGTGAAATCTCATCAGAGAGATCAAGGTACTTCAGTATTACAACAGAAATACCAGTGAATACTGAGCAGGTAAAAGCAGGCCGGGAACGTGCCATGTGGGTTATGAGTGATATTTGAGTAAGCTTCGTGGTTGCTGAGAATCTGTACACATGCGAACTAAAGTTTGCAACATTTCGAATACATTTTGGCTTTACTTTTTGTAAGCTTAACATTTGCTTGTCTATAATAATAATTACCGCTGATGAAATTTACAATTTTTGAATCCTGCCATGGGTCTAATGATCGTCCTGCCTTCAATTACTAATTTTTTGTTCGGGTAACAACATTAAATACTATCGTGCAGCTCTGTTTCTGCAAGGTAAGTTTCAAGGCAAGGTATGTCTTGAAGGGAGCTGAGTACTTGAGCATGAGGCAAGTTTCACGTGTGAAGAAGGCCTCGCCGACAAGGAAGCTGTAAAACCGCTTGCAAAGTCTTGAAAGCGAGGTCGCAATAATTTGAATTGAATTTTATTACTCCAGTATAAACATTCAAATATACACAGTACACTTTGGGGATAGAAACTCTAGTGAGCTTATAATATTCCCATCCATATGTAAATCTATATAATTGCAATATATACCAGATGGCATTATAAATATCAAAGATCATTAAGAATACAATCAGTCAATTAGTTGTATTAAAAAGCAACAAAAATTTCAAATTCTTTTTAAATGAAGACAAACAAGGTATGTTTCTCAAATCTTGAGGAATATTATCTCAAACTATTGGACCATGGTACTTGATCCAAATTTGCAAACATTTGTTCGGTATCTAGGGATATATAGATCTTCCCTGTACCGGGTCGAATAATAATGAACATTAAAATTAAAATGAAAAAAATTCTTGAAGATATTTGGCATCAGGTTATGAATCGCCTTATAAACAAAGATAGAAGTCATGTAGATATTAATTTGTTCAAATTTTAATATCTTGAGGCTTGAAAAAATAGGATCTGTGAGGGCGTTATAAGTAGAAAAATTGATAATTCGCACTAATTTCTCCTTAAGTACAATTTGATTTACGCCTGTGCCATAAGTAGAAGCCCAGGATGTATTGCAGTAGATAAAGTAAGGATATGCCAAACTATAATACAACTGAGACAGTATATTTTTCCCAAAATTTCCACCTTAATTTTTTGAAAATACCTACAATTTTGCTCAGTATATTCGAAGTTTGTGAGATGTGATATTTCCAATTCAAATTTTCGTCTAATCAAATGCCTAGGAATTTACAATGTGTTACCTGTTGTAATTCTGTATCATTGGCTTAAGAATGATGGCTCATTGAATAATTCCTTCTGTGGAAGAAAATGAAATCAGTTTTTTCTATATTGACAGATAGTCTGTTTAAGTTGAACCACTCCCCTAATGCAGCACTACTTTGAATATTATTGTCATCAGTGGCAACAACCATATTAATCCAGTTTCAGTTTGGTTTTCTATGTTCTATGTATGAAACCTGTAAGATAAACCAGATAGGATCTTCTCTGGTCACTGAGAGAGCTGGACGCATGGAAAATATGAAAAGCTACAAAAAGGATCACCTTCCTGCTGATGACTTGTTGCCATGGTTTTGCTAGAAGTGTACTTTTTCCACCTTTTTTTGAAGGAGAGCACTACGCAATCCAAATCTGATGCTCCCATGGCGAATGCCACTAAGAAAAAGAACGCTTCATTTGAGAACCAATTGCATGATGTTTCTATACACAGGATTCTCATTAAATTCAAAGACATTACATGTACAGCTATCAAAATTGGCCTTTTGAGTTTCTGCACCATTGAATCAAAACTGGACAGTCTGAAATTCTTCCTTTTGGATAATCTCATATATACCTTATTTCAGAGTCATGGTTAAATAACAGTTTTGATGACTATGAACTCACTATCTCATGCTACAACCCTAAAAGGACTGAAAAGCAAGAGAAGGGAGGTGATGGCAGCTTTGTGCACAGACACAAAAGATTCCTTAATGATAGAATTGATAGCTTGATGGGCTCAGGACCAAAAATGATACCTGTTTGAAAAGCTTCTTATGTCAGTATTAAAGTTTGAGATAATGAACATCGTGATTTGATGATGAACTGTAAGGGATTCATGCAATGGTGGAGATTACTTAAAAACTAATGCTGAGCATACTCGGTTCCTCGATGATTGGGTATCATTTCAGTAAAGTAAGTAATAGGGCATATACCTTCACAAATGTGCTTAAAAAGAGTATGCAAACCACGTAGTAGCATCAGATCTCAGTAACCATTTTCCCATGATCCTATGGCTCCAACAAACTTTCTACTGATGGTGATAATACCTGTGATTCCGCCACAATGGCTAATACTTTGAATGATTCTTGCAAATGTATGTGGAGATTTAGTGAAAAATAAATACAATGTAAGAATTCCTCTTTCCATTTCTTCCAAATGACTAATGATTTTGCCGTTTCCAAATTGATAAGACTTTTCAATGGTTAGGCCACTGACTTTTATAAACTTAGCTTTCATAAACCTAAAGCCGATGCAACCCAACTAGGGACACTCTTTGCATTATTCGTAACTCGCTAGTGTCAGCTGGGGCTGTGCCAATGGAGAGGAGTTTAGGCAGGGTCACACAAATTTATAAATACGGGTCAAGAACTATGTTACATGTTTTTTAACAAGGAGACCCGATGTTGTCGACCATTAAATAGTAGTACCATAGAAGGTCCCTCATCTTTCCTCGATTCTTCAATTCTGGTTTTTTTCCGAAAGATATGGAATTGCTGGTGTTTATCGTAACCACGACATTCAATTTTCAATTAGTAACGCTACCTTTTCTCTTTAATCATTGTGGAGCTCTTGAAGCCGTTTTCTTCTTCGATGGACATTTCTGTTAAATATTACCAATCTGTCAAATGACAATTAGATTTCTCCCGGGCCTCACATGATTACCCTTATATCGCTTCCTTCCGTTGTATTTATTAGGTTTTTTATAGAACGGGAAAAGCAATTACGTCACGACTGAGGTTTAGGCATTTAGTGCTTCATGTGGTTAATCACTGAATCACGATTCAAGGTGGAGAAAACCAATAATTTTTTATATAGTTTGAGGTCCGCTTTAGGCGACGGATGACCTGAACTGATGGGTAGACACACTGACAATGACTTATAAACCAAAATGGTTTCTCTCTCTCTCTCTCTCTCTCTCTCTCTCTCTCTCTCTCTCTCTCTCTCTCTCTCTCTCTCTCACACACACACACACACACACTTTCGTAATCTCTATCTATCTATCTATCTATCTATCTATCTATTTTTATCTATCTATCTATTGGTAAATGTCGTCACACTTCGAAGCTAATAGTTCACCAATCAGGAGCGGTTTCATGTCCCGAAAAAATAGTGGCAAATTGAAACTCATATTTGTGATAACATATCACTCGGTTGATACCGTACCATATGTTTATTCCAAGGTATCGTCTTTATTTTTGTTTATCTCTTTCCACTGCCCGGAAAACCGTCAGCTAAGTTTGCTCGATCCGTCTGACCAGCTTGATCTGACATGTTTAGCTGGATCAAGCAGAAGTTTGGCTAAGCTATGCCCATCTTAGTCGAAATGCTGAGACATGAATGAGATTGATTGGCTACCAGCCTGCCTCGGTTCCAAGCTAGGCCTTAGGCTGTGACGTCACCAAGATACACAAAATCCAACATGGCGGCCATGATATTAACTGGTATCACATACAAATAAGAAATTTGTAAAAAGTGGTACAAAAGATGTGTTATGATCTCTTACCTTTATATGTCCTCTTTCCACAGATTTAAATCCACATTATGGTATTATTCCAGTCTAATAATAGGGCCATGGTAGTCCAATATGTCCATTTCATTTCTGATCTGTCAGCCATTGCTGACCCAAATATCCAGAAGTCATGTTCATGTAATTTGATCAAATTTTGTACAAGCAATGTGATGACAAAATATTTTGCCACCTACTGCAAAAATACTTTCCTGATGCAAGCAGTAAGATGTAAGTCCAAATTAGAAAGAAATAATCTTGTGACCTGACTTTGAATTTCAACCTCTAAAATCCGCCATTTTGAAAAAAAATCCATCCACGTTTTCTACAAAGCTGCACTCTTGTAACATGTGGTCTATTACCGGCAATTTGCACCAAGAATGCACTGCCAAAGCATACAGATCCATAATCCATTGGGGGTGGTGGGATAGTGAAAACCCTGAGTCCACCTTTCAGCCAAAAAGGAAGGAACCCCAAAATGACATATTTAGGGGGTAGGGCCCTTTGAATTTTGATCAAATCTGTACAATTTACCCTAGAATGCTCAAATATATTTTTTTCACAACTTAAAATATCTGTAAGTATGAAACTTAGACTAATCTATGTTATTACAGAAAATGTTTTATTTTATCAGTAGTTCTAAACCCCCATTACTTCGGATAAAATGGACTGTTCTGTTATTCAAATTGGACCACTTGTATCTTGAAAATTTAACCCAATCCAGCCCAAATTTATACCCTCTTGAAAAGCATGAACACTTGTTGGTCAAGTTACAGCGTGAAAGGGTCATGGATCTGTTTTAAATTAAAATGCCAGAGCAGTATCTGGTTGGTGGGTGTTCCAAACAGGCATCTCTTGTGTCTTCAGTGGGGTATCGGGTGACAGGATGCTCGTAAAATGACCATTTATCGTAACCCAATAAATGCACTGACTGTTATATACAGTAAAACCTCTCTAACCGAACGCCTCCATATACCGAACACCTCTCTATACTGAACACCATTTCTTGGTCCCGAATGTATACTTCCAATGTTAGCAAACTTCCCTATACTGAACACCTCCCCTTATGGAACACTTTTTTCAGGTCCCAAGGGTGCTCGTTATGGGAAGGTTTTACTGTAAGTGGTAAATGACTTATCACACCTCTTTCATGTGATCCGGGAACACCTCAACACTCCCAAATGGCAGGGACTAAGATGTGCCCATGCGTCTTTGTTTACATAAACACTGCCCAGCAATGGAACCGAGAACGAGGCTGCTGATTTGACCCCTAATCTCGCATCTCATTAAACCCAGGTCAGCATCTCGACTGTCTCTAGAACACGCGGTTATGCAAAACAAAACAAGAAAAGTCCTCGCCATCAGCTCTTTTCAGCATGTTTTACTGTGGTCATTGCGCATTTGTGACAAATTAATGAAACATCCTATCAATCATTCCACTTTAAGATCAAGTGTCACTTATAAAGCAAAAATGTCCAGACATATCTCCATTACATAAGCAACAATTAAAAACTATGTTTTTAATAGTTCAAGGGCTCTTAATGGATTTTGGACACCCGTTTTTTTATCGTTTGCGTTTTGCAACTCTCTGCTGTCTTCCGCTTAAAATACCATGCAAAGTAGATAAATATTCTGAAAGCAAATATTCTGAAGACAACGATTTTTAATAAGATGAGAATAAAGAGAGAAAATGCGTTTTCTGTGTCTCTGTCGTTTATGTCATGCTTTTACTTTGAGCAAAGAATTTTTTCCAAATATCTGTCATTGGGATTTTATCATACAGGTCTCATAAGAAAGGTAATTATTTATATAAGGAGTCGTACTTCAGACTTTTCTTACGTTCTGTCACAGCAAGGCTGTATCTCCGTCTGAAAATATGTCTACATAATCATCTTCAAAAAATCTAGGAGAATGGTCATTTTTGTAATAAAGATAGTATCGATTCTTTTTATTGGTAATTTAGTTATCTAGTGTCTTATCATCTGAGCGATCTTACTGTTTTATAGCATATTGCACAAACTGTCATTTTATTTGGCCAACAAATAAGCAGTTATATTTATAAGCTTGGTCGTCTTTGTATCACATGAAGATAATGCCTTGTTAATCCGTTTCAGGTATAGCATGCATGAACCTGAGTTGTCATCTCTGATGCACAGAAAGATAGCGGTTGTCTGAAGTGTTGGCTATGTCCAGGCAGTTCGTCTTTACTATTCGTATATATTTATAAGAACCCTGTCCCCTTATGATGCAGCTCATTAAGTTGAAGCGGACCACAAGGAACTAGCACGCGTGTGCTTTCGGTCATTTTAAGCGGGAATCTGCTATCTTGTCACTTCTCAACTTGTTGCCTGTTCCGCACACAGACTTTATTTTTTCGCGACTCCGTCGGTAACTGGGAACAGCTGCAAGGTGGGCATGCAATTCCAACTGGTTCGCCGTAAGGCCCCTGTGTGCTCACGGAGCTTGATCTCTATGCGCTGAACCTGTCTGTGGGGTCATTACTCATCTCTAAACGGACCGTTATCGTCTCGTTCCGCCGGTGTGTTCAATACCAATAAAGGACGGGGTACGCATAAAAATCAATATCAACTAATTAACTTCTCTTCCATTCCAAGACAAGCAATGCATACAAAAGCGCACTTGTCATGTTAAGCAGATTCCCATCTACCGCCTAGATTTCCCATTAAGAGGACTTGTTACATGCGTGGGGAAAGTAGGAAACCTTCTTACTATTCAAAACATTACAAGAGAATTCTTCTAAGCGGTTCGGAGTATGCAAGGGGCACAAAATTCAGTTTAAAGCAGTTGTCAGAGGGAAGCTGGGTCAATCAGCAGTCGTCACTTGAGAAAACCATGTTGGTAAGAAGGGTACCTGGGGCCATCAATATTTGTAACAGACACGTACCATCAACAACAAGGCACTGTAATTTGTACGTTATCACCTACTTTATCAGTTACATAGTCTTGTCGTTGAAACTTGAAACGCTTGGCTCCATGTGATTGATTTCAAACTGAATGACCAACTGCTTTAACCCTTTCAGTACCATTTTTTAAAAGACCCCACAGCTTTCTCGGCGTCCAAAGCGCACCGAGCAAAACTGTTGGCCTAGGTCATTCTTGTGGCCTCTGCAATGGTGGACATGCTGATAATTGGTGGAAAACTCTGTTTACAAAAATATGAATCTAATACTGTGAATTACTTTATTTTGACGTGTTTTAATTTTCACAATTTTTTGTATTTTTGACATATCACTTTAGCTTTATTTTCACTATTTTGACACAATTCCTGTTCAAATAATGTGAAAAAATACTATTTCACTATGCTTTTTCACGTTTTTGCGCCATGAGCGAAATAAATGAAAATATATAGTGAAATTAGAGTATCATTATACTAATCCAGAGTACCCGACTTCTGTCGAAATTGGGAATGAAAGGGTCATCTTTATATTATGGCAAAACGTGAACATTTAGTAGAGGCCAAATTCTTAATAGTCACAAACCGACTTTATAGACACTTGACAAAAAGGACAAGAAAATGTAAACTCGTGTCTGATCTTTTAATATAAGTAGAGCATGATGTTGGATGAAAGCTTTGGCATTATTGTTAAGTGTTGTGGTACATAGAAATTTGACATAACTGATAATCGCGATGTGACTTTCATGTGAAAATTAGGGTCAAAAGAAATCTGCGTTTCCACCTTTTTCCACAAAATTTCTTTCGGGCAGGGTTTTGCTTTTCCCATGGCTTCTCCTTTCATTTTAATAAAATAGGATGAGTTTGACAATGCATTTTTGGGACAACTAAGAAAAAAATGACTTTAAAAACTATAAAATAATTAGGAGATAAAGTGTACTGCAAGGATGCTCTTTGCTATTCCAATTGGAGCTATGGTTTCCCAATCCACAAAAAAGGTTGTTTTAATATCCTTTATATCTTGACAGTTGAGCTAAAATGTGTCCTTTTATAAACATATTACGACAAAATAAAATTCCGTGAACCAAAGAAGTGAGCATATGAATGTTTTCTAACTTGGGCATTCTTCTGCTCGCCACAAATCAAGACACTAACAGGCATATTAAGATTAAAAAGTTATGACTACGAAACAAACGTGATACGCTTTGGGGGCGGGGGAAATCCTCTCTGTGATATTTCTGTGACAGTCGCAAAAATTGGGAACACTGAGATCGGTAATTTAATTAAGTGTTGTAAAACTGCAATGCCTATGCGAGAAATATTTAAACTAAAAATATGTTTTTCAAGACCATTTTAAAGCCTAACTGAAAGAGTTTAAAACAAAATCCGCGTAATTTCACCTAACGCACAGAAAGGGTCTAATAGCACCATGGCATATTGGCGTAAGTTGAAAAGGTCAACCGGCACTTATGAAAACCATAAGAATTCGAATCCTCAAGATAATTCTCATATCATAGATGAGCCGAAGCAGATATATTAAGTGTAAGGGATTAGTGGCGTAATCTGGGAACTGGCCAGACAAGTGAGGGCACTTCGGCCGTTTTGTTCGGGGGGGGGGGGGTGCGGGAGGGGCGCATAAGATAACAGAGCTACAGTCGGTTATTGGCGAATCCGGTGGTTTTATAGATTTCAGGAAAGTTGGAAGTGCAAGTAAGAAACTAAAAAAAAAAATGGCAAAGCGTATGTGCTACTGCTAATATACCTATTTTGTTTTTCAAGCATGGGGGCCCTGTTTTAACCAATACACACAGGCATATGTATCTATACATATATATTCGAACAGGTAGCACATTATTTTTTTATACAGTGAAAAAATACAACCAGGTAGTGAACATATCAGAGAAAATATTTATATAAACATGAGATCAGGTCATAATGTCCACCAGAACCCATTAATTACCAGACGCATAATTCTTCTATTAGAAGATTGCCCTGCTTCGGTTCCAGCGCGGCCATGAGTCGCCAGTCTCTGATGTCGCAAAGCTCACGGATTACCAAAGTATAGTTCTAATTGTGTCAGAGCTGTGAGTTGCTTGCCTGATTGCCTGCGACCCCTCATGTGATAGATCATCCCTGCCAATCACATTTAAACAAAGGGAAGTTCAGTAATTTGCCTCTATGCGCACGTAGACCCTAAGCAGCAGTTTACCACATGTTCCAACAACTTTGGTTTCACTATGGACTACATTCTTCATTTATCTCAGAAACGCCTGTGCACGCGTAATTCAACTGGTACATCTCTGTAAATAAGTGGTAATAATTCACAGTGCGTTCGATTTGGGACCACACCAAACCACCTATAGCAAACTACAAATACTCTATCCACCTCTTTGTTCAAAAAGTCACATAGCAAAGAGCCATTGAAGGACATTCAAAATGCCCGAAACAACTGATGGCACACAGTGGTGAATGCTTTTCCAAAGTGATCCATGAGTAAGTTTATCTCAGAGGAGAATTCATCACAACTTCTGTCGAAACATTTACCAAGCGCATTTGGACAAATGACATGTCCAAGATGAAGGAACTCTTCCACTTTCTGAATTGGCTTACTCTCAAGATATATAGGCATTTACGGAGATTATCTTCAGCATACGAGACCCACTTGGTTTTATTTTAATTAAATATTACATTGAATATCATTGCAAAGTCACAACATATGTCAAGTAATGTTTATGGGTATGTACTGTGGGATCCATCAGTACCACATCATAGGCGTATGCTAATGCACCAATAGTGAATAAATTACCAACATGACATCCATGATCTTAACCCTGTTTTTTTCAATTTACAGAGTTCATCAAAGTACAGTACAAATAGAATACATAACAGGCATCCGCCCTGTTTTACCCCGTTCTGATATGCAAATGTTTTTGTGGTAGCCCTGTTCCAGACGACACTAATTTTCTGATTTGTATTCATGTATAACAGCAATCGGATCACAATCGGGTATATTCCTCTTTTAATAGTAACTGAAACAATTTCGAATATTCAACTCTACCAAACGCTTTTGCTGCATAAAGAAATATCAAATTAACGTCCTTGTCACCAGGTGTAATTTATGCACTCTATCATAGTACCGTTATACTGAGTCCTCAAGTGGTCAGCTTTAAACCACAATCAAAGATTAGAAGAACATAATAATTCAGCATTCTCTTGCAAAATTAACAATGCAGTAATCTCCATCAAATGGAAGATTTGAGAAGTACAACAATTTAGCATTATCTATCAAAGGTAACAAGTCAAATACCTTTCCTATTATACTGCTGAGATCAAGCCCACGATAGTTCTCCTGATCCCTGCAGGAGGAACGCCTGTCTTTGGGAATCGGATGAAGCATTATTCGCGTTAAGCCATCTGGTGCAATACCATGTATTAACATCGACCAAAAATCTTTAGACCTGTTATTTGCAATTGTGTCTCAGCTGACTATGTGGCCGTGCAGATCTCTTCCCTTCTTCCAACAAAACGCAAGGCATCATTAAACTTTGCTCGTTTTGAGGATCTTATGTCAGACAAAATACCTACGCTTGGAAAATAACTGCATTTTTAAATGCAATGCCAAAAATTAGTCTCTTTTAATATGCTTTTCAACATAATCATTCCAGCCTCAACGGGTCTTTTCCTTATTTTCTGTGCTGTAGGGAATTGTTTGCTTACCAGCACCAAAGCATGCTAAGACAATATTGTCATGAAACTTCTGAATTTCAGTGGAAGGCTCCTTAGAGACACAATTGTTATAATGAATCAAAATCTCTCTTAGTACTCGATCTAGTCAATAACTGTACTTAGCTAAATCATCTTCTGTAGCATCATGCCATAACGGTGTTGGTATAATAGGAAGGGGATCACATCCATTGACAGTGTAATCGAAAGGGATGTCTGCTTTTTAGTCAAACAGGATCATACTCGGACAGGTTGTCGTCAACATGACGGACATACAGATAATTTAATACCATGAAGTAATCTATTGTAGGCCTTTTATGGTTAATCTTGCTCTTATATGAATAGGCAACCTGACTATATAGAGGTCGACAGCAACCATAAGGTTCTCATCCTGAGCAAATGAACTTAACCTCTAAGTATGCAATGATCTGAAACGTATACAAGTGGTTCACCTCAGTGATCGAGAGGCAACTTATAAAAAGTTACAGGCTGTATGTTACTGGGCTGCGACAGCTCGAGACTAGTTTAAGACACAAAATTGCGAAAAAATACGCGAATATTCAACAATTTTCATTTGGAATTACACTGAATTGGTACTAGAGACATGTTTGCGTATGCCTCACGAATGTTGCATGAAAGCCGCACGAACCCCTGGCGAAACTTGGGCCAAAATTCTCCAGGAGTTCGTATACATGTTTCATGATTGTCGGGCGAAATTCCCGCAAATTTCGAGCGACATTTGCATGACAACATTGTGAATTTCTTACATTTGCGATTGTTGTGCAACAGTTGCGTGATTGTCGTGCGGCTGTCGCGCAAAACTCGTGCAATTTATTCCCAAGGTACTCGTAATTTTGGTGCCCTCGTGCCAATTCTCACCTGTTTCGCGCCCTGAATTTAACATTCTCCCTTTTGTCTCCAGTCAGTCACAATTTATTCTCATAGGTCGCCAACCCGTCCCAAATTTGTCTTTCACTTTTCGCAGTTTCTAACTGATGGAAACTGAATTGAGAAGGGTTCCAGATGTGTTCGAGACACCCGAAGATCAGCAGTTCACAATCAATGGGAAATGTGCTTTACGAAAACGTCAAA
Source organism: Hermodice carunculata (assembly GCA_964020975.1). NCBI lineage: Eukaryota > Metazoa > Annelida > Polychaeta > Eunicida > Amphinomidae > Hermodice > Hermodice carunculata. The sequence goes on along the minus strand of CAXHWN010002730.1, from coordinate 41,425 downwards.
AAAAATTAAAACATGGTTAGGCTTTCTACATATAACTAAGGCATTTAATAATATAAACAAAACGCGTCTATGTATTCAGATATGGAAGACAGTTATCCAGGGGAAAGCATGGAAGCTTACAAGAAAACTTCACAGTCAAGTTTCCAATAAGCTTATTTTTGAACCATATGAAAGTTCGGTTTGATGTTCTACAAGGGGTTAAAAAAAGGCAGTATCTTGTCCCCAACGCTGTTTTCCCTGGCTATGTCTGACTTAGTAGACATGTTAAATGATCAATATTTGGGCATTATGTTGAGAGAGTCACGTACCCTATGCCTTGTTTAAGCTGACAGTATATTTGCCTGACAGATGGCGGCGAGTATGTAGTCTTAGAATATAATGCTGGACGCATCCAACAATTTTTATTAAGCGAGGTATGTGCTTCAAAAGTAACAAATCGAAAGCCATGGTTATAGGTAAGCATATGGATGAGGGGAAAAGGTGAATAGTAACAAGTTATCTCTTAGTAAGTGTTCCTCCTATTAATATTTAGAAATTTTATTCTCAAAGTCACCAAGTCATTCGGAACACGTAAAGACATATTTAAATGAAAAATCTAGAAAATGAAAGAACGTCATGTTGAATTTGGCAACAGCACATGGAATAAATGTCGTTTTGCCCTTAATTTTCCATGGATGTGCTGTATGGCTAATCACGGAGAGACTTTCACACCCAAGTCAATCCAGTACTTTTTTGCTGAAGCATGAATGTCGTGTATGAGATATAATCCAGCAGCCATACGAAGAGGGTTAGGTTGGCTTCCGGGGCCATATTCACAAATAGTTTAATCTGATCCCAAGTTTAATCCCAAAGTTAAAATCAATGTGGCTTGGGCCCTAAACTAATTAATCCTTGGCTCATTATTTGATCAAAACTTCAAGGATTAGCCAACATATGCTCTTGGTTACAATATGAATTCACGGGTTTACATGTTCATTTTATTAAATCTATCTTAGTTTGATCCAATATTTAATCTTTTGATCCAGGATTAAAATCTTGCTCAAATCAAGATAGATTTAATAAAATGAAAACTTTAATTCCAAAGTTCTAATTACAGTGCAAAACATAGTTTAATTAATCCTGCAAGTTCAGATCAAACATTAGGCTAACGATTCAGTAGTTCAAGGACCAAAGGCACATTGACCTTCATTTTAGGATTAAACCCAAGGACATATTAAACTCTTTGTGAATATGGCCCCCGATCGACATTATTTTTTAATAGGTATCGAATTAAATATTTCCATTGGATGAAATACCAAGAACGTACATACAAATGGACGGGTAGGTGCCCGACTTCAAAGGGTTACATCAAAGGCGCGCTTATCAAAGTATTAGTAGTACTAGTACGTTTGAGACAAATAAAAAACAGAGGGTCGTCCAATAGTAATTCCTGTTCGTGACAGGAAAAACACAGAGTCAAGTTAAACATTGACGCAACCATGTCGCTACTGACCTTGTTACTGTAAATTGACGTTCCAGTTTTCCGTGCACATACACAATGCCGGTCCCAATTCACCTGTGTGTGTGTGTGTGTGTGTGTGTGTGTGTGTGTGTGTGTGTGTGTGTGTGTGTGTGTGTGTGTGTGTGTGTGTGTGTGTGTGTGTGTGTGTGTGTGTGTGTGTGTGTGTGTTTTCTCTGCACACAGCCAAACTAAACTGTAGCGTTTTGCGATGATTCATTGAAGAACTTCATCCTTGGATTAAAGAAGTGGTATCATTTATCACAACAACTTCACCTTTATATCCTAACTAATGTAGCCTTGACGACCAGATGCACCAAAATAGTGCTGCCGATGATCCATTGTCGTATTAACGGTTCTGGTTTAACAGTGCAAATAACTATGTGCAAAAGTGTATGGTGGCATACAGATCGAAATCTTTTCGTTACATCTAATATGCTTGACAATAACAAGTGGATTTTTCTTCTGCAAATTTTCTTTCAGTTTCCTGTAAATGCGGTCTGATAAGTAGTGAGAAAGACTTCAACAATAGATTATGTGCAAGTCTCAATGTTTGCCACTTTTAGATTGCATGCAAATATGCAGTAGATTCACGTCAGCACCTCTAGTATGGGGGTATCACTTTAGTAGTTGTAATGAAGACTGGACGGCACAAACAACTTAACCCGTCCCTCTATGAATTAAGAGTTTAAGATAGAATCAACAGTTTTTCTTAACGTGGGTTGGGCGCCAAGTGTCACATATCAAACCCACGCCAAGGAAAGCTGTTGACCTGGGGCACATTTTCCTGTTAGGTCAGATCTCATCTTCAGTTCTCATTCAAATTGTCTTCCTTACTGTTGAAATTAGCATACTGAAGCAGACGATATTTCAGCATTGCCGGTTTTTTTGGCTGGTTTCAGGGAATATGGTTTATGGCTGGAACACAGAGGCACAAGTGTAAAATTGTCAGCTACGGTTGGCGTCATGTGGTCGTATTGCATAATCCACGACTTATCGCGGAGTATGAATCTGTGGTCCTTTGCAATAAACATGTCATTTATTTTGCACGTGAAGTGAGTACTTCCGAAGGGATACTTCCTTGTTTATTATCCGGAAAAGACCGATGTATTGTATAATTTGTCAGGCTAATATTACCTTTGAGATTAAATTATGACATTTTTTCATCAACATCCTAGTGCCAGAGACAAAAGTTTTTTTTTTTTTTTTTTTTTTTTTTTCGTTTTTTTTTTGATTAAGCTAAAAGTGTCGACTCGTTTATAGTCAATGATGACCATGACGCAGGTTATCATAGTTGATATGATCTACATAATAATAATAATAATAGTAATAATGATAATAATAATAATAATAATAATAATAATAATAGTAATAATAATAATAATAATAATAATAATAATAATAATAATAATAATAATAATAATAATAATAATAATAATAATAACAAATAAATAAATAATTTCGTTACAATATGGATCATTCTTCAGCAGATGGCATGGTTTTGCTGTTGTCGTTCAGTAGTATGTTTCAAAGATGCAACTACAACAAAAGAAATTTAGATCAAGTTTCTCCCCCAAACGTTGCGCTCTCTTCTTGCGCCTGTCGCAATTATGATCTATAGATTCAGTCTTGTTCTGCTAAGTTGCTAGGCAACACGTGACATTATATTTGCATATAACGAGCCTCTTCAATGTGTACTTGACAGAAAGCGTCCGGTCTTCGCGGAGCATCAACACAACGGCGCGATCCACACGGAAACGCACAGTGCGACTTCACGGACTGCCTACACAAGAATAACAGCTACAGATGATGAGGATGTCAATAAAATGAGCATCGGTGGCACATGTGCAGGTGTCCCCTCCTTTACGTGTTGCTGCACAGCTTTGCTATACCAGGCTTACATGCAGCTTGAGGTAAGTGGAGACTATATATATACATAATTTAGAAAGATGAGTACAAGCACCCATTTGACTTGTATTGATACTTCTTTTAGTGCCAGTCACAGCAAAAATCATGCCCATGTTCAATTATGCTATTGATTCCAGGATGAAATTCTGCATAGAAAGGTCTTTCACTCAAGTACTAACAGGCCTGCATTTCTTGAAAGAAACTGTGGTCCAGGTCAAGAGCTTTGCGTCGCGCTGTTTCAGTGCAATCAGCCCAAAACACACAGAGAATAGCTGTTGTTTCAGTCTCGAATATAGCCCTGATGTGCTTAAACCTCATGAGTGTAAATTCATCTCATGTACAAAACAAATCGACAAAAACAGATAATTTCAGCTGTGTGAATTTTGGAATTTGTTTTATAAAATAGTGTGTCCTTATCAGAAATTTTAAATAAAAGTATGAGACACAGATACAGATTGATGTCAGTCATGTAATGTGACAGGATAAGTTCTGGTTTTTAAAAGTTTCTTTACCTGACTTTGTGGAGGCCATAGCGTGTCTGCTGCGATTCGGTCTATTGGCCAGTTGCACACGTCGGTGTTAACCCCAGAGTTAACTCATGGTCAAAATAGGTGACTCCAGGTCATAAAACCACAGGTTAACTAGGAGTTAACTCCTGGTTGAATGGTGAAAGGTTGGTTTGCAGAGGGTTGAGTCAAGTACAGGTTACACAACCACAGGTTGAATCCACATTCACATGCCTCAAATAAACGTGGCAACTTTTCTGTACAATCAAAGGCACCTGTTCAACGTGTGTTGTTTCATAAATGCACAGGACTTGCATGGTTGCAGGGATAAGACAGTAGCAGAAAAATTGTGTCCACATTATGACTGGAAAAAGTAAAGTGAACTTTACGCCATTGGAAAAGGAGATACTGGCAGAGCTCGTGGAAGAACAAAAAGATATCATTGAGAACAAGAAGAATGATGGGTGTATGATTCAAAAGAAAGAAAAAGCATGGCAAAGTGTTAACTGAACTGAACTATGGCAGCCATTTAATATATCACAGTAATGTAAAATATATATATCCAAGATTGGAACATAAAGTGGTCGTTTATACTACCATTCACTGAATTGACAGTGCAATGAGTTCTGGAAAAATGAAGAAATTGATGGAGATTAATCTCTTTGTTAATTTTATTTCCTCCATAACTTCCTAAATATGATAAGCTTATTGTTGAATTTAACTCATTGGCCCCTGAAGTGGGACTGACTCAACAGCTTTCCTTGGCGTGCTCTGGATGCAATGCGATCAGAGCGCGCCATGGAAAGCTGTTGACCATGGGCATATAATTTTGCAAGATCTTCCATACAAGTTTCATCCAAAAATAATCCCTAACTTAGCAAAATAGAATTAGTACACATTTTCAGATTTTAGCAAGAAAATATGTCCGTAGGTGTCAATGAGTTAAATGAAATAAATTGAAAAATGAAGTCTTCTCAAAGTTACCTTTTGGCCATTGTCTATTCAAATAGGGCTATCAGCCTTGCCCTTTGAGGTCGCCTTCCTTGGTTTTGGTTTTGAGGTACATGTACAGTTATATGGATGTTATCCTGCTGCTCATTTGCATCTAATTCGATGAGCCCATGCTGCCTGGCTATATTATGAAGCACACCGCATGCAACAATTTCAGCCAGGGTAGTTTCCAGCTTTAACCCCAATGTGCGGGAAAGACAGGGAAATCGTCTTTTCATCACCCCAAACAGATTGTCAATCTTAACTCTGGTACGGCAATGGGCATAATTGTATCCTCTCTCTGCTCTCGTTGCTGGGTTGAGGAGTGGGCTAATTAGGTATGGGCGAAGAGGATACCCATTGTCCCCCAACAAAATGCCATGTATTTCTCCGTTTGCAAATTTTGCACAAAATTCACTATTATCAAAAATACGGCTGTCATGGGCACTTCCTGGCCACCGTACCACAAGGTTTCGAATTTTCAGCTCGGCATCCCCTATAGCTTGGACATTTATTGAAAAAAATCCTTTTCGGTTGCGGAAAAGTTCTGCATTCTCACCCCTTGGAGATCGAATAGGAACATGAGAACAATCAATGGCACCCACAATGCCAGGTAAACCTGCTATGGCATAAAACTGTTCCTGTATCATGCCAACCTCTCTTCCCTGTGGAACAAATATGAATTGGGGGTAAAATGATGCTAGTGCTCTGCTGCAAACAGGTATTATCCTGCTCACCGTGCTGGTGTGGATGCCAAATAAATCTCCACCATTACTCAGAAATGTTCCTCTAGAATAAAACTGTTGTATTATCAACAGTTGCAGAATTGGAGGCACAGACGCTACCTTTGTCTGTGTGGGTTGAAGTCTGGCTTCTGTCAAATCAAGTATCTTCAGAACCACATGTTTAGGAAGATGAAATCTGAACATAAACCCAGCGTCGTCACACTTTTCAAATGGACTGCTCCTGTCCTGAATGACTGGAGTTCTCCTCAAAATCCTCTCTACAGTTTCGATACGATCGAGAAGCATTAGATATACAGCCATGTTAGTTGTGTGCTCTATTCACCCTCCACTGCAAAGTGTAAACCACTCCCTAACTGCTGAGAATAAGGGAAAAGAGGTATATGTAATACCAAAACAAAAAGCCAAGTAAAACCAGCAGTTAACCAAGGCCCGGGTCTTGGTCAGGGTTGACCACAAGTTTAACTCACAGTCAGCAATGACACCGAGGTGTGCAACCCAACATTTCACTTAACCATAGGTTAACACTTAGTTATTATGACCACGGGTTAACTCAGACGTCTGCCACTGGCCATGAGTCACACAGTGGAATTTCGTAAAGTGTGCCAGTAGACCCTACAAAAGGTTGAAGTCAAAATGTCCTTTCATTTCAGAAGTCAAATGTGTATGAGGTAATCACACTGTTCAGGTATTCAATTTCGCACACTTCTGGCCAGTTGCACACGTCGGTGTTAACCCCAGAGTTAACTCATGGTCAAAATAGGTGACTCCAGGTCATGAAACCACTGGTTAACTAGGAGTTAACTCCTGGTTGAATGGCGTAAGGTTGGTTTGCAGAGGGTTGAGTCAAGTACAGGTTACACAACCACAGGTTGAATCCACATTCACATGCCTCAAGTGAATGTGGCCACTTTTTTGTACAATCAAAGGCACCTGTTCAACATGTGTGGTTTCAAAAATGCACAGGACTTGCATGGTTGCAGGGATAAGCCAGTAGCAGAAAAATTATGTCCACATTATGACTGGAAAAACTGAAGTGAACTTTACGCCATTGGAAAAGCAGATACTGGCAGAGCTCGTTGAAGAACAAAAGGATATCATTGAGAACAAGAAGAATGATAAGCGTATGATTCAAAAGAAAGAAAAAGCATCTATGTTCTGGAAAATTAAATAAATTGATGGAGATTAATATTTTTGTTAATTTTATTTTCTTCATAACTTCCTAAATATGATAAGCTTATTGTTGAATTTAACTCATTGGCCCCTGAAGTGGGACTGACTCAACAGCTTTCCTTGGCGTGCTCTGGATGCAATGCAACCAGAGCGCGCCATGGAAAGCTGTTGACCATGGGCATATAATTTTGCAAGATATTCCACACAAGTTTCATCCAAAAATAATCCCTAATTTAGCAAAATAGAGTTACCAGACATTTTCAGATTTTTGCAAGAAAATATGTCCGTAGGTGTCAATGAGCTAAATTAAATAAATTGAAAAATGAGTCTTCTCAGAGTAATCTTTTTGCCATTGTCTATTCAAATAGGGCTATCAGCCTCGCCCTTTGAGGTCACCCTCCTTGGTTTTGGTTCTGAGGTGCATGTACAGCTATATGGATGTTATCCTGCTGCTCATTTGCATCTAATTCGATGAGCCCATGCTGCCTGGCTATATTATGAAGCACACCGCATGCAACAATTTCAGCCAGGGTAGTTTCCAGCTTTAACCCCAATGTGCGGGAAAGACAGGGAAATCGTCTTTTCATCACCCCAAACAGATTGTCAATCTTAACTCTGGTACGGCAATGGGCATAATTGTATCCTCTCTCTGCTCTCGTTGCTGGGTTGAGGAGTGGGCTAATTAGGTATGGGCGAAGAGGATACCCATTGTCCCCCAACAAAATGCCATGTATTTCTCCGTTTGCAAATTTTGCACAAAATTCACTATTATCAAAAATACGGCTGTCATGGGCACTTCCTGGCCACCGTACCACAAGGTTTCGAATTTTCAGCTCGGCATCCCCTATAGCTTGGACATTTATTGAAAAAAATCCTTTTCGGTTGCGGAAAAGTTCTGCATTCTCACCCCTTGGAGATCAAATAGGAACATGAGTACAATCAATGGCACCCACAATGCCAGGTAAACCTGCTATGGCATAAAACTGTTCCCGTATCATGCCAACTTCTCTCCCCTGTGGAACAAATATGAATTGGCGGTATAATGAGAGTGTGCTCTGCTGCAAACAGGTATTATCCTGCTCACCGTGCTGGTGTGGACGCCAAATAAATCTCCATCATTCCTCAGAAATGTTCCACTAGAATACAACTGTAGTGTTATCAACAGTTGCAGAATTGGAGGCACAGACGCTACTTTTGTCTGTGTGGGTTGAAGTTTGGCTTCTATCAAATCAAGTATCTCCAGAACCACATTTTTAGGAAGATGAAATCTGAACATAAACCCAGCGTCGTCATACTTTTCAAATGGACTGCTCCTGTCCTGAATGACCGGAGTTCTCCTCAAAATCCTCTCTACAGTTTCTACACGATCGAGAATTATTAGATATGCAGCCATGTTAGTTGTGTGCTTTATTCACCCACCACTGCAAAGTGCAAACCACTCCCTAATTGCTGAGAATCAGGGGAAAGAGGTATATGTAATACCAAAACAAAAAGCCAAGGAAAACCAGCAGTTAACCAAGGCCCAGGGCACGGTCATGGTTGACCACAAGGCCACAGACCACAGTTATAAATCCTTCTATTTTTCATATTAGCATTTTTCAGTCTTAAAAATCAGCAATTGAAATACGAAACAACACCTGGTGGTCAGCTTTATACAGGTGTATGAACTGTGCTCTTGCCAGGGTCACATCATTGCCCTTCCCCGCCATAAAGTTCCCACCTGGCCAAGAATACAGTGCACCTATATGACCACCAATGAAGCAACTCTGCGATGCAGCAAACCTGACTTAGCTAACTTTATTTGAACAGAAGCTACAGCATGCTGAAAACACAGTATTTTCACAATTACGGACTATCTCCGTTGGGATGCGCAACCAGCCAATCACAACTGTGGTCTGTAACCTAATAGACTTATCAAAATTTTTAAAACTTGGTTAACTGAAGCCACAACTTGTTTTCTGCAAAGGATTTGCATTAACTTTACCATACTTCAATATCAAGGATAATATAAACTTTTTTGCAAGCAACCTTTATATCTGAAAAATCAGTTTTCATGACAAATAAAATAATTAATTAAAATTTTGAGGAAAATTATATAATTGCATCCAATCAATTCTTTTCTGTCCAATATGAATACGATACACAATGGGCTATGATGCAAACGCATAATCACTTGCCTGCATGTCCTGCCCCTACAATGAGAGATCAAATTACAATGCCCCACCCCTTAATTTTAACCCAAATTTTGAATATATTGCTAAAATTTTATTAATTTGTAGGTGAAATTAGTGACTTTTTTACATTTTATTGATAGATTCGTCTGCAAAAAATATGACATATATCACTGCTGAGTGAATGGGGGATAGGGGAAGTATCAGTTACACAAAGTCAGCATGTAATACCAGTCATTATAGCAGCATTTTCCTGATATAATCTGAATTATGGCAGACAATGGAATAGTTTCAGTGTTTAAACATTATTGACCCATTAAATTGCACAGTTTAAGACCAGTAAGTCACAGATTAGAGTAGCAGTATTCAGCAAATTATGTCTTTTGGTACTAAACATATGGAATTTTCACGCGCCCATTGTTTGAACATTAGGAGGACAGTTGGGTGATCCAGCTTCTACAAACCAATAGTGCTATGCCTTTTTTACTGCAGTGGACTACATAAGTTGTGGTTTATTGACATGGTTTCTGATGTATGTGGACATATTAGAAAGAAAATGACGAAAGTTTGTACAGTTACTCCAATATCATAAATACATATTTGTATTTACAAGTGCTCTGATTTTAAATTTGATAAGCATCCAATTATCAATCCAATTATCAGGCGCAAGTGTATTCAGGCAAGTGTTTAATGGAAGCTAACTTTTTTTTACCTTGTTTCACTTTCTGAAACTCTTGTAATTATATGTGGTTGTATGTCGAAATTCAAATGTTTTGCCACCTATGTACACTAGCTTGGTAAAAGTTATAAAAACTGCAGTTCATTGGTGCTGTCATCCATAGTCATGGATATAAATTGATTCATTTATGTGAAAATACTATGATGATGAAGTCAACAGCTCAACAAAGTCAGCATGCCTGATTTTAAATGATTTACCCCAGTCAAATGACACACATATATGACAAGCTTTTGTCTGCAAAAAAAATGAAAATAAAAATGAAAGGGGTGGGGGTGGGGGGAGAAACAAATGCAAAACCAAAAAAAAAAAGGAAATTTACATTTTACCTAAGATTTGTACAGCTCTACTGACAGACAATGCGCATTTTTCTGGTATGCCCAAAATCACTTTGACATGATTTTGTATAAATAGCTCTGAATATGAATGGAGGCTATAGGCCTACAATGACAATGCCACAAAATTAAAAGTTTGAAAGAGAGGGTTACTAATTTTCATATTAATAGGATTAGCATAATTTATTCATATCATATTAGCATTGTTAATTTCTCATACACACATGATTACCTGTGTGGTACCTGTGAGGTATAGCTAAATACAAAGGGCTATGGAAGCTATCTATCTACCAAGCAGTCAGCAAAGGATGCATGGCCTGCGCACTTGTTAAATGTCTTGCAGTGAATCCTGTCATTATTTACGCAGTGTGGTTCTATCGATAGGTGCAGCATGTCTATGCACAATGATCTGTGACATAAATGAGATACTTTGTGAATTTTTGAAATACTGAGATTCTTAAACTTGATATTCACAGCCAATCTGTGGGTTTAAACTTTTTTCTCCTTTCATAAGCTGGCCTGAGGTACAGAATACCATAGCCCCAAACCATTTGCCTTGTGATCTACAATCCCAGGACCATATCTTGCATGCTCCATCCATGTAAAAGTTGTTAGGATCACTCAAAATTGTCCTGGTAGCTGTCAAAAAGTGCCGACCTCCCATTTTTAACTTGCTTGATGGACGATAATTGAATAACAACATTACCATGTGAGTCCCAACACATACAGACTTAGCCCTAAAAGGCCACAGACCACAGTTATAAATCCTTCTATTTTTCAGTCTAAAAAATCAGCATTTTGGTATTTTAAACGTGAACGGCATTTAACAGATAAAAATGTCAGAAAAACATGGATGGATTTTTGTCGTATAATTCCAAGCTCGCTAATTTGTGATAATTGAAATACGAAACAACACCTGGTGGTCAGCTTTATACAGGTGTATGAACTGTGCTCTTGCCAGGGTCACATCATTGCCAATCACAACTGTGGTCTGTAACCACAAGTTTAACTCACAGTCAGCAATGACACCGAGGTGTGCAACCCAACATTACACTTAACCATAGGCGAACACTTGATTATTATGACCACGGGTTAACTCAGACGTCTGCAACTGGCTATTTGTGCGTCGTCATGGAACGTTCAATTCAATAGCATGCGAAATTAAAAACTTAGACCAGGGACATATAAGCCTCTACTCATACGTCCCTGCTTAAACATAACCTGCTGATGATTGTTAAATGAAATACTCTTCAAAATTTCCAAATGGACTAAATCACGAAGTGAAGAAGCTGCTATCCCATACACATTTTAATTTAATTATCCATTGTTGTTCTTACTATTGTGTGTCCTTTAATATTTGCGAATTTGATGTGTTTCTGGTAGAATGTTATCCTTTAATACTTGCGAATTTGATGTGTTTCTGGTAGAATGTTACCATAAACAGTTTGTTCATCGTATACCTGTTACATCTTGAAGAAATCGTTGAAGCTTCTTTCACAAGGTTGAATATAGATTATCCTATTTTCCATTTGATCTACTGACTTTGAGCTTTCAAATACCGTTTCACGGGTATCGTGTTCAAACCAAATCAATACGCATAAGAAATGACTGTGCTATTACACAATTTGTGTTGCATCATGCGTTCTATACCGTGTATGCAGAGATGCACTGATTGTCTCGACTCTTAATTTTGCTGCTGTCAGGTTCGCCGTCTCACTTTTGATTTCCGTGTATTTCTGGTGATTTTTTCCGGATTCTGTAGTCACAATTTGATAAACATTATGATAAAAAATATAATAAGCTGTTTCTGCTTGAGAAGCAATAAACTCAAATTTCTCAAGAAATGCAAAATTTGGAACTTCCCCTGATCAAACACTCTTGCTTCCATTTAACTGTAACGCTGGTGCGCTTAAATTCTCCTGACAAGTTAATTAGTCCACAACAGAACAGTTCGTGCAGCCAGTATTGATGAAATTAGTATGTCTCCTGAACTTAACATGACCTCTGAGAAGAAACATTGATTCAGTAAAGTGTGTAGATCATTTTGATTGCAAAGGTAGCCTCACCGTTGAAGCGGCTTCCAGAGAGACGTTAATGAGGAATTTTGGCTTCTTAAATTCTATCGGCACAGTGTGTCTGTGTGTGGGTGTGTGTCTTGTCGCCTGTGCAGAAACACGGACCCAAGTTGAAATTCTAGACTGGCTTAAGTTTGGTAATTGACTCCGACAAGAGTTGAGACTAATATTAGAGGAAGGGTCAACCCACTCTCCAACTGGAGTTTATTTACAATATACAAACTTCAGCTTCAACCCAGAGCCTCCGCCTGTGTACTGGCCATCATCCCTACTTACCCCACACTAGGTCTCAGACTAGTTGACAGGAGGGGAGTCTGTATACTATGGTTTAAATAGCAAAGGTGAGGGGTATAAGCGCCATAAAGCCTAGAGGTATGATCATAGATCAGGCGTCTTGGCTGCCCCCACGCAAAGTCCAGCATTTCGAGTGACTAAGGTAATGTGCTGGCAAACTAATGATTGACGGGATTGGCATGAAAATGATCCATCCAATGGAGTTACAAATACAAATAACTTTGAAAACCACATGTCCGCAACGATTATTATTCGTATGTACACTATCAAAACAAGTTATAGTATCTGCCTTCCCCAAACCTGGGAAGTCATAGGGATGCAATCTCGGGTTAAATGAAAGTTCTTAAGTGTCCGCAACACGAGGTAACTATTATCCGCTACTGATGATCAGTAGAATGTAAATTACTTGTTCTGGTACAGTTTTGAGGAGGAGGCTAATGAAGATAATGAAGCTAATCGAAGGACAGGACGTTTTTGTGTGTAGCCGCATTTTTCCCCTCAAAGTACTTATCTAAGTGCAACGTACATATATCCTTTTCATTAAATATGTGTTGGTGGGGAACATTAATTGACGACTAAGAGACGAGCGTCCACAAAAGAAGGCCAAAAAGGTGGATAGAAGTTTTTTTTTCCTGTACAGATTACCCTTATACACGTAGGAGCATATAATAGATGCCCAGATGACAAAGGGCGCTGATCTGTGTACTCTTGAAGTCAAAAGCCAGGGAGAAAGGAATTAAACGCAGCCACGTGGTTAGCTACATGTGGTGTTTAATCTGTCGTGCTGTCGACAAGCAATCGAAGTGAATGTGTATAATTCAATTAAACTGTATGTCGCATATAGCATGGTATTTTCTTAGAGACAGGCAATGTTATCACGAAGGGGAGATGTTATTCGTAGTGTGTGACTGTTAAAATGAGGTGTAGATTAGCATGCTTTGAATTTATCGGGATGACGTATTTCCGGTGCCATAAATCTAATATATCTGCAAATGTCTGGCACTATACCTATTTCTGGCGCTACACCTCCTCCCGGCACTATAACTCCCGTCGGTCTAGGAATGTACTTGTTACTATACCTACCTCCAGCGCAACACCTCCTTCTGGTGCTATACGCTTTATCGTCGCTCTGCCCAGGCTCATGACGTCATTGATTAGCCTCATTAGCCTCCTTCTGAAAACAACAGTAGAACTAGTAATTCACATCCTACTATTATCTCCAACTGCTGGACAGTGTTAGCCATGGTAAGTTCTGAGGTGACTGTGACACCAGGAAAGCAATATCAATTACCACACTGCCCGTCTCCAACCACATGGCATAAAACTAACCCGGGAGGGTTTGTATAGTTCCGCGACACAAGGTATGTATCCCACTGGTTGACAAACTGACAATCTGGTTCTTATAGTTCCATGACACAAGGTATGTGTTTCGAGGTGGTCGCCACACTGACAGTCCCTTGCTCAAGTCACCGGTATGTTCTAATCTAGGATTGAATATGATTTGCAGGAGGCTGTTTTCTGACAGCCTAATAAATCGGTTAGACAGTCTATATTACTGACCACGAAATGAATGTCCACAAACTGTAGAAAAAATGCTTGATAGTGCACACACCTCAATGCAAACCTTCCAAAAGAAGATGGCACTGTGAACCAGATACATACTCCTGAATGAACCCCACCAAACACAAGTTGCAACTCACTTTGTGGCTCCTTCTAAGGGATAGAATCTTAAGCATGCATAAAATATATAGTTTTACGACCAAAAAGTAAATATTAACAGTATTCATATACGACATTCAGTGGCTGTGGATTTGAACCACCCCAATACTTGTGGCATGGCAAATAGCTGTGAACCTTACCGAAACCCTTCGCCTGGCCGCTAATGGCATGAATATGCACTCATAAGGGCAAAATGCAACCCTTGTTTGTTATTGCCGTAACACAAATGGTTTTGACCTCACAAGTCCAAATGTTTGTTATGGTACCATCTTAATTTGTTGACATTCTTATATATTTTCCAAATGTGTCTGGCTTTCATTGGCGTTTATGTAGTAGTAGTAGTAATTTTATTGACATACGATACAGAGGTCAATGCTGACCTATATGTCATACAAAAATAATATCAGTAATACAAGAGTGGAGTGATTTAAGCCCTGAGTTCAAAGTAATAATAAATCAGGCTATATTATACTCAGCCTGTACATATAATTTGACTGTCAGGAACCCATTTTAGAGCATTCCATGAAGCTGTGCCTATGTGGAAGCTGTGTCTCTTATATGCCTGGCTGTAGAAATTACTGAAATGGAAGCATATTTTGAGTTGGGAGTCAAAGACAGAGTGTGCGACTTGTTTAAAAGCAGTGAGAAACAAATTCCCTAGCTGTGGGCCTCGTAGTTGGAGATATTGTAGGAGCAGCTTGACTGAGCAGGATGGGAGATTCGTGGCTTCTGAAGGAAATAAAGTGAGGTTGATCTGACTTCTAAAACACGCTTTGACCTCCTATGGTACTTTATGTTGACAATAAAACATCCGAAAGTTGAACTATATTGTGTGCACTCCCTTTGTTTGCCAAAACTAATTCTCCAATGCGTGCACAGGGTGGAATGGGAAGGCAAACATTGCTTTATATAAGGACTGATCAAATGGGATGAGACTTGCTTCCGCCACCTGCAGCATGCAGTATGGGAGCTGTAATGGGTAAACAAAAGTCGAAAGAAGGGTGGAGCCTGAATGCTCTTACCGTTTTTTAAATTATGAAATTTGTGGCTGAATCTGGATATCATTTGATTTTATGAAAATAAGATATGGCTGGCGAATAAATGATTATTGTTTTTGCAAACAATTTTTTATTTAATAAAAAGGCAAGATAGAGTGACCACACCAATGTTAACAAGGGTAACAGATCCCCCAAATTGAAGTTCTGAAAAAAAAAATGCAGGATAACCAAACTCTTTTGTATTGTGCTGATGTCTGGGGTGTCAGCGAAGAATGTAAGAGTCGACTCACAGTAAATTGAAGATCTCTGGCATCAGAATGTTGGTCGCTTGGCTTTGCTTTGAGGAGAAAGCAGTTTAAATTTATTAATAAAAAAAATGGAAGGGCATTAGCCCTGGAACTATTGGTGCCCAGGATATGTTAATATTTGTGTATGTTTCCAAGGGGTCTCATGTCGAAAAAAAACAGATAGCCAGCCTACATGAATTTCTTTTTGAATTTTTTCTCAGACCAGTTTTGGATGTATTCTCCCACTTTGGAAGTTTGAACAATTTTGCCCTGATCTATACCCTCCAAAACCTAAAGAAAAAACAGATTTGAAGCCATCCACTAACTAGCCACTCTTTTCCTGTGGATACCGTTGTAATTAGTCTCTCAATCTTTCAATGGGAATTGAGGTGGGCAGGCTACTTGGTGTTGCCACAGCGAGAGGAGGAAGACTGGCAACTGTGGTTAGACTTTTGTGATGGTTCCTCTTTCTTTGAATATCTGAAGAGGGGATTTGAGGGGGGTGGGGCGAAAAACTCATGTTTGTATTTGCATGGCCCTGTGCACTTAATTTCCAAGCTGGGAGTCGAAACAATATTCAATGGGGATGCGAATTTTCTTCCTTTCAGTGCGACCTCTGCCACAAAAGGACGAGGACTGACATTTTTTTTTTTTTGGTTGTCATACCTTTTGGCCATGCCACGTAACTTGGCGTAATTCATCTTGACATTGTCGACCTCCTTGCATTTCAAGTTTTTTTATTGTTTCATACACCTGAACGTTTCGTCATAGTATCGCCAGTCTCCACCCTCCTGTGCAATACCCCTTACCAGATCGTTGTACTTTGATGCTTCTTGAGGCTCTTTGAGAATGACCATAGGTATATAGACATGGAAGGCATCTGTCCCCTCATTGAGGGAAAGAGGGTGCTGTTTCGATTGTCACCAAACAAGGTGGGGGATGTCATCACCATTGTCAAAGGCCCTCAAACACATAGCATGTTCGTCCTTGTTTTAGAGCAGGGAAAATTCTACATACCCTCCCGCCCATATTTTTTGCCTTACCTTAAGAGGCACCTGAGCATGTATTGGTCTAGTGACAGAAAATTTGGATGACCTTACAGGCATTATTGTGTTAGCTCCTGAGGCTGCCACAATTTCATTGATACATAAGTCATGTTCAGGTACTTCCCATAACAGCATATCCATTACACCACTGCAAAGAAAAGATATGTGCACATTGGGAGGTGAGTGTACTGCATTACCTGGTTCCACACTTGGCACAGCCGGAGCTGAGCCAGACAACAGTTCTTGGCTTGCTCCACTGCTAGACAACTCCATATGTCTAGCTGCCATGGCTTCTAGTGCAGACCAAAAGTCCTCCTATGCACTAAACATTGACCTTAGAATAAAGCCCATATGCTTGGGAGAGTTTAACAACTATATATATCCACTTGCTTTGAAACCAACCTCAGACCAACTGAAAATTGAGTCATGTTTTATAAGCGCTAAAACAGTAACCATGAACCAAAAGGACAGATCAGATGAAGTGGTGTAAACATGGCGATTGCTCTGTTTAGCAGGCATCTTCTACAAAGAAACAATTGTATCTAACTTCCATAACTCTTCCAGGAAAGCAATTATAGGTATTTTGCTATTGTCAAACCAAATAGATCGCCTCACTTTAATGTTATGACAATTATCTATTGTAGGTTGAGATTGAGAGAGTTAACTGTATCAGAAAAGGGCAAGAAGATGACCATGAAATCACTTTTACCAAGGCCTATTGTATTGCGAATTTTTCTGCTTTGCTGTGCCATGATGACAACTATAATGGTTGGCTTTTACAAAGGATTCCTGGAGACCTCACGTAGTTACATAATCGGTACAGTATACAACGTAACATTGCTCAACAGCACCTACAATAGCATTCCTAGCATTCCCAGTGCAATTGCTACATCTGCCTTGCCAACAAGAACACTCACGGCAAAGAATAGAAATTCCATTATTGGACCTCCAATTTTACCTCGAAACCAACAAGTGCCAAAAGTCGTCCATTTAACTTGGTATAGCAAAAAAAGACTTCATTTCCGTTTTCATCATGTGATATGTCTTTTAGCCATTAAAAGGCACATCAAGCCAAATAAAATAATGTTCTGGTACGAGTTTCTGCCACGCGGGATATGGTGGAAATACATTCTACAAAGAGTAAAAAATATTCACATGATTTACCGAAAACCTCCAACAAAGATTTTTGACAAAATAATTGCTGTTGAGGAACATCAGTCAGATATTGTCCGCCTGGAGGCGGTGATGAAGTATGGCGGTATTTATTTGGACCTTGATGTAATAGCCCTCAAATCTTGGGATCCACTATTGGTGTATCCAACAACAATGGGAGAGGAGAATTACAATCTCCTTGGAAACGGAGTCATCATCTCTGTCGCCAATGCATCTTTTCTCAACATTTGGTATGAATCCTACAAAACGTTTGATGACTCACTCTGGAATCACCACTCTGTGATACTACCTATGGAGCTGGCCTTGAAACACCGAGACCTGATACACATTGAAAAGGACACTATCCATAAGCCTAACTGGTTTGACAGAGATTGGATTTATACAAATGGAAAGATCTGGAATTGGCATGATAGTTATGCTATGCACTTATGGTATAGGACTCATAACTTGGATTATACGCCAGAGACTATAAAGACACTTGATACTACGATGGGTGAAATATTCAGGTATATTTACTATGGTTCACCAAATAAAATACCCAAATTATCCAAAACATGATGCTCACCTTACTCCTTTATCATTTCTGTAACTGCAAGTCTGCTCTCCTGCTCAGTTATGACAGATCTCAAGAATCACAGGTCCATAAATGTATTAAAATAGGAAAATAGTTCATTCATAAGGAAAACGCTTTTTCCCAAATGATATTGACACACGTGCTCCTCGTTCAAAAACAGAATAATTCTGTTAAAAATAAAGAACCCATTACTGCTTTTTTTTTTGGTTTATTCATTTCTTATTTTAAAAAAACGATTTGAAAGGAGGCACCATGCCCACACAAATTCCTCTCGTGGAATAGAAATGTAAATGAATATAGTTATTGCTGTTGAAGACAATTATACTTATGTTACAATCAGGAACAATATTACATGCAATGTGTATAACTCAAGTCACTCGGTAATTAAGAGTATTCGTATCATGTGCAATAATATTAAGCATCTTAAAAAGGGAAAGGAAAGAAGCACAAGTGACAGGACAAAACAGTAACACAGACATTACAGTGAGAAGATTAGACGGGTAACATATATAGTATGGATAGAGGGGCTTCCAGTTGCTTGGTCAGAAGTATAGCTGTAATAACCTATGTTGACAAAGAAATATTCAAACTTAAAACATTGTTCTGTTGATCAGGACTGGATATGGTTTGGTTAATTTAAGGTGGTTTGAATCTTCCTGACTGAAAAATAAAAAATTTGTGTTGCCTGAATATAATTTTGTTGTTTGCTTTCAAACATTAATGACTTCCATACTATAAGGTATTTAGAGTGAAAGATGCAAGTGGTAAGATTATTAATTATAATGTATTTCTTTGAATAACGTAATTTGGGCACTCAAAAAATAATGAAAAAAACGTTTCAGCAGGCGCACCATATATGCAGGCAGGGGCACTAAAGAGTCCTATTTTATGCCTGTCGATTCAGCTGGATGCAACCCATCCTGATCCTAGCAAGTAAAGTAATCTTCCAATACCTATCCACAAGCCTAACTGGTTTGACAGAGATTGGATTTATACAAATGGTAAGATCTGGAATTGGCATGATAGTTATGCTATGCACTTATGGTATAGGACTCATAACTTGGATTATACGCCAGAGACAATAAAGACACTTGATACTACGATGGGTGAAATATTCAGGTATATTTACTATGGTTCACCGAATGAAATACCCAAATTATCCAAAACATGATGCTCACCTTACTCCTTTATCATTTTTGTAACTGCAAGAGTGCTTTCTGGCTCGATTATGATGGATCTGCAGAATCACAGGCCCATAAATTTATTCAATTGGTAAAAAGTTTATATATAAGGAAAATGCTTTTGCCCAAAAGATATTGACCTACGTGCTCTTCATTCTAAAACACAATAATTCTGTTAAAAATGAAGATCCCATTACTGCTCTTCTTATGATGTAAGGTGCCTTATATACAAATATACTAATATATTTCATGCTTAATGTTCCAGAAACTTCTGAATGATCACTCTATCAAAAAAATGTGAATTAACCTCATATCAGCATATAAACATTTGTGTTACGTGATTGTTGATATCAACAACACACCGAGGATACCCCTATGTGAACAATCCCAACTTGTACAAGGAATGCTTTCGGTTCTTATACTCTGTTCCCCTTGTGGGTAATTTTTTGGTATAAAAGGGGTGTCTTTTTTGTTGCAAATTGGGCAGATCATGTCCCTCTGTATCTCAGAAAGAAAACGACTAAGTGGGTTTGCACATTTCAATATAATAATCTACCATGAGCAATTTTATGAATCAAGCTCTGTACATCTAAAAAGATGAATGATTGCTCCAACAACGTTCCAATTGAAGAAAGCCTTCCAAGCACATTGCTTCTAACTTCAAAGATTTCTGTAAAGTTGCATTTGAGTGCTTTTAATTTATGTACAGGATGGAAGGACATGCACAAAGTTAAAATGCGAGTGAGTTTTATTTAACATCAGTCAAGAGTACTGTGACAGTGATGTACTCAGCTGACCTTGGGTGCCCTGCCTGAAGTGGTTCCGTCCGTCATCTTCTGAATTAGATCACCCACCCTTCTTGAAGACCATCATGAGCAAATATCTAAGTACAGGCTCAATAGTTACAAGATGATCACTCAAAATGATGGCTGGACAGTACTCAATTTATAACTCGAAACACTTTACACACTAAACAAAATCCCGTTACTTTCGAAAATCAGTTATTTCAACTATGTGAATCTCATTTTAGCCCTTATACAGGACCATTACCATGTACAACATTCACGTTATAGTTGACTGACGTAATTCTGCTAATACGATGGGACCTATGCAACTAGCAAGGGTGTCCTGTTACCTTGACTATATGACATGGATGTCACCCATATGCACTGCCAGGCTGGCCTTTTGGAGGAACTTCACTGTTTGCAATATGAAATGTTCAGTTTGGGACTCATTGTTTCTCAAGTTAAAGTGACAAGATCCACCACTGTCAAGTTATGTTAATACGTCAAATTGACCTTTCAAGTTAACTTAAACTTCAGCATTACCCACAACAAAAGAAACCCCATAGTGCCCATGGGCCTATAATCCACCATTACCGAGATTCATGCCACTATATCAAATTTGCTGTTCAGCTGTAGTAACAATGCAAATATGCCCATGTGCCCTTACTGATTCATGATTTTTGAAAAATTGCTAACAATCACGAAAGGACAACAGCACCATCAAGGGAATAAATGGCATGTAAATTGAGTCATGGCACATCCCTGCTGAGTTTGAAGAGAAATCAGTTTGTGGTTTGGGAAAAGTCGAAAATTGCAAAAAACACAAAAATTCATTTAAAAATATAGAAAACAATTGCAGGGTCACATGACGAACAACTGAATGTTTAGGAGTACCCAGATGTACTCTCATACAATGTCCAAGCTATTGGTCCTGGTGTTTCGGAAAAGAAAGCTTTTTCATATTTGTAAAATGTTGACAAAATGGACACAAAATTGAATTGAAATTCCAAAAATCAATTACGTTTGACATTTTGAACTATTTTGGTAGGAACCTGATTTATTCTCAAAGATTTTCATTTAGTGTGTCAACAGTTTTAGAGAAATCAAAAATTTGAATTACCTTTGACTTGCAAAGAATTCACTAGAATGCGGGTAGGAACGAAAAAGTACCCAATTTGAGAAATTCCTAGAAAATCAGGGATCCAGAGCAAAACCACCAGTGAACAATTTTGTTGATCCATCAACAAGGTACAATAACACCACTTTACTGCATAACGTGTGTGACGGTTTTGAAGAAGGAGTAAAAAATATCAGAAACACACAAAAGTTTATGAAAAATGGAAAATAAAATGCAGCATGTAAGAAATGTAGATAGAAGTGTTCCTTCGCAATTTCAAAGCATTTGGCCGGACGATTTCAAAGATTTTGACACAAAATGAACAAAAAGCCACAGATATTCAAAAATTTCTTATTTGTGACAATATGAACTAGTAGAGATCCTGCCAAGGTAATATTCCATTACGTTTAAAAAGGATCCATCAAAGTTTTGGAAATTGGAAAAAATGCAAAAAGGTGAATGTGGATGATTGACAGATGCTGGAAAAGGCATCACTACACAAGCTGGGCTGACTGACAAGTCAGTTGGGCTTACTTGCAAGTGGCCAGCCTGTTGGTAAATGTAATGTTAGGTACAAGTGGTGTTGTGAAAAGCAGAGTCACCCTGGTGCACCTTGTGACACCTATGTGTATATGTGTTCTCAAGACCTTCCTGGTTAACATTGTTTCTGTTTGACTGTTAAGCACTGGAGATATGTGTTTTGAATTGAAAAAGAAGGCGAAATTAAAACATGCCAAAATGGCTGTTGTTTTTTCTGTCAAAGTTTCTTTAATTCCAGCTCCTTTAAAAATTCTTTCCCATCCCTACATCCAAGGTTTATGAATCCTAAGAACCAATAATTAACACTTTTTAGAGTATATTTTACAAATATACCCTAATGATTTGGAATTAAAAGAAACCAAAACAAAATGGCATGAAATGTTCATTCCTAGACCAAATGATAATATTAAATTGAAGTTCAAATTATATGACAAACGTGATTATTTTGAATTTCACATGGTAAATTCTCCCATGTAGTAGTAATATTAGTAATAGTAATATTCCACTCAGGCCAGTTTATGGTGTTTATGTGTCATGGTTATTTGCCTTTGCCAGAGTATGCACTGATTTTGACGACTTTGACGCACATCATTCACTGCTCTGTCAAAAATGTATGACACAGGGATATTAGAAAATGAAATTAAGACGATTGTTTCTGTAGTTTCAGTGTAAAAATGAAAATAGATTATTTAGATATTAAGTGGATGTGAGATGTGTATCAGGCAAGATTTTCTTAAAGTTGAGAGTTGCTAGCATCAAATCGTTTTAAACTACGACTAATCTTTGCTGATACCTGTCTCAAGTTAGGAGAGAGAAGTTTTCCTTCATACTGCATTTCATATACATTACGTGATGGATAAAAATATCATAAAGTTGTTGGTATATCCACCATGAACTTCTGGATTTCAACCTGGCTTGTTTGAAGACGGAAGAATTTTGATCAAAGATACTTATTGTTTGCTTGGATTATCGGTGCAGCTTCGCTAATACTGTTGAAAACTGTCGTCCACTTGTATTTTTCATGACAGTCATTATTTCTATGTTGTCAATATGACATCTTATCATCTTTCAATATTCGCCTTGGTCTGATTTTCGACTATGATATTGACCCATAATGGTCTCACTACTCAGTAAGAGCCTCAGACCAAACGCAAGAGCTGGCCACAATAGTCAGTTGATTTGCCAGACTTTGGTTTGGCTCATGGCCAGCTCTGTAAATTCCTGCCCTTGTTTAAAGTTGAACGACTTGGTCCCAGCACCTACGAGCCGGGAGTCAGCTTGGGCTGGGTTAATTGGGAACTACGTTATGGATCCCTCACTGGCCAAACTCCACACCAAGTGTTGGCAGGATGCCAGACTGTGGACCCAGCATTTCAAGATGAACCAGTGAATGCTGTTGTGCATTTCTAGTCCCAACCTGTAATTTTCCAAGTTACTGTTTCTGTGGTAGATGATGCACTTACTACTTGTCAAAAGCCCATGCCCAGTAGTGAAATTGCAGCTTCAGTGGCTGAAGTAGCAGTCAAGTCTTTTTGTCATGCAGGTGGCATCCTGCATTGATGACTAGAGGTACATCTTGTGAGGAATCAATTGAGCATGAATGACCTGTCTCCTTTGGTAGGAGATCAGAGTTCTAATCATTCTTGATTTTTATTCATCATCTCATAGTTTAAGGCACCCTTCTAGACGTGATTCTAGACAGGGTTGTTACCCAAGTTACTGTTTCTGTGGTAGATGATAGTGCACTTACTACTTGTCAAAAGCCCATGCCCAGTAGTGAAATTGCAGCTTCAGTGGCTGAAGTAGCAGTCAAGTCTTTTTGTCATGCAGGTGGCATCCTGCATTGATGACTAGAGGTACATCTTGTGAGGAATCAATTGAGCATGAATGACCTGTCTCCTTTGGTAGGAGATCAGAGTTCTAATCATCATTCTTGATTTTTATTCATCATCTCATAGTTCAAGGCACCCTTCTAGACGTGATTCTAGACACGGTTGTTACCCAAGAATATGTGGTTTTTTAGCTTTTTGGTGGCTCTGAAGGAGTCGATTTACCTACTCAACATGAGTCATCCATGGTGGTTCCTGCAGTGGAAGATGTGGATACTGGGTGGAATTAGCAGCTGGCTGTAAAATTTTCTCCATCAGTTAAATTCCTGACATTATTTGCTTGTTTGCAGTAGGATCAAGTCATGGTGAGGAATCCAGTTACAAATGTGGCACCTGGATGATCATGCTGCAGTGATTGGAGTTGGTCTCAAGTGGTCGAAGTCCAAGACAAACGTGTCACAGCCATCATCCTCTGATGCTGGTACTATGCTGAGAATCGTTTCAGCCCATCAAAGTCATGTGATCTTGGTCATGTCATAGCTGACGCTTCCACAATCACAATCCATGTTGCTAATTCTTTGCATGGTGTCAGTAAAATCCTCAGATTGATCTGTGTCCCCAGTACCATCATTTCTTGATGACAATGACAAACTTAGTGTGCCTGATTATTCTTGAGCAAGGTTTTCAAGTTGTATTGTATGTCCCTTTCTTCCCACCCAGCTTGGTGTCTCAATAGTGTCCTCAACAAAGTACAGACTGACTCTGATGGTGGCTATAGCGATGCATGGGAGCAGGACTTCAGATTCTGCTGAGTCCAATTTAATATCATGGGTGGTACCAAGTACCCCCAAAGCTTTGCTTCTTCTAGCTCAACAAAAACATTTTTGTCAATTGACAAGAAGGCCAGGACTTTATTGTCTGTGACAAATGATGTTTTGACTATGTTTAAACATGATGCTCACACATGGTTTTGACCTCTCCATTTTTGATGCAGTGTGTACAACTTTCATTTTCCCAAATTGATAACATTACATCTACATCTGACAATAATAAAAAAAATGAGGGGGGGGGGCCTTGAGTTATCCCAGCCTTTGGCATTGGTGGCTTAGTGCACTGCCTTTGATTGCAAAATAAAGATTTTTCAGGGACAGCTATAGTTTCAGAAAATGGCTCTGTCACAGTATTTGCCAACGAAAGGATACCAATAATCCTCCAATCATAAAGGTAGGCTCAGATTACATAGTGACACTCTGTGGTGTACCTGGACAAATGGTAACAGGAGAGTGCTCTAAACACCATTGCCAAAGTGTTGGCTAAGAAGCAGGTTCCCATAGTTTTGCATGCCTCAAATCCACCCAAGTACCAGGGTTAACCTTCGAACTGTAAGACTGAGTATTTAGAAAGACAAATGTAACATGTAAATAGATCCCTTTCATAGAAAATCCTGACTCATCAACAGGATCACAGAGCACTGGAATAGAGCTCCTGCTGGACCAATATGATGATCAGGATGTTTCTGCATTCTTTTGAAAATCACACAATTCTGACTACAGACTAGTAATGGTACCCAGTTGGACTCTCTGATAGCCCAGCACAGCTGACTTCTACGGGGGGGGGGGGGCTTTACATTATAAACTGAATGAAGCTGGATGCCACCCAACCAACTCTGATGAAGTTTCATTAAGAGAAGCATGTATTGTCAGACATTAAACAACAGTAGCCTACACTGTACACCAATGAGCAGAGAGGCACATCCTCCCACCAGCTGTTTTCATTCACCATGAAAATCCTGGTGTTGTGCTTGGAGCATCACATGCTCTGGAAACTCGTCATATTTCAGCGTCACTAAATGTCAAGGCAGGCATATGCAGATCATAGACATGGAGTGGTCTATATGTCCTCGGATTGCACAGGGAATTCAGGATTTATGGGATCTTCATAATGTGGACTTATGGATGAGACAACAAGCTTGCAATGTTTATCTCTACATCCAAGGAAGCAACAGCATGCTATTGGTTGCTCCATGATGGTCTTGAAAGACTTGGTCACTCGAATTACTGGACATCAGTCTGGGGCCACTATGTTCAGTACCAGTGTTTGCATGCTAGTAAAAAAAATTCAGGTTGAACATTTTTCATTCTAACCTGGATATGCAGTACTTACATACTTGGAGGCTACCATGAAGGACATTCATTCTCACACATTGTCTGAGGTAGTCAAGTCTTGAGGTCCCTATGAGGAACTGCAAACCACTTTTCTGAACCATTAAGATACCCATTCCTCTATATTTTAAAGGGATCTCAAAGTAAAGATTAGAATATCTCAAATGTGTGAGTTTAGTCCATGATTTTCTTCTTCATCTGCTCAACATAAAGTGGCCATATGCCCTATAAAAAAACTATAGGTCCTCTATTGCATTTTCCTTGCACTTTAAAGATCTTGATCAGTGACATATCCATCTCATAGAATTTCTATGTGGACCACCGTGAAGAGCTTAAAGGGGCAAAAGTTGTTAGCAGCTAACAAGTCTCCCTGCACACCATATCAAGATGGAATCAATTAACTCCTTATCAGACTGGCGGTTTACTCACAGTAGGGGGGTTTGTACCATACAGACCAGACCCAGGGATGGGCAGTACAGTTGACACAAGCCACATAATGAAAACATATATTGTTCAATCGGCAAATACGTGTGTATCTGTGTCTAATATGTGACAGTAACACATAGACTATATGCATATCAGACTCTGTGCTGAAATTTGTCAGACCTTGTCAGATGCTGGCTACCTAATCCGGCAAAATGTGACCTATATGGGAATGAAACACTGACAAAATTTCGTGTGAAAATTCTTTTTACACTATGCACTTGAGTAGATTTTGTCAGCCAGGACTACAAAAAAAAAAAAAAAAAGAAAGAAAGAAAGAAAAAATGTGTCTTATATGTGACAGTATAGCATGTACACTACGTGTACTGTGTGTATATATATGATATGGTGAACACAGTTTTAATACTAATATGAATGGTTTTCATCCTTATTATTTTGTTCATTTATTGAATATTTAACCTCAACTTGTTTTCAGTAGGCTTTGCATTCTCTCATGTACATGAGAGACAGAAAGGGAACTCTGTCCATTGCTAATACATGTATATACTAGTATGCCAAAATGCAGATTTTTTGAACAGCACACACTGCATGATAACAATGAAGTTATGAAAGTACTGTAAATACACTTTATAGTTCTATTGGCATCAGTGAACATCAAAACCCTGAGACAATTATTATTGCTTTTTTTTGTGTCCACATACAAAAGAATGCCAAACATCATCTTAGCGTAACTATGATATGTCCAGTTGTGATCAATTATCTACTGTTGCTCTGCAGCTAGCACACTGTGTCCCACTGGTGTAAACCTAAACCTATTAGCTCCAACCACAAACATGCGTGCTTATCTAGCCCATACTCCTGCTGGAGGGAAATGGCTGTTGTAACAGCCTAGAACTTTCAAAATTTCAACAGTTGCAGAATTTTCAATCTGTCATATTTCAAAAACTTCTTATGATTGTGACTTGCCCTTCAGACAGGTCATACTACATACCTTCAAATAGAATGTTATCAAGAAAAATTGAGTTTATTTCCCTCAAGGATTTAGATATTTCTGATATTCATCCAAAAGGGGCCAGAGCTCTTAACTGATCTATAGCTAATGACATATGGGAATCATGCTGTTCCATCAGCCTTTTATACTCCCACTGCCCCTTTAACATATCAATATGCTGAAATTTTCCAGTTGTGATTTCTGGAGTATTATAGTGGTCATTTGACAGCAATGGCATATATTTAGTTGAGCTTCACTTCCTGACATGCAAGACTTTCTTTATGGTCACAATGGCATCAGGAGCATGAAGAGGCACAGTGCACACTTTAAAGTTCTCTTGATTGGTGTGAATTGAGAGAGTGGCATTGAGGTAACCCTACATCTTTATGCTATATCTTCATGTTAGTTTCAAGGCAAAGGTGCATATTGCTGGGGAACAACCTATGGGTCCAAGTGCTTTCCCAATTAAGTGCTTGTTACTTTACGTAAAGATACGGCACAAAAACTTGTGTGCCCTGCTTTAATGTTTATATGTCAAAAGGTCCACTTGTAACAGGGCTGGTAGCTGATCTCTCTTTCTGCGTAATTGCGAGACATCGTCAGGTTCATTTAGTCCCATATGGTATCCAATTAGATTAACTGTACCATTTACCTTGTTTATCCAGCAGCTGGGGAACATTAGGAGTTGTAGAATGCTGATAATATCTGGGCCCATGAGATTTTGAGGTCTTTCTGCCTTTATGGACAGCAATCTCAAATGGAAAACTTGGAACATACAAGGCCACAAACACAGTGTATGTGGTCTCAGTATGTAAACAGTTGATGACAGTGATATCTTGTCGATGATTACAAAGTATGGTGTGATTCGTGTAGCGGTAATACACATTAGAAAGTGACCTTAGCATACCAGGATACTTATATCATGGAACTTTTTAAACTACCAAAGGCACTAAATATTATGGTGGAATTACTTACTAAAATCATGAAAAAACTAAAGGCCATATGGAATTATTACTTGTCACGAATGATGGTATGGTGTGGATCAAGGAAGGAGCTTTTTTAAACAGATTATGATTTGACCATTTGCACTGTGTACGAGTATATTCTAACAGAAAACGCAATGTTTTCGACAGATATTAAAGTGGCATCGCTTACATCTATTTTCATAAGTACACTAAACTTACAATCACAAGCTTTTCAGAAATCCAGGCATCCAATGACAGTGCACAATTCCTCAATCTGTTGTCTGCAATTCACTAACCACTCAACGGCCTTGGCATATTATGTTGTTAATAAAACCATATCCAACATATTGAGATAATTTACACAAGCAAGTTTTGATAAATGATTTACAACAGACACAGTAATGTTCTATCTAAATAGATTGGGTATCCGTTATCGAAACCACGTGTGGTTACACCTAAAATGGTCTTTTTTGGAGATGTCTTCATTCTGAAACCGTTGGTGCAGACACATAGAAAAGAATTTACTTACAAGTCTGGCCATATTTGCGAGATGGTCGCATTACTAAGGTGGTCTTGGTCTTAACGCGGGGTTCAACTGTGTTAAGCGCAGTTCAAGGGTGATATGCAAGCGGGGTCAAATTATAAAAGTGGTGTCACCAGAAACGATTACTATGGCAATTTGTTT
>CAXHWN010002730.1:0-10000 GCA_964020975.1 Hermodice carunculata | reverse complement strand
CATCAAACGCCGGCACATTATATCCTACAGTTCGCCGAAAGAAGGAAGCACACCTGTACTTTCTAATGTATTGAAAGGCAGTTAGCGAGAACAGTGTCTGTGGCGACCCAAACGGGAGGACGCATCGTTGCAAATGGATTTTATATTGTTATCCCGGTGAGGAGTATCTTATTATGTCTCACCAAGGTAATGCTCATAGACATGTTAGACAGACTCATTCATAGAGATAAATGATTATAAAGCTGCCTTATTCCTTTGGTTCCAAACGTAAAGTTCTTCCTTCTCTAAAAGTTAAAATAGACCTCACAACTCCTTCTCCGTTCTTTAACAACAAACAAATTTTCTTTTAACGTGCCTGATGGTGCCACCTATGGTGTGTTAACTATTTCTAATGAAAAGTTATCTTCAGCAAACATATTCTGAATAATTTGTGAAAACAAAGGACATCAAAAGTACCAACATACAACTTTAGATACACCGGAATCTATTGGCTCCGAGTCAGATCAGATAAACAGCCTTCTATTACCGCTCTCTGTTTCCACGACGCCAAACCTGGCATCATACCCAGGATATGTAAAAAGAGTGTGTCATTTTATCCAGATAAGTGGTAAAACAACGCCCGATAGATATATCGATTGCAAATTAAGATAGCTCAAGTTTATCTCACACTGAAATTAAGCTGCATGTTATTAAAGTTTAGATTACTGGAAAAGAAATTCTGTACAGATTCATTTTTTTCAAGTGAAATATAACTTAAATTCAAATTAATTATCTTAATACAATTTAAGATATCCTAAAAATACCAAAATTCGTGTAATTTAAGTTGTCTTTAAAAAAAATGTGTTCAAGATATTCTAACTTTTCTTTCAGATATGTTTGAAGATGGCGGAACAGATTCATAATACGAGTTTAAAATATCTTGTCCTCGTTCCAGATTCAAAAATATCACAAAAACGATGTAGGCCTACTTGCTTCTTTTGCTGCAAACTTAGCCAGCGGACAGGAGAACCAAAAAGTGATAGGCCTACCATGTCTCTTTATCTTTGCCACAAGTGGTACAATTTGGGTTTGTAAGTAGTTAGGCCTATATGTTTTGACACAACCAAAGTCTAGTTAATAAAGAATATTTCTAAGGTTAAAAGAACTGGTTTAAAATCACCAGTTGCCTTTTATGGGTGACTGCCTGTATCAAATCAGGAGTAAAAAGCTTTTCTTCACATTGGTATTCGCAGGCGAATGTTGATGTTTTGGTAACTTTTGAATCTCTTTGTTGCCAATATTGTTGGGTTTAAATTTATGAATATCAGTCATGTTTTTCTAAACTGTTTGAGTTCGTATTTAACGTTCTAACATGGCCGTTTGGCACCTGTTCTACCTTTTTTCACGTAAGGAGCGTTTGCGGTGAACGTCGCGATCTGGGAGTTTATCGGAATGACGAGATGGCTGTTATCTGCAAATGCTACAACGAGCATTGGCGCATAATGGCAAATATGCAGAGAACAACCAAATTCTTTGTGAAGACCATAAATTCCCAATTGGTGATGTTCAATACCTGTATTGCATTTCTTACAAGTATTACTTGCAAAAACAGAATATTAATTATAGAAAAAAAACTTTGATTGCGTGTTCAGTGTTGATCTCTTTTTTTTGGGGGGGGGGTCAATCAACGAGAACAGCCATGACCACTAGGCAGCAAGAAATCAAATCGGGAAATAGCTCTTGAAATGTAATCAGTTTGCTGATTTCCCGACCAAAAAATAGTCAAAGTGCTTCTGATTCATATGACACGATCCCCAGCATGGCATCACAATGTGCTCGCAACCCACTATTAGGACATATTACTACGCATTACGATCAGGCTTGCACCTTATGTGGGCATACATGGCAAAGCACTATATCGTAATGTTAAAAATGCATCAAATAATCCCAAATGTAAATATGAATATGGTAAACCTATTTTTAGAGATGTGGATTACAGTCACAAGTGTAAACACGAGCCTTGTTGCTTTGCTGTAGTCCTATTTGATGTACAATCACACGGTGAGACACTGTAGTTTTCACAACTGTACACAATGACGCAACCTTCTTTTTTGGCGATTAAAAAGCTAATAAATACATGATTATATAAGGCAATGGTCTTCTGCTTGATTTTTATATTTGACCTGTAAACTGTACCGCTCCTGCGATTGGTCTTTTCTCCGCCAGTCCCTACGAGACATTCCTGGTCAACAAGATTTCAAACTAAACAATAAACAATAACAAGCCAATAAAATATTTCGCAATTTGTACTGGTACGTTTGAAAAAAAAATCTTAACAATGACATGATGTAATGACAGAGCGGGAGAATAGTAACAGATCACTATCAGGAATGACTGGCAGAGAAAATAAAAACATAAAAAAAGGAAAACAACTGGTTGGTTAAATACAGCACAAGCAAATGCCTGCTTAATTGCTAACTGGGCACCGCACAAGCAGAAAATAATATGTCCATACATCAAAAAATGTTCGTGATACATTTGACTCGCGCAATTTGTAATTATGGAAATATTCACTCAACACAAATGAGCACCGAGTGATGAAGCATTTGCTTTTAAAACTGAATTGCAGTTCAAAAGAGTTTAATAATTTTAATTTGTACTTGCAAAATGCTATAGTCTAATTATTCACCGTGAATGCTGCCAGGAGACTCTCTCTCTCTCTCTCTCTCTCTCTCTCTCTCTCTCTCTCTCTCTCTCTCTCTCTCTCTCTCTCTCTCTCTCTCTCTCTCTCTCTCTCTCTCTCTGTCTCTCTCTCTCTCTCTCTCTCTCTCTCTCTCTCTCTCTCTCTCTCTCTCTCTCCAACCTCTGCAAGATGAATAGAATGCTGAGAAAAACTGGCAGGAGCAAATATATATGTGAGTAGTGATTCAAATGCACAACCATTTATCGCATCTGCAACGCATACTTTGTTATCGGAGAAGCATCCAATGCCGCTATCATATTTTACTAATATCACATCAAATATTGCTCAATATATATTTTCATTGGTATATAAAGAGCTTTTGTCGCCCTCGCTATATTATACGGTAGATAAAGCTACTCTCTTGTAAATTTAAATTAATAGCAGATACATCGGCAAGATCGGCAGGATTCGTTTCATTGTTACCAGCGGCAGGTCCAACATTTGCGATTTTCCTAACTTTATTGACAAGGTTCGAGTGATCTTCTTGTGACTAAATTGGCCAGTGCTCCTACAAATTCATTAGCATTCCAGGCATTACTATTCAGTCCCACTATAGGTCCTATTATCCAGTCTGTTTCCCACATACTAAATGGTAGACATGAAGAAATACGCCGGGTATCCTCACTTTACCAGGTCACTATGAAATTATGCATGGCAGACCAGATCCGTATGATAACACGGATTTCAATTTTGACCCTGTATGCTTGCAAGCAAAATTTTACGTTGCAGAATCCTTTCAATGAAGATCTACTTTGTGTAATCCATTCACTGATAGCTACATTTAAAGTCAACCTGTAGGCACAGACGTGTAATCTCAAGTAAATCATATGAGTACTATAGCATTAGGTTTTGCCCAAGTCCATTATCTATATCCTACTGGGATATACTATAAGAGCTTTTATCGTCAGTTTTTTCTTAATGTACGTATAACGAGTGCCATAAAAGCCTTTAATAACTGTGACAGATTATATACAGCTTAAAACCTGTACACAAATAATCCATAATAATCTGTCGGCCATTAAGAAAACGATATTATACAATTAACCTCAGTATGCATCATTTTTCAGTTACATGAAAATTTCAAGCTAATGTATCCTTAGACACAAAAATTCCCCCGCGTGAAATAATTCAATGTATGGCATTTGTGGGAAGATTTTGATGAGGTGCTCACTTTTTTTTATGTCGTATACCATTTCATATTACTTTTGTGAAGCAGAGATGAACATATTTTTTCTAACTTAGCACACGAAAAGCATACTAACAGGAACAAAAGTGAAAAATGGGGAGGACGGGGGCGGGGGGTGTCAGAAGGTAAGCACATCAGAAGGCATCAGGATATGTTATGCAAACTTTCAAACATATCTGTAGCGACTAGTTTGGCTTCATAATATCAAATTGTGGTAATACACTGCCAAATTACACCAAGATATATCATCTAAAGTCCTGCAGGTCGGCTCTAAACATTTCATACTTGGCTTCAATTTGAGAAAGTACTTGGTGTACTAGATGTCTGGTGTGCTCCATATCTGTTATTATCTTTCCAGAATTGACACAAAGGGGGTTTGCATGTTCAAGACATATACATGTAATAGAAATGCTGCGCCCTCAGTGCGATTTAGAGAGTGACAAACATGCTAATCCAGGCCCAGCTGAGGCAAACAATACCAAAATTTGTCATGCTAACATCAAAACAAGTCCCAAAGGTGACCACCAATTGGACACAGTTTCTAGTTTAGCTAACTCAAAGATAAAATATTTCGATGTCATAATGCAACCTAAAACGGCTTGTTAGTGATTATCCCGACAAGTTATTTGTGATTGAAAGTTTTAAATTTCCTCTCCCTAAAGACGGGCAATCGGGTGATGAAGGAGGTGTTGCAGTGTGCGTACGAGATATGTTGACTAGCTCTGTACATATTGCGCTGGAGGACGCAAAGGCTGTGTATATTTGGATTGGGGTTCAAACTCGCCAAGGAAAATTCTCACCAGCGTTTATTATCGTCCATCGGGCCAAACTGCCGAGGTACATAATTATTTTTACATTCTTTCTCAAATTAAATCTCTGTGCCATTAGAAAGACACCCTCTTTTCTTACCGGTGATTTTAATGACATGTGGAAGGTGTGGGATTCTGATCACAGAAACAGTGACCTAGGAGTCAACGTATTGAATATCATCTCACAAAACAATTTATTTCAGCTTATAACGCAACCAATTAACCAGAACAAACAAGTTTACCCATTCTTTTAATTACTGACTCACCTAGTCTTATCCTCGACAGTAGCATAGTTCTACCGCTCCCCATCTCATTATTCCGTAATCCATCATCAGCTTTACGGAACACTTCCCTTAATTAAGATACCACTTTGGAAATTTAGAAATGTAGATTTTGTTGTAATTAACGATAATTTCTCGCAAGCCATTTGGGAAACTGCTTTTTTGTGTGTTTTAGGACATCAATGACATAGGAGCTTACTGGATTAACTGTTTTTAGATGTCAGAAAAACATACATTTTAAAAACGTTAATATAGGACTAAGAATAAACCATGGGTGACCTTTCTGAATAAAAAGTTAATTAACAAGCCTAGCAGGGCATGGACAAGTTTCAGGCAAAATAAGCTGCCTCGTCACGTAATTTACCCTGTCTGGTCCACTTTAAAATACAGAACCGGCAAACCAACTGTGTGTTTTCCAAGAAACTAAAAAAGATGTCCTACAAGATACGTTCGTCTCTGAAGAGCAATTGTGCACCTGGGCCTGGCATGATTTGAAAATATTTTCCGAAAAATACAACAGCTGCAATTTGCAGACCTCTAGCCAAAACATTCAATTTGTCGCTTCGAACCTCTAATTATATCCTATAGCTGTACTAGATCTATGTTTATCTTATATCTAAATAGTCCGACAGAGAAATTAGATCGAATTATCGATCTATTCCATTACTTTGCAACGTGTAAAAAGTCATCGAACCCTTGAAATTTAATTATTTTATGAAAATCTTGCAGGAAATGAAGGCACGATCATACGAAACTCTGGGTTCGGAAAAAATGACTGTACCGTTGACCAATTGCTGAGGATTGTCAATAAAATTTGCAGGTTTTGAATTGAGTAATGCAGCAAGAGTAGTTTTTTCTTGACCTATCGACAGCGTCCGATAAGGTTTTCCATGAGGGACTCCTTTTCAAATTACGCCAGCTAGACTTTCGAGTCTTCTGTGGTCCGCCGGGTAAAAATTTAATTATCCGACAGACAGCTGCGTGTTGTTCTACAAGGCGAGTGTTCCTGTCGGCTTCCTGTGGAAGCTGGAGTACCCTAAGGGTCCTTATTGGGTCCCATATCATTCTTAGTTTTCATTAATGATTTATTGGATAACATTTCCTGTGACAACGTACTTTTTAGCTGGTGATACTAGTGTTCTCGAAACAGTTCCTAGTCTGCCTGTCTCAAGAAAGGCGCATAAAATGTGGCCTTAACTTCATTCGAGGTAAAACTGGCGTTATACATTTAATGCACGAATGTCCTTATTTTTTTTTTCGGTAAAACGCAATAAAATAATTACTCTCTACTATTTCGCGGCGAATATACAATTTCCGCATCCTCTTTTCACGCCCATTTTGGGTATTACTTTGTTTCAAATTTAGGCTGGAAAACGCATATTAAACGAGTGATAACTGAGACATTCAAGTGTTTGGCCTACTCAAGGGGATAAAATTCAAATTATCAAGAAAGTTAGTCACTAAATTGTATCTCTGCACGGTACTTCCAATTCTGGAGTATGAGTGCAATATTTTTCGTCATTGTGGCGCAGCTTCTCAAAAGCCCTTGAGGCGGTTCAATTTGAAGCAGACAGAATACATACCGGTAATGGTGCGTTCTGCTAGCTACTGCTCTATGCCACGCCCACTTGTATTCCCTATGGTAGCCTCATTTCCATCACCGACGTCATACCCAGGTCTATTGGCACATCGTGATGTTTTTCACTACGTCAGGCCTTCTCGGCAGCGTATGCTTACCTATTATAAGACAAAATCGTCACCACCCGTCTGCTGTGGAAAACAAAAAAAATCATCCCTTTAGCGATGTGTGCCTCGTTCAGACCTCGCTTGTGGAACACAGAAAAAAAAACTTTGGCGACGTGTGTTACGTTCAGCCTTCGCTTGTGGAAAACAAGAAAGGCTGAACGTGACACACATCGCTAAAGTAAAGGGGTTATTTCTTTTTTTTTTTAATTTTACACGCAGACATGTGCTAACTCATAGTATCTTCCCTTGTTAATGGTCCCAAAAAACACTGATCAGGCAATCATACTGTGTCATAATATTGGGCTGTCCTCCATTAAGTGGTCAAAATTTGAAACAAACTAATTTGGTTATGATTCAGCAAGTAATTAAGTAACGTAGTAACTACTGTACAGAATAACTGTTCATGTCTGGAAGGAAAAAGAAAGTGACTTGCCTGTTAAAATGTGTGAAACCTGCCTGCAGACCAGTCAATATCCATGATGTTCAGGTATGAACAATGAAATGCTTTTAATAAACTTGTCATTACTTATATGCCAATTTATTGGTTTGCGCCTGCTCCATGGGATATAGGACTATTATTGTTAGGTTTAACATGAATAAATGATCTGAGAAATGGTGAAACTTGTGACCACATCAATTATCACATGTTATCATATCTTTGTAAAACCAAACTTTAAGCTGACCAATTTAAAATTCATGTTGGTGATCTGGTGCCTCTCTGATTCCTAAAAATTGAGGCTATGTGACAGGTCACCAATACTTAATTGGTATGGTCACCAGTAATCGATATGGTGACTAGTTTCACCATTTTCTCACATTTGATTGGTAAATGTATGAGAAATCCTCACATTACTGGTGACTGGATCAAGTGGGAACTTACTGAAACATAACTAACCATGCAAGACATATATTTCACACCTAGCTAAGCGTGGCCATAAATCCCTCCAAAGCACACTTTATTCCAGGTTTATTCTGCGCTTGTTCC
Source organism: Hermodice carunculata (assembly GCA_964020975.1). Lineage (NCBI taxonomy): Eukaryota > Metazoa > Annelida > Polychaeta > Eunicida > Amphinomidae > Hermodice > Hermodice carunculata. The sequence continues at coordinate 2,271 of CAXHWN010002730.1, read as the reverse complement.
CGTATTGCCTTGAAAATGGTCCTGGTACAAACTGGATAGTCGGGTGTTCCATGCTACGCTGCTACTACCCTTGCTGTTTTGATCTTCTACCTACTGCCGGAACTTTTTCCATACCTGCTTGTAACATCAAATTCAGGGTTGTCCTTGAAGCTTTATAGCTTTACGGTCCCGTTAAGCTTTGATTTTAGCCGACAATCTATGACTTTTCCCGTAAAGCTGACTCGGCTCCCCATTTATCTTCAATTTTTTCCGTAAATCTTTCATTATTTCACCGAGATTTTGACGTTTTACTGTGTATCATAAGAAAATCTATTAAAACGAAGTAAAATTTGGATGTATTTACGTTAAAAATAAGTTACATCGTACTCAGTCGGCAACCAGAACTCTGTTTAGAACATTTTTGCTATTGTTGCTCAATGCGTGACGCTGTGGTTTCCTCGCTGTCAAGAGGGAGAGTCGCCGCGTCATTTTTTTAATCGTCTTCAGGCGTCTGCTTGCTGTCCATCCTGTCTTACTTTAGCAAGTTTATTGACATGAAACATGGCAACAAAAGCAAAGTCTACCACGCAGGCAACTATAACACATTTCTTAGACAAAACAAACTCCATGTCCGGCAACGAACTCGAAGCCAGGTACACAACCACTTTCTCTGGGTGGGCAACAAAATGCTTGGCACAACCAGAACTTCAAACAAACAATTTTTTTTTTTTTATTTTATTTGGTAACTGGTTTAAACTTATGGAACTTTTTAAACTGGTTGAAAATGATACTTATTTAAAGAATAAATATGAAATAAAGTAATGAATATTGAAAAGTGAAAGAATTATTCAAAGGTTTTAATGTGTAGTCTGAGATGTACACAATTATCCAAGAGCCATTTTGGGGGCCTATAAAAATGGAGACTGATATTTTGTACAGTTAATGGACAATATCACCTTACCTGATACATAAGCAAATAATTCATTAAATAATTAATTATTCAAGCAATGAAATAAAATACAACCCAGATAATGAAGCTTTACGTAAACCTGCAATTCTGGATTGTAAATAAATAAAACAAAAAAAAACAAAGGGAACATATCTTTGTGGGCTTTCACATAATAACGTCACGTATGTGCATGGGCTTCTAAAATTACGAATCTCATTGGGATGAAGTAAATAATTAAAGACAGAAAAAAGAAAATAAAGTTCAACATTCATTTTTTTCGCAAAAATGGACATATATAATAAAGTGTGTGCATATTTTGTGACAATGTCAATTTTTAGCTATTACATTTTACACATGAAGTAATGTTTAAAATGTTTAAAAGTAATTGTCCAATATCACATATTCACCATACTAGCCACAAACTCACCTCATGCAAATTGTGAGACAATTTGTGTGAATTTATTTGATAATTTTTATAGTAAACATGGAAAATTTTTAAAAAGCGATAGGTACATTTATGTGCACAATTACAAAGTGACATAAACAAAATATTTTTTTTAATTCTGGCCAGACAAGTAACTTTATCAGAGGAACATTACCAGTGTCACCTTGTTCATTGTTGCCTACTTGAAGGCTACTTCCTGAGTTGAATTTTGCACTTTGCTTTCCATTTTGTAAACAATTGAATGCACTGCCTTAAACTCAACTTGCTGCTTGGTAAAGTAAAGTAACAAGTTTCAACAAAGTTGAACAACAAAACATGTGATAACAAGTGAAAATCAACTGTGATATCACAAGTACCAATGATGAACAGTATTAGTTCAAAAAATTAGGTTTAACTCTTGCTACTGTCTGTTCAAGGAAAATCATCAGTGTAACTGCTTTAATGCCTTTCTGTAAGAAAAAGAACAAATTTGCCAGTTTTTATTCTGTAGTAATTGCAATTTGAAAATATAGCAAAAGCCTCTAGTAAAGGGATAGTATGTACTAGAAGAGGCCTTGTTCCTAAGAGCTTGGCTTCGGTGCTTCAGGCCTGGGTATAGTATGCAAGCTATAGAAAATAATATTATGGTGCAAAATTCCCATAAATTACACATCTCCACCCAATGAAATAAATGAGAATTTAGGGACTCAGATGCTCAGAATCCACCACAGAGATTGCTTGACCCTTTGGGCTTGTGGGGGCCTACGCGGCCCCCAACCCCCTGGCCTATTTTGTACTCGGCCTCCGGCATGCCACAAATTTTTTAAAGCTGTAATTTTTTTCTCGGAACAACCATGGAATTCAGCTACTTTAATCAGCATTGTGTTCTTCATGTGAAGTTTAATTCAAAATATACTAA
>CAXHWN010002729.1:0-14000 GCA_964020975.1 Hermodice carunculata | reverse complement strand
GTCGGTCTGAATCTGGCATGCATTAGATAAACCGTTGCCTCTACAAAACCATAGTCTGGTTCTCCCGTCTGCGTCGAAGATTCTAAATCGATATATGTCGGTAAAAAATATTGTGCTACTGATTATGAGACATGGTAATTTGCCCAAAGTAATTTGAATTTTACGTCTGACATATGTAAGAAGAGGGCCACGATTTAGCGTTGTGTCATAAAGCTGGCCTTCACATAACCTGTTTTGTACAGTCTGCCCGGGAATGTTTGCAGGTGTGATGCAATTTTTCAACTGACTCAGACGGATATGTGTGTCTCATTCTAATGAGGCAACCATTGGTAGGCCACATCCAGGAGTATCTTCTGTCGACCCGAAGTTGCGGACGTGCATATGGTCTGCGACATGACCTCCAATTAGCAGGACCACAGTCCTTTCAGGCAAGGCCTTTTACATGTACACCATGACTGACTGTGATCATCACCGTGTCCACTTCAAACTGGGTGTGACATTGGACCGGTAGAGTGGCTTTTTATGAACTAGGACAAAGACACGAAAACGGTACAGCACCTGATTTCAAAAAAGTAGGCCATATGGGGCAAGTGCACTGTGAAAAGGAAATCTGCCACGTATTTCCGGTACATTTGGTATCATTAGTCTTATAATTTCGCAACGTATAAAATTTCAACGTGTTTTCTGCACCTTTTGATTTCTATTCTACAGGTCTCATGCGTTTTTGCCCATTGTGCTGATTGACATTTCTACGAAGTTTTACAACGATCCGTAAAATCTCTTGAAAACAACATTGCAAGTATCTTCATATTTTAGCCGATATACTACACGATACTTTGGGTGGCTCTACCAATATCGAAACCAAACTTGGATTTTGTGTATAATTGATGAGTCTTTAAATTTATACGGAGGTATCATGAAAACCCTGTCACATATCGCGTTCACAAACAACAAAATACCGACAGATCGACAGACTAACGTGAGTAATCAGGTGACCTCTGCTATCTTTGGTCAGCACAGCCAAAATTGGTTCTCGTGAAAGAAGAGTAGGCCACGATATCTACAAATTTAGCTGTATGTCACATTTAATAACGCGTGGTAATTTAATATAAACAGGGCCCTTTTTATGGTCCATCGTCTAGAAAGTCACCGGCAACAGTCATGCTTTCAAAACATGGCAGAATAAGTGAGTGACCTTCAAAATCCATTTTGTATTTGAGGGGGTGAGGTGGGTTGGGGTGGACGTTACCCAAAATTACATCTGTAGCATTTATCCATGAAGCTGCACATTACTCAAATTGGTGGACATGTTAATCGGCAGTATTTTTTAATCCGATTTTTCTTTTCAAGTTGAATAACGATCCAAAGACTATATAAAAGTCTTTAATCTTATAATGAATAACTTCAGTAATCATCCCACTCTGTGTAGACATAATGATATATAACGATAAGTGTGAATTAATGTTTGTTATATGACAAACATGATGATTTGGAATTTAACATCGTAAATTACCACCATATGGATAGTCATATTCCGCTCGGCCAGCATGTGGCGCCTATGTGTCAAAGCTGATTGCCTTTGCTAGAGTTCACATTAGTTTTGACAATTTTGACTCTCGTCGTTTAGCGCTCTTTCAAACAGTTGGGAAACAGTAATATTAGAAAATGAAATTAAAACTGCACTCTCTGAATTTTTTGGGTAAAATTGAAAATATATTATATAGATATCCAGTGGATATGAGATATTAAAAAAATGACGTAATGATATGTTAACCTAACAACTGTAACTGATACATTACAGATTACGTGTGTAAGGCAAGCTATTGCTGAAAGTCGAGAGTGGTTTCTGTAAAATCGATTTAAACTATTACTTGCAGCATACTGCATTTTGTGTTCATTGAATGATGTATAAAATATCATATGGTTGATGGGATGTCTAGCTTGAACTTCTATATTTTGACCTGGCTTCTTTGATGACTGGTGGTTTTAGGTCATGCACTGTTCTTGTTTTATAAGATTTTCGATGATAAGTTTGTGGATACTGTTGTCCTTTTTCTATTACTCATTACAGTCATTATTTCTACGTTGGCAGAATGGCATCTTAGCCTGTTCAGATACTCAATGAATAAGTATTGCTGTTATATATATATATATATATATATATATATATATATATATATATATATATATATATATATATATATATATATATATATATATATATATATGTATGTATATATATGTATATGTATTTCAGTATATGGACCACAAGAACATCATCAAAGTCGAATCGCTTGTTCTGCACCGTCAAACAACATGAATTTGTTTAATGTTAGTGAAAATCTACATAAAAATAAGAAATCAGAGCCTCGTTTTCGATTTTCACTCCAAGATGGCCGCCAGCTATTGGTTTGATTGGCTAAAACTTTAAACGGACATAATTTTTCTGAAACATATGTTTTTTCTATGATTTTCATATTGTCTGCTTAACCAGCGTAATCTTCGTATTTCCCCTATTTTATATACCGACGTATTCCTTTTGTGTAAAAAATAAACTATTGCAAAATACCTTTGAAATGTTTTTCAAGTTTGGGCTTACTTGGATTTTTTTCCCAGAATATTCTATGCAAAATTTTACACAAAAAGTTTTCTTCGCTGTTTGCGATTTCTTGTTATAAATGTAGGAAAAACCCGGAAAAGTGAAAAGAAAAAAAAGTGAAAAGAAAAAAAAAAAAGAAAAAAAAAACTCTCATCTCACGGTTACCGAACATGTCCGTTTATTTTTTACTGGTATTGTCTATCAACATCCCAAGTTTCAGCAAATCTAGATCTCCCTTACATAGGTATCAAGCAAATTACACTTTGTAATGCCTACTTTTTTATGAATGCTTGTGTCATTGTTAAAAAACGATGTATCCGTTCGTTGCAAATGGTGACAACTGGAAACAGATAATCGTGAAGCCGGAAGAAGAACTTTCGACTTGTGTATATCAGTGTGAATTACGGGCACCAGTCGTTTATGCAAATAAAATCTGCTCAAAAAATGGAAGCTGAGTATGTGGAATTAAGGTATTGCCCTTAATAGACAAGGTGAAGAAAACGGGATGCACTGGTTTTGATTAACCGGAAGCCTCACTTCCCAGGGCCCAGAGAGGCATTCGTTGATGATCTGATGAGCACGAGCGCTGACCTCTTTACTTGTAAGTAAGTGACCCTCTTGCCTTTTTTTTATAATTTTTTTATGCTGTTATGTCAGGAGGTCAGATGTAGGATTCCTGTCCGTGACAGCTCAATTCTGATGTGTTTCAGTATGATTATGATTGCCTGCAGATTCAGACGCTGCTTTGTTCCCTGACTACGGAAGAAATGTAATTTCATTTGTTGCAGCCAAAAAGGCCTTGACAGTTCTCCGTCTAAGGTCAAGAGTGGGTGTGGTGGCATAGGCTTGAATACAGGTTTATCTAGTGGAACCATTGCATGATTTTGTAGTGTCCGTACTAAGTTTGTATTGTCTTTTCCCTTTGGTCGTCGTCTGTCAGTCCTCTATCAGGAAATTACATGTATAATTATCCAAAAGTGCCAGCTAGGTCCACTTCGAACTTGGTGATCTACCTGTGGTAAGTCGCCGCCTAGTTACCGCAAATGATTATGCTCCAGTGATTTCTGCACTTTTTACTATTTGAAACGGTAAAAATTATTTTCTCCAAAAGTACCTCAACAGCTGCTTCAAATTTCATAGGAACACTTCTGCTGCCCCTAGACCTTTTTTTTTTCAAAAGGTCATGCAGTAATGTTGTCTTCTTCCTTTTTTTTTTTTTTTGGTTCGATATATATATACATATATATTGTGATATATATATATATATATATTTTCACAATTTTGTGTGTGGTCGCTATTTGGGACTTGTCCAAGAATATCGTTACTCAGATTGTGCGAAAGCTTGTTGCACATGTAGCTGTACTAAGATCAAATAAAATTGGTCTCTTCTTGACTATGTTGCTGATCTGTGAATTCAAATCTATTTCCCAATTCAGGTGCTTGTCGATTTTCTTCCTACTGCTTACAATGCAAGTCCACATGGGGACTGCATGTTAACACATGTTTCAGAATTTTGCCCTAAAAGTGTCAGCCAGATTCATCGGCCTGGGTGCATGCTGGCCATGTTAAAATAGGCACCTATCTGTAATATTTGGATTTTTAAAAACATTTATGAATCGTTACATTTATCTAGCACTATAGATATCTTCTCGGACAGCTGAGCTGCTTTGAAATTGCGAACGAACCCTTCTGTGTACCCTGGACGAAAATGGGGATTTTTATGTCAAGGTATGCTGAGGATCAGCTGTTTACAGAGCTTGTTGTTTAGCAAAATCCCACCAAGTCTTCCTGTTGAAAACGGAGAAGCCAATTGCTCTGATATAGCATAAAAACACTTCTAGGAGAGCTCCTTGATCTTATTTCTTGACAGAGGGAGGCGCTGCATTTTTCCTACTTTTTGTGAATTTTTGTGTGTTTTTGTTTTTTGTTTCTTCAAAATGTTCTTGTAGATTCTTTTGAACCTCAGTAGAAATGCAGCTTGTGAAAAGGTCAAGCCAAGGTGTTTAGTAAGGGGAGTTATTTTGCATTTCTAAGCTGAATGAATTTCAGTTTGGGTTCTTATCAGGTTACTGCACACATTCCCTTTGATTACAAATGATGTCAATGGGGATTGGAGTGGTAAGTCACATTTTTGTCCAATTCCATACACCAGATTTACTTTAAACTTGTTAGAGAAGTACCTTTTCTGGGTATTTACTAATTTATTTAAACAATAGTACTTCACCAGTGTTGTCGGAAATTTGTACGAACTGCCCGTGTTCTTGTTTTTGCAAAACATTAAGAAAGTCTGTAACAAAACCACCACGTCAATTGCCTTGAAAGAACACGACTGGGAATTTCTACATTTTAATGTGTGCAACCGATAGCGCTGTGATTATTCGTTGCCTTTGTTAAGGGAATTTTTATGCGTTTGCCTTTTCCAAACCCTCTGTCCTCTTTAGACTTATTAAGAATGTACATGGACACGATCTGAAGCAATTTTTTTAAAACAGTACGGTGCTGTTATTTTATGACTTTTAACAAATCATTAAAATTTAAAAATAAAAAAAAAAAAAAAAAAACTGGTGAGGGGATGCGCTGATGCTATCGCAACATTGTTGATGATATTTAACAAAGGTGATCTTGATATCAGGCTGGAATTCACCGAACATTTTGATCTGTTAATGTAATGTTTCTTGGTCACAGGGCTTTCACAGTTCTCTTGCGTTTATTTTAGAAATGCTCTTCCCATGTATATATCTATAACATTTTGACCTTTAAGTCGGGTCACTTAGAACAATGCTGTGCTCCCACATATTGGAATTCTGTCAGTAGTATGTTCATCAGGTACTGTTCATATTTGTACTTATGTGCGCAACAGAAAAACACTTATACCTAGAAGATTTAATGGTAACCAAGTTTATGTCACTCAAAATGTAAGTCACGATTTGCAGTTCATCCGGTTATCCTTGTGTGAAATTTTCGTCTGGAAGTTTCACCAATGTTTGATTATGACCATTCTCGAACTCATAATAGTGGGTTGCAGTCAAAGGAAAAAAAAAAAGGAAAGAAACATAGAGACGGTGGATGTGTGGGGTCCAGCGAATCTCAAATACCTTAGAAGTGGAGGCTACCAATATCGGAAAGAGACGTTACATATCGAATAACCCTTGCCATATTTGGGATGAGCATTTATTATATTTTGTACAATGTTGAGAACGTAGACGAATATTCATCCCTACAGGTACGGGACAAAGAAAAGACGCTTAAGATTGACCACTGAAGAAAAAAAAATGCAAAAATATATGAACCGTTCGTTGAATACTGAAGATGAAAATGATTTCGATTGAAGCACAATACTTCATACGTTGTGGTAAAGTGACCATTGTTCCCGTAAGGACGTATTTTAGGAAAAAAATGTGTTTGATTAGTTTGTATCAGCCAGGATGATAAAGATTGGTTGTGATATATCAAGAAAAAATAAGCAATGGTCGTCATTTAAAGACAAATGACTCGCAACTTGAGTATATATAATTATTTTCCCTATTTCCGGTGGTATGTTTTCAAAGGATCTTGACACAAGTTTTTAAAAGCTTACTCTGGGAACAACGTATATTCACACGTACCACAGTGTCATTCGCTTAACCTATCTCACTTAATCAGTTCTTGTATATACCTGAGCCAATTAAATCAATGAAACCTTTCCTTCAGGAAAAAGGGTAAAGGAGATATTTTTTTCTCCTTTTAGATTCAATTATCTGTAATCAAACGTTTGGCAGGCTAGCTTATATTTTCTTTCAAAAAATATATTCAGAAAGTATATGGTATATAAACTGCTGTGAAGTTGAATATCTGACAGTGCTGCTTGTTTTTACAATGCATGTGTTTCCGTCTCATTGGTTCTGCGCAATACCATACTACAATTGCCGAGTTACACTTGCCGATCATATAGTGTGGTATCTATTTCAGTTTATTCAATTTGAACCTATGCAGACAATATCAAACCATATGATCCAAGGCACCGTAGCACTAGTTGGTCTGACCAATTGAAAAACATTTCATAATTAGCAACACACACACACACACACACACACACACACAAACTGACATACACATAATTATATACATATATATATAACCTTTCACTCTTTCACTATCCGGTCTTGAAGGTAATAACTGAACTGAAATCGGCTCTTCTGACAAGTGATCAAAATGTATGAAATACACACACCTAACATATATTGTATACAATTATACGATCAACGCAAGTACTCGAACAGTCAGAATTTTTATTTAATTTTTTTGCAGGTTTATTCCTTTGTCATTAAAAGTTTATATTACTTAAACGTTGACACACTAAAAAATCCATTCCCTTTACATTTGCCAATGATTGGATGTTTCAACATGTTTATCGCTATACAACTATCGTCAGAGAGGTATTCTTACAACCAAGACCCACTTATAATTTGTGGTGTTATTACTTCGAAGTAACAAGCCGACTGAAGGGTTTAAAAAAAATAAAAAATATTCAAGCTTTTTAAGATCATCTACCGAAAGAACAGTTGCCTGTCACACTTGAGGAACCCTGAAAGAATTGGAAAATGTATAATATCGTTGACCAACTTGGCTGTATAATCTGGCCTAGTACGTTATAGCATCTAATAACGATAGAGTAAATTCGAGAGGAGTGCAAACTTCACAAATATTTTTATACTTGCCATGATCAGTGTAGGTTTTATTTTCACATAATGGCTGGAACTTACGTTATGTTACATGAGTAATGTAGATTGCCTCTGACGTTGTGATTTCCCTACCTTGTGATAATGCTATGAAGCTAAATGCAACACAATGCATCCGGGAAATGCTTACCATACGTGACTGTGGGTGTTCTTGAGTGTGCAAGACACGCGTAATACGTCATACGGCCATAAAGGTCTTCCTGCATTTCACTTTTTTTTTGTGCAATTACACAGGGAGATGGTATTGTTTTCTTCGTAGGATAAAATTGAGGGGTTTTCAAAAACACGCCTATTTGACGAAAGTGCAATAAAATGTAACTTCCGTCCAGCAGGTGTCTGTTGTAAGACTGTCTTATTCCAACATTAATATTTCATGCAAAGTCGGCCAATTTTACCCATTTTATGATAAGAATGCCCAATAAGCATGTGTCAAAATCCCACACACAGGCAAATATGTATAATAATTTTGTGTAGGTTTATTTGCCTGTCGTAACTCTGCTTTGTTGGGCATGATGATTGAAAAGCAAATATAGAAAAGAGTTGCAATCTGTTATGAGCTGAATGGGTTGCAGTATCAGTTTTTGGCAGAAAAAGTTTGATGTGCTGAATGTTGCTCTTAGCAGCGATCGAAAGGTTGCACTGCATGTGAGCAAAGATCCCTACATTGTTAACGATAACAATGGCTTAATGGTAAGAAGACACACTGCACATAATTCGTCACCGTATCAATCATATAACATGAAAAGTGATTGATCCAGCCCATGTATTATCGTTCGTAACGGTGTCTGAATCGAAGGTATGGTTTCTTTTCCTTTACAAACATGCACTACGGATCAAGGGCACATTTGAGAACAGACACCTCCTCGCAGTGCATTTCAAACTTGAAGGCTCAAAGCAAATCTCTCCTTGCACACAAACGTGCATTTCCTGCGCCAAATTATACAACACACATACACACTGTTTAAAGTGGCCTTGGCGGGAGTACCCATTGTTACAAACAAAATAATTCTACCACTTCTCTAGACATGAGTCTAGAAAACTGAAAACATCATGGTTATTGCAGTTTGTCCAGCAGCCTGATTCAAATACATGTATTTTACAATCACACTAGATGTACACCATTAAATATAACATTTCTCGTTGGTATACTAATGAGAATGGAAGCCAAACACCTGATGCCAGCTCTGTCTAATGCTTTGGGGAATGCTTCACGAAGTCACACTTTTACCTATGTGGGAGGCACAACCATGATATTTTACTAAGACATTGAGTTAAAAAAACGGATGTTCGACGAAAATAGTCGGAGAGTATATATACCAAGTATTGAAATTGCATTTCCATCATATTTCTAACTTGACAGTAAGACAACCCATATATGCCTCAGCTGTGGGACAGCCACATCGGCCCAAGCCTAAAAGATCAGGGCTTATATGGCTGCCGGGGAGCCAATATTGGGGCAATGCTAATTAAAGAGATTAATAAAATATTTGTCAAAAGATTACGCATGTAATTTTCATCTGACACAAGCATGGCTTGCAGTCTAGGGCAACATCTGCACGCGTAATTTCCTCCAGTGCTGAAATGCTATCTGTCAGACCCTGGACAATGTACTCTCCTAGGAACTTGAGGCATGGACATGGGGCACGTGTGGCACGTGGCTGCTGTCACATCCAGGGATCAATTTATGCAGGGTGAAGCTAACCCTGCCGCATCCTACCAGGCCGTTTTGACTCTACCGGGCAATACCGCGAGTATCGGCCCTGTAAAATCGTAACGGCCCGCTAGCCGTCATCATATAGTGAAGGCGGGCCACCTATATAAAGTTTATAACATGCATAATCAGGATATGTATATATATATATATATATATATTTATATATATATATATATATATATATATATATATATATATATGCATATATTTGTGTGTGCTTGGGAAGGCATAAATATGTAGCTCCATATGTTCATTTGTCCATAGACCGAAGTAAATTTCAACATCAAACGCTAGATGCAAAAACATGTCTATTACAAGGGGCTGTAGATATGTGGTAATATTCAATAGAAAAAAATGAAGCCCTCAAAAATGTTTACGTTCTTCTCTATTTTCTTTTTCTTTTCAGATAAGGTCCATTTACAACAGTTTAAATCCTAAAATTTTGGTAATAATTACTCGAATTTTAAGAAAGCAATGGTTAACATTTTATATCTGCTCCATAAGGTTGATCACACTGACAGTAAACATGAGAGGTATGCTTTTATCATCGTGAGTTGAAGTCAAAAATAAAATGATCTTGGGCGGCCAGATGTAAAACTTCAAAACGAATAATTTTCTTTCAGCAAGTCACTTAGAAAGAGAAACAAATGGCTGTAAGTTGTTTTTGATAACCCGTTGATGTTACATTTTTGATTTTATTGATATATCATTTTCTGTTTATCAATTTATTTATGTTTTAATTTTTTATTAGTCGTTTTCATTAATTATCTATACTTGCTTGAATTGGCTGCAGAAATTAAAGATACACGCATAGCAGTACAATATTGCAGGCACAGTCCCAAGAATGTGTGCCTGAGCTGTGCGTTAAGTCATCAAGCTGCGAGGGTGAAAGAGCGTGTCTGGTAAGTAAAAGAAGCTGTTACAGTATGTCTAGTGTTTCTGAGACATGCAACTCTTTTCACCATCACTACTAATACTTTATGTTTATTGTTTCCTCTACCAATAACTTGAGAAAAATGGGTGTTTTTTGTAGTCATATTTGAACATTTATCATAATTTGAATTTAACCATAAAAACATCAACCGTGAAAAATGAAAACCAATCTATGCATCTTCCAGTGCGATTTGCTTTCATATGTCTACCACAACCAAATTATAATTATTGTACTGAAAGTAACCACGATGTTATTAATGATAATAAGGATAACAAATATAGCCAAAGTAATGATGATGATGATGATGATGATGATGATGATGATGATGATGATGATAATTATAAAAAATATAATGATAATATTACTACTACTGTAACTACTACTATTACTACTCCTACTACTACTACTACTACTACTACTACTACTACTACTAATAATAATAATAATAATAATAATAATATCGAAATATAAATCCTCACACATGTAAGTGATTTGATGTGGTGAGTCAATGTATTCGATTGAGTTGTTATTTACACTGTAGACTATGCAGCCTTTCCTGGAGTAATGTTATTGACATGAGTTCTTGATAAACTATGCATATATTTTCTCCATTGTACATAACTAGAAATACCCTGTATTTCTTTATGAAATAGCCACTGTTCCTACAGAAAACAATATCATGAAGCCTCGAATATTGTTGAGTTAGTTGTAGGCGGTGTATACTTGCTCACTTGGACTCTTATTGGCCAGTGAGCAATCGTTTCAAATAAGAAGTATGTGTTGACAAGTGAAAAAAGTTAAACTGATCACATTCATGAGATAAACCCTCCAAAGATCGAACGTCTAATGCAGATTGAACTATGTGACGTCGGGTGCCGCTAACACAAGTTTGTGGCTCTAACCTGAAAATAAAACGGTCTTCCTAAACAGATATATACCTGTAGAGCGACTACGAATGGGCAGCGCTATACCTGTTATAGTGTTATTACATCTTTCCTCTGCCCTTTGCGGGCCCCTCCCAGGTACAGATAGGTCAGAGGAATAAGGATGCTATGGGCGTGGTTAGTTCAAGTTAGCACCTTTATCGGGACCAGATCGAGCTCTTCGACCTCTTGGGTTATTTAGGTCATTTATGAGTGTATCTACGGCCAGAGTGTAAGCATCTTGATGAATGTTTCCCCGTTTTTTTTGTTTTTTTTTAACCGAAGAACCTTTCGGTGGCACATCAAGCAAGATGTGTACATTGCACGATAATGGGCATTTTTATTGTGGTACACTGTTTGTGTGAGTACTTTGTTTGGTCACTGTGTCACAACTCGCTGATTCCTACTTTGGTGACCAGATTATACATTTGCATATGGCTTTCCCTCAACTTTCGCTTTCACAAAATAATCTAATGCAGAGTGAACTGCATATGGACATGCATTCTTACATCTGGTTTATAATCATAATATATGGGCCAAGGGGATATTGTTCAATTCCGTTGGATTGGAGTAAGATATTTTCCTACGACTAAATGAATCATTTACCATCATTATGCATCTGTGAACTTTGTCAAGAAGGCACCCGTGATATCATTTAAGTGATCTGCACTCTCCTTTCTAGAAATACAATTTGTTTTATTCTTCATTTCACCCTTAATCGAAGTATGACAAGCACTCCACGATGTGTCTTTGGCATAAATGTATTTTTATTTTTCCCTGTGAATTGGATTAAAACTGCATCTCAGCCACTGTTCGGTGTTTCTGACTGTAAACTGAGGATAATATAATCTTAAAAGAGTTCAGGACTAGGTGCTTTTTTCCTTGAATATTTCCGTTAGGCAAAAATGGCATTCATGTCATTATTCATTGGTATAGGCCACTTAATACTAATTTTAACTTGTGGGTAGTTGTGCAATCACTGATAGACGTATTATTGTTTAAGCCGCTTACTGCATTGGACGGCAGGGAACATATGCCGATAATTAGCATGACACCACCCGATGAAAAAGGAGTTCTTTATACATTTTACACAGCAACCAATCTTTGGTATAGCAGGCAACTGTATTTATACTTCTTGTGAGAACAATTGGCCTAGTTGATGGGACCCATAAGCTTTCCCTTCTTCACCACAGTCAATTGCTTCCGCATGTGAAACAAGGTATTTTCGTTACAAGTCTTATGGTGAAATGTTTAACAAGTAGAATGAAATGTTTATTACTGGTTCACAGAGAACATTACAAAGCGTATTATAATCCCATTTTCTTTGTCACAATAATGATGTAAGCTGTAAAAGAACCATATACATGTCTAACATGGTACCTTCCATGACATGTCCATAGTAGCACTCACCATGTAATGGTCAAAATCAAACTAGTCTCTAAGTTCTCCCATGAATCTGGTCGAAATACCAAAGTCCCTGATGGTAAATCATTTAAAATGAGCCTTACGAAGCATTAGGTCATACATGAGGGCAGGTCCCCAACAATCAGAGATATGGAAACAATCAGCACACATGCACCCCCTAATGCTAAATTGTTTGGCACTCTCTTGCGTTGGAGGTGCATGTTGGTATTTTCCTTAATATCTATTAATTTATGAATTATCAGCCATTTATCACACATTTTGTGACAATACACGTTAATATTGATATAGATTTAGGCAAGTTTACATGCGCAAATTATCGTTCTTTGTTGCCGGAAGTGAATATCTTTGCAATTTTCCTACCTCTAACACTGGAGAGTTACCAGACAGTTTGGCACTAGGGGGCCCAGGTGTGCAGCAGCAGCATTTTCATAACGTAAACATCAATAAACCAAAACAGTCTCTCTTTCTTAATCTATCTGTCTGTCTGTACCTCCTAAACTCTATCTTTCTACCAGTCTGTCTGTCTGCACGTTTATCTACCTCTTCAACTATATATATATATATATATATATATATATATATATATATATATATATATATATATATATATATATATATATATACTTATACATATGTGTGTGTGCGTGTGTGTGTGTGTCAATATTTAAATATTTATGAAAATAAGAAAATTGGAAACTGTGTTCAAAAAAATTACATACGAAAAATTTAAACAATTGATGATAACCACATACAAAACATTTTTTGAGGCTGGTTTCATAACATTGGTTTAGATAAACGTTTTAACGTGGTGTGAAAATCCAGAATAGGTATAGTTAAGGAGAATGCTCGTCACAATAAAAGGCAAGTTTTTGAATCAACCTGGAGATAGAGTGTCGATTACATTCGTCTGTAGATGCATGATGTGGAATTGTACAACAGGGAACATCACCATATCGAGCAGGCTAATTGTGAGAATGGGGCCTTGACAAAAACAAAATGTTATCAAAATTACGAAGTAATTCATTTTAGAGTAATGATATCGATTCCAGTATAAATATATCAAGGTTGTTTTTTTTTTTTCCTTAATTTTTTTTTTAATCAAACACTGGCTAGTGTTTGTGATTTATAATCTGTTCACAAGCATGACCAAGTGAAAATATAGAATAGTTGTCATCCAGTACGAATAAGAAATTATAGCTAGGGTGCAAAGTAGAGTAGTGAAGGTTCTGAAAAATGTGCAGAATTTTTAAGAATTAAACTTCCTCTCTAGTGTAATTACGGGCGCATGGTTGCAGTTTGTGTGACAAGCATTTCTGATGACGCGCGGTAGCGCGTCATCAAAGAAATGCCTGTCACACAAACTGCAACCATTCGCCCGTAATTATACTACAGAGGAAGTTTAATTCTTATATTTACATTTAACATCAATTTCTATTGACATAAGAGTAAGTAATTATCATTGATAGTTGATTTAAAATCGTTTTTAGCTTGTTAATTTACAAAAAATCGCCTTTTTGTTTACTAGTGGGAGGAGCCAAGTAGGCGGGGCTACTACATCAGCCATCAGTTGTCAAGGCAACTCCTGGAACACAAAACTAGGAAAAAAATAGTTCCGAATAACACAACAACTTTATTTCAATAAAGCTTGCAAAACCGGTAAAAGAAAACATTTAAGCAAGTTTTGACG
>CAXHWN010002728.1:0-13000 GCA_964020975.1 Hermodice carunculata | reverse complement strand
GAATTAAGGCTTTCGACTGTGGCCAGTGGTTCGTGGACAATTTCAAGAATACTGGTATCATACGCAAATAAACGGATGTCACAGGTGATAACGACAGTCACGTCGTTGATGTAAACGAGGAAAAGTAGGGGACCAAGGATGGAACCTTGAGACACTCCAGTCTCTATAGGGAGCCAGGGTGAGGTTTGTCCTGCTATAGTAACGCGTTGAAGTCGGTTTGAGAGATAGCTTTCTATAAATTGTAATACAGGATCTTCAAACCCCAATTGTTTCAGTTTCAAAAGTAGACCAGCGTGCCAGACTCTGTCAAAGGCCTTGTATATGTCCAGGAAAACGATACGGGCCTCATGGCCCAACTCAAGGCCACTGTAAATAGTGTGAACTATGCTAACAAGTTGATTTATAGTGGAATCGTTTTTCTTAAAGACAGAATTTTTATCAGACAATAAATTGTTACAGGTTAGATTCTCATAGCAGATGTTATAAACTAGACGCTCAAGTACTTTAGAGATATTACAGAGGAGTGAAATAGGCCTATAATTTTCCTTTGACTGTCTGTTACTTTTCTTAAAAACGGGGCACACGTTGGACGTCTTCCAAGGGGTCTGGAAAATATGAGTTGGATAAGCAGAGATTGAATAGATCAGTGAGAGAACGTGAGATAGAAGGGGCACAGCATTTAAGAAGGGTGTTGCCTATATAGTCAGGACCACAAGCAAAACTAGTTTTCAGAGACTTTAAAATCTTTTCCACATCATTTATTTGCACTTGAAACATAGACAGGCGGGCCTCAGTCCGGAAGGCAAGGTCGGGCAAAGGCAAAGGATTGTCATCTTGCACTGATCAGAAAAATACTTGTTGAATGTCACAGACATCAGTTTATGTCTGGAAAACGTAGCTTGGTCTTGTTGTAAAAATCAAGATAAAAGAAACAAAAAAGCTGTCTTTAAATATATTGTTTGTATGTTGACTTTACTGCAAAGCAATCAATACCGATAACTGTTAAGTTTACTGGTACCGGTGTTAAGTTTGCCGGCAAGTTACTATGTTTTTTTAGAGACACTTGCTCATTAATGAACTTAACTGCTTACTAGGTTACAGCTGACAAACAAGTTAGGAGCTTATTAACAAAATTATGTCTACAATAAATTAATGGTAGCCAGGTAACCAGTAATTTACTGTTATATTTTATATTTTTACACTTCGCCACTCAAAGGATTAAGAAGCAACATTTCCGAGGCTTCTTGACAGTAAAAAGGTCCATATTTTTTCCAAATCTATACTAATGCCCTTGTGTACCAGTTGAAGGAGAAGGGCGTTCAGTCTGTCTTCCCTCGTGGCGCTTCTGTGGTCAGACTTGACAAGTTTTAGGGCTGAGTTTGCCCTCGCTACTGAAGCCGAAGTATAATTCACTGTTAAAATCAATAAACTTATCTTTGCCTTTAGAGTGAAAATTGTCAGCAGATTTGTTTGAAATTTCGCTCGTTTTCTTGGTGGTGGCATGCTTTACCAGTGAATTATATGGCCAACGCATTCATGATTTTTCCTGTGATTTTCCAAAGCTTACATGTATGATGTTTCTCCGTGCACGAGTGTGATCCAATGCGATGCCCAGTGATGCGTGCGTAGCTTAGGGCTATATGATCAAGAGCACATGTTCTGTTCTGGGGGAAAATGAGTCTTAATTAACACTTGATCATGACTGCATCGGTCTGATCCTAGGTTGTATTTATCATACTGAGACTTAATGTTGGCCTACATGCCAAGAAAACATTTTTTCCTCTCTTTTAGCCGATATGGGCAATAAAAATCTCATTAGGCCCTACAGATTAGACAAACATCATTCCTGTGCATGTGTTGAATCTGCATGTTGCCTTGGACTGTTGAATGCCTGAATAACCGACTGGTACTGTAGATAACTCAGGCTTCCCAACTTTTTTTTTAATCGTACATTAGTAGTGTGTACGCGTGTGTCCAATATAAATCAAATGTTAGGCGTGTTGGAATAAGAGCATGCGATCATTAGCTTACCTGAACTGCATCTAATTGTTCATTGGGATCTGATGGCAGTGTGTAGAAATCTGTTGACTTGCCGCACAAATTGAAAATAACCCCTCACCTTGCCATGAACTGACCATTTTGGCTGTTACCTTATACCCGAAAGGAGTGAATGTGGAATGTACGGAAAATGACAAGATATTTCGACGTTTTCCTCACATATCATATTTATATTCAATGTTATTTATTTACATTTCTGATAAACAAGGAGGTAAACATTATTCTTACAGAATTGTTTACTATACCAAAGAAAGGGTGCAATATTATATTTAGTTGCCACAGAGTGTAAGAAAGCAACTCTAATCATGGAGTCCACAAAGCATAGTTTTTGGAACTACTGACAGTGTGCATGCTGAGGCAGAAGTGCTAAATACTAAAGGTGTGTCGGACAGGCATTAGCTGTGTCCTAGACCTCATCTAACCGCATTGGGTAATTAGTCTCTGTCAAATAAACCAGATACAGGCGATAATGGCCAAGGGAATTCTAGGGCCACGATTTGCGTCATTTGACAAGTTTCATGTAAATAGGGCCCAGACACCTCTCTCTCTCTCTTTCTCTCTCTCTCTCTCTCTCTCTCTCTCTCTCTCTCTCTCTCTCTCTCTCTCTCTCTCTCTCTCTCTCTCTCTCTCTCTCTCTCTCTCTCTCTCTCTCTCTCTCTCTCAAACGGGGGGGACGCCGGGCGCGCCCTATGGTGGACATGCCGCTGATTATCATCATGCACATAGCACTTGTTCACTTTATCATACAATAGACATGACGTAAGGATATAATCTATGCATGACGTACTTTTGTAGTGCGTGCAGCCTGCAGTTAGCTTGTCCTGCGTTTTTGCCGCTGGGGTCCCCGCATTCGCACGTGTTTGCGACCCGATAGCTTTTTTTTCTGCCTTTTATACAAGCCAATTCCAACAGTTTTTTCCTGGTAGATTTTAGTTTTGGCTGCTCAAATTTCGCCTCTAAAGTCCCTGACACTTTACATTTAGGTTTCATCATACTGCTCTGGAGTATATTCATGAGATCTTCACAAATCTGGACACTTTGTGAAGACCTATCATCAGTCTCGTTTGAACCGCCCGCCATTTTTTTTTATATGAACAAAACCTTACTTGCTAAAGTGTTGATAAAATGTTATGACCTCTAAAATTATATATCTATCAGTAGTAGAAGAGTCTATATGTATACATCTTTCAATTGTCCAATTCAGCTTGCCCATCATTTACCGCTGCCAGTTGCTCCAAGTGCAGGTCCACCGACAGGGGGCAGTACTGGGACGCACCGAAAAAGATGTGCTCATGTAAGTCACTAATACCAGTCACACAGTTGCTTTTTTCTTAATCAGCGTTATCGTTATCTCTTTAAACTTATATGTATGCTTAGATTCTGTTATCTATTTTATTTTGTTAACTTGCTTGACATTTAAGACGTTTAAAATTGTTGCAAAAATTGATTATCAATCAATTATTGGCAAAAAAGGTGTTGAAGTCTCACTGACTGTATGTTCTTTGTTTATTTTCGTTACTATTGTTAGTGGTAGTAGCTGTAGTAGTAGAGGTAGTAGTAGTAGTAGTAGTAGTAGTAGTAGTAGTAGTAGTAGTAGTAGTAGTAGTAGTAGTAGTAGTAGTAGTAGTAGTAGTAGTAGTAGTAGTAGTAGTAGTAGTTCTGAATAAGTGCCCAGGAATTAGAGTTATAGTGTGTTCGTGAAGAGTGTACCTTTACTTTTCACGAAATATCTCCCCATTTTTTTTTCCAGATTGTCCATTGGGCTGCCTATCATGCGCTGATGAGAAGTCATGCAGTAAATGCGAAAAAGGCAAGGTCTGGGAAGCGGCTGGAGATTCGGGCAGCTGCACAGGTAAATCTTGTGTAAAACAAGCACAGGTACTTCAACCCTGATGCCACTGGGATTACAACAAAAATAGATAAAGCAAATGTTCATTATTTTGTTTTCTTGACCACGGAATCGGCGGAAGTGGAAAAACCAACATTCGACACCAACCACTCAGCCGAAAATGGGAAACACACATATCTACTGTACTAGATTTGTGTGAGATTGTACTCGCTAAAATAGTTATATGTAAATATTCTTTTTCCGGTTAATGCGGCCAAACGTGCCCGACTGCAACAATATTAAGTCGTCTGTTTCAATCTTTCAACTCAACTTATTTTGAGTTAGCAAAACCGGGTATCTTAAGACTAGGCGGAAAAAACTTTAAGTTGTTATATCCGCAGCATACGTTACTTGTTCAGTTGAGACTGTCAGTCTAACTGGAGAATATCTGCACGGTTTAGCGTTGACAATGTGATTCGAAAAATACATTACACGCTCCGTGTATTCGCCATCTTTTTAATAAGATTTCAAAACTAGCAACTTTACCTGTCTGACTTAAGACAAAATGACTTTCAATCAAGACTACGTATTAAATCACGTAGCGAACACTCTTTTTTATGCCACGTGTACAAAAAGTAAGCATTGAAGAGACACGTAAACGGAATTTCACACAAATTTTAACTTTTAACAGTAGCGGAGGAATTATATTGAAATCAAACTTATGACTCGGCAAAGAAGGATAAAGGGATGAGTTTTTATTCAGTTGAGTTATAAAAAGGATTTCGGATTCAAATTCCTCGTAACAAGACATTTCATTTAAATGCCACCTTGCCTATATATTTGGACCAAAAAGAATGGTCCTGGACGATTGTTTTCCTGAGCACCAAAAGAAGGTAAGCTGTTGACTTAATGTGTGCAATGCAGCTGTTACAGAGATCATTATTTCACATTCAATGTTTATTGGGAGTTCGGGCAATTATGGTAGATATCTGTTGGGTTGTCGTTTTTGTTTTTTGTTTTGTTTTTGTTTTTGTTTTTGTTTTTGTTTTTTGTTTTTTTATTTTGTTTTGTTTTGTTTGTTTGTTTGTTTGTTTGTTTTTTTGTTTTGTTTTGTTTTCGTTTTTTTTTTTGTTTTTTTTTTGTTGTTGTTGGTTTTTATTGATGAAAAAGGCATTTATATCGAACTGAAGATAAACATACGGGATGGTTGTAGTAAAATTACAACACTGACATTCTCAAACGAGAATTATTCTGTCCAATTTAGATTGTGCATCAGCCAAACTTTCTTCAAAAGATAAATGCCACTCATGTGAAGCAAAATACTGGACAAGTGCCGGATCCTGTAAGGGTGAGTATCTCGATTACACTGTATATACTTATTGGAATCCTGCCTAAATCAACACGAAATTATTTGAAAGTACATGTTTGAATCGTCACAAGAACAAACGAAATGCAACTACATACATTCCTTTTGTAATAAATGAAATAATTGTTCAACAGTTGGCTTTTGGTGACGTCAAGTCTGGCTATATATACAAAATTGACAGCTATATTTTTTTTTAGGGATGAGACTGTTGGCACGATATCGGCCATAAGCAAGAGAGTAACAATATAATAGTACGCCACAAGAAAATAGTGTTTAACATGCACATTAAATGTGTTTGTAAATCTCATTCTGATCCAGTTTTATTATCACATTAAGACAGTAAGCCAGATTCGTGCTAATTTCGTCTTGTTTCAAAGTGTTTTGCTTGTCTCTTGAAATGTTTGCACTCTTGACCCGGTGTTGATTTTTTTCTCTCACAGACTGCCCACAAGACCTTACTACTGAGGACAAGTGCGAGGGATGCCCTTCAAAAACAAAAGCTAACTTTTGGGCTCCAGGGAAATGCCTTGGTATGACCTCACAAAATTTGTAACGATTTTGCCCCCCTTTCTCAACTGTTATATTGGTAATTTCTGTGCGGTCTGAACTGACACAATGGTACTAGATTCACGTTTTTTGTTAACCAGCCGTCCATTCAGGTGCCAGCATGCCTGCAGTTGTAGAGACCGTAAGGATTCCAGGTTAACAGGTTTTCTTGGCGCTTTTGGGGGACAACGCGCCTTAAGCACGCCGAGAAAAGCTATTGACTCAGCCAAAACCTTACTCATTGAAAACTTGTTGTCGAATGAGTTAATCCACGTTTAGATCATCCTTGGGCCATGTATACTTTACTTTATCCCAATGCGCGAGTGAACTTTTCCTTTCAATATATCATATATATTTGGCGGCTTTCTTGAATATTCTGAAGATGTCGGCTGATAGTCTGTCAAATATGATGTCATTCTGCCGAAAGACCACAGCTGTGATAAAACACGTCAGGAGGAGTTGTCAATGCAGCACGGTACTGGAGAGTGTTCGGTTTTATGCCAAGATCGTTTTGTCTGCTGAGCGATACCATGGGTTTTGTAAGGCCTCCATGTTTTGCCATTCTGTAACTAGATGTAATTTTTTTTACCATTTGATCAGATCATGGAGTTAAAAAATGAAACCACAAGACGACACATTTTTTGCTCGCCTTTTCACACCATGGAAGTTAACGTCGCTTGCAACACCAAAACTTATAGCGAGCAAAGTTGCACACGCAAACGGTTTCCGGTGAACTGCTAATAATCAAATTAAATATATATATATATATATATATATATATATATATACATATATAGTAGAATCTCCAATTAAGACCACCTCCATAAAGAGACCATTTCTGTATTAAGACCACCAATTTACAGACCCATTTTTGTTTTTCCTTAATTAAATTATATCCCCAGTAAGACCACTCTCCTATTAAGACCACATAATTCAGTCCCTTAGGTGGTCTTAATAGGGAGATTCCACTGTATATATATATATATATATATATATATATATATATGTATATGTATAAGTAGTAGTTGTTGTTACAACCTGTTCCACCTGTACTTTTTTAGATGTGACGTGTACAAAGACAACTCTGAACGAGGTTGAATGTGACGCGTGTCCTGCTAAGGTGTGGGACAAAACAATGTGTAAAAGTAAGTGTTCAAATTCAGATGTTTTACTCATGTACAATACATCATTTATTTCAATACCTGATGAACCGGTGATCGCTTGGCGCCCATTGGGTACTCTTATCTCTGAAGAAAGGTCGTCATTCTATTGCATTGGACGTTTATTTCTGTGGACATTCTTGTGGCTATCGTTCAAAATTTAATGCTGCGATGCAAATGTACTTCAACTTTACAGTTTCCTCGTAAGGACGCTACGTTACAGTTGATAGTCCTCATCTTTTACGACTTCCTCGCAAGTCGCGTTGTGACACAACTCTTGTTCTACTTTTTCACGACTTCCTTGTAAATAACATAACATGATATAACATAATTGTTTTTCTTCGTCCTTAGACCTCGTCCTAAATTGGTTTGGTGCATGGCTGGCGTTCTCTGTCTTTGATTTTCATAGTATTTCTTATGACAGAGGTGACATTTTTAGCGGTACTATGTCCGCATCGACATTCTATGTCATAATTTACATTTTATATTTGCTTCAGGTGTTGATTGCAAAGATGACAACAGTCTTGATACGATCAAAAAATGTAAATCTTGCGAAAACAAATACTGGATTAAGCCTAGCTGTAAAGGTAAGATGAATTACTTCAGCCTGTCACAAGTTTCTTAACCCCGATGTATTATCACCGACGCATCGGCACCAAACTTTTCATCATTTAAAAAAGCAACACAAAGCATCGGATATTGTAAATATCAAATGTTCTTTTTTTGGAGGGGGGGGGGCATTATGAATAATCCAACAGTTTTCTTTCTCACATACTCTGGACGTATTACGCCCAGAGTGCACCGGAGAGAGTCCTTTATGCAGATGCTCAATAGGGTTAAGAGACGGAATTTTACTTTTGTACAGTTTGAACTGGAAAAGTATGGTTATTGTGATAATTTTACCCAAATGCCTAGCTCTATTTAATAAGGAGTCAAACAATCTTCATATAAAAGATATTGTGATAGGACACAGAAATAAACATCAAACACTGTTAGTATATGCCGACAAAGTACCACCGGTCTACATTCCAATTTTATCTTCTGTGCTTTCATATGTCGGATGCAGTTGTTTATCAAAACACGCGCACACACGCACACACACACACACACACACACACACACACACACACACACACACACACACATACACAATGGAATAATCTTTTGCAAACGTTTCATTTCTATTTTTCTCTGGGACCTTTGGCGAACTTCGAATGCAGCCTAAACTGTTGCTGGCTTTATCTTGGCCTATTCGGAGTCAATTTACATTAATTACACGGTTCAGTTTTTTCTTCTTCTTCTTCTTCTTCTTCTTCTTCTTCTTCTTCTTCTTCTTCTTCTTCTTCTTCTTCTTCTTCTTCTTCTTCTTCTTCTTCTTCTTCTTCCTCTTCTCCTCCTCCTCCTCCTCCTCCTCCTCCTCCTCCTCCTCCTCCTCCTCCTCCTCCTCCTTCTCTCAATATCTACACACTTTAAGCTATGACCCCATTTTTTAAAAATGAAACATAATTCCTGCACAATTTCGGTTACCTTACACTGCAGACAGTCCACTGACATAAAAAAAATGTGACTTTTACAGCGGCTCTATGTAATGGAGCCATCGGTACCAACTCTGTCACTTGTAGCAACAGTTGCTCCGGTCGTCGATGGGATGCTGGAAGTAACAAATGTGTTGGTACGTTATGCATAACACACAGCACGTTAATATTATTTGTATATGCCAAAAAACATAACCTTTTTTAATTGGATTTGGACCAGGCACTGTGTTGACCAGTGCACAAACATATTTCTTCCGGTCCCTTTAAAATTGTAACTTCAAATCAAACATGATAATTGTTGCATCCATGATAAAAATGGATTTTAAATGGCCAAGGACGGTTCGTTTGCAATAATGTAAATTCACTTAAATTCGCCGTATTTCTGTTCTTGCTTATTTCGCTGATGCCACAAAATTTTCAAAATGAATATGTAATAAAACAGTATTATAACATACGTTTAATAGGAAATGTGTCCAAAACGATGAAATAAAACTTTAGTTAAATGCTTGAAATGCGAATACCGTGAAAATAAGCACACCAATTTTACCGTAATATTCTCGAGATCTCAATTCTTTCATTTTAGAAAGGTCCTGCGTTCACAGACAAAACTGTTTAAGTCAGTATGGAGTTTTTGTCACATATACTAATATTTTAAGATTTTTTAAGATTTCAAATTTACATTGTATACATATTAGTTAATACTGACGTTTTAGACTATAGTTTCAATGTATTCGGCATTCATAGCGGTACCCATCGTCAAGATAACATCTCAAAAGTGAACGGTCACTGAGTCGATGATGATTTGTTCTATGGAGATGTTCAAAAACAATAATGTGCAGAAAATATGGGAGCATAATTCTTTCAGAATTATCTGTAATTTGTCACCTTACAATATTTTTTGTAGTCGTCAACTGTCAGCATGGCGTGCTGAGGTTGAAAGAAGACTGCGAAAGCTGTGAGAATAAGTACTATGATACACCAAGTACGAATTGTCTGGGTGAGTAAACCAAATTAATTTTCCCGATCAAGGCATCCAATAGCGTCCAACTGTCTAGAACAGGAGCGGTTTGAATTATTCTTTGGGCCTCTGGTATGCTTGAAATCGAAGGTCAATGGGGTATGTCAGATGCACTGTTCTTCATGTTGTCAACACGTGCTCCCTGTGTCTCGTGACATTTTCAGCCAATAAATGAAGCAGGTTTTTTATCCCTCCAGGTGTCACCACCTGCAGCAGGTTGATGCCAGGGGTAAGTTACCTGCAGTGCCTCCTAAAAATACTGCCAATGAAACCGGCACAGTGTCACGAAAAATACTAAATTCAATGTGTAAAAATACTAAATCTAATGTGTAAAAATTGGCTAAGAATAGTACATATGAAACCTGATTCACTGGCTTTGTTATGCACCATGGTCCGAACTTTGACATTTGAACTTTTTTGACTAACCATAACAAACATACATAATGATAATTGCCGACAGTAAGGTGACTGACTTCACAGTGATCCGTGCAGTGATATATATATATAAAACTCGGCTTTAACCAGATTTACAAGCACGGGCAATCGATATCTGCATAAATGCGATTTCGGTATATTTTGGAAGCGGCCAAGTAAATTATCTTGCTGTTTTGATAAAGACTCATTGGCTTATTGTCGTCTTTTCCAGACATTAACTGCGTGACTGGAACTCTGGACACCGAGAGCAAGTGTCGGGCATGCAGGCACCACAAACGATATTGGAACGCTACAGTTAACGAATGTTTGGGTAAGTGTGGCCAAGTTTAATATTCCATTTTAACTTGACTATCCCAGTCGTTTTGAAGTAATATGGCTGTACTATGTCGGTATAGAGAAAAATAAGGCATTAACAATGAGAGAGGTTCCTTGCATTGCTTCCTATTTAATGTTATAAGTCACAATGTTGGCCATATCCATATTCTGTATGCACAGTTGGCTCAGCGGTAACACGCTATCCTTTCACCTCTGCCACCCGCGGTCGACTACCGGGAAGCCATTAGAAAGAATTCCCAGCACTCTGATCGACTGTGCACGGTTGTTTTTTCGCGTCCCTCAGTTTCCTCCACCTGTGGTTAGAATGTGTATGCCAGCATCTTCGCAAGCCATGAAAAACACATGGGTTTCAACCTTTCGTCAACATTATAATACCCACCTATCACCCAGAGTCAGAAACAGACAAACGTGTGGTGTAGGTCAAAATTAAAACATGGGTTTGACTTACTCTACATGATAATATATATTTTTTTGTGAATACACAGAAAATGCAAACTTTTTGTATCTTTAATGTGCTGTATGCAAAGTTTGTTTTAATCTACCAATGCTTTGCGAAGCCAAGTCAATATATGAGCTAAGCATGCTTGGTGAGGCTTGTCCTGTATCCAAGTCACAGATCTTTAAAAACTGTTTTTCTCGCTATTATACAAATGCCGGAGTCAGACATAAAACCGACTAAAGGTGATTTCATAAAGAAAAAATAACGAGGACTTTGACTCTGGTTACCAGGGTAGCTTTCTGTGTTGATTGGCCTGTAATCAAAATTCTCTGATAGCTAGCTGTGGTGTGATGGCGAGCGACAACATCCTGCAAGCAATCATCAATACACAAATGTCCCGTTCCTAATTGGCATAGCCTGTGTTCTTTGTAATACAACTCCTTTCCATTGATATGTACTGGGTTGTATTTGAAAATGTATTTCACAAAAAGAAAGAAAACACTCTATCTCATTAAAATTTCTACAAGGATAATGTGTGTAATTGTTTTCTTTTTAATCACTTGACCACATAGCTGCCTCCCGATGCTCCGAAGTTGGGAAAATAGTGGATGCCGCAGAATGCAACGCATGCCCCGGGCTGCACTTTGAGACGAGTGTGCAACAATGTCAAGGCAAGTCCGCATTAATTTTATTTTTCTTCACAATGTTGCAATTTTGGGAAGATTCCCCAATTTTTTGTACATATATGCGTGACACTAAAAAAATTATGTATAATTCCATCTGTTCGTGTTATGTGTTGGTCCGTAATGTATGTCAGTTTGTTTTCTTCTTGTCCTTGTCAAAAAAAATAATTTCACCCAAAAATTATCAGATTCTATGAAAACTAACTGGTTTCCTGGCGCAACTCGGTCTGAGATTTATCCCCTAACGTTTCTGGATTCATATTGCACCATGGTTTGCTGGAACACACACGCACCCACACACACACACACACACACATACACACACACACACACACACACTCACTCAATATATATATATATATATATATATATATATATATATATATATATATATATATACACATATATATATATATATATATATATATATATATATATATATATACATATGAAGCTCAGCATTTATAAGCAAAACTTCACTTATTCAGCTAATTCATCAATTGCCACGTTCATATTTATTCATTATTATGTGGGTTGTCTTTGCTGAATATTTAGCTTAGACAAGGAGCCGCTACTCAGAGAGACATGTACGGGTCAAAGGCTCCGAAAAATATTGAGTAGCTACCCGCTGAAGACCGTTAAATTTATTTGGGCTAATACAGCCTATGTCAAAATTTTAATTTTACAGAGGAACGTGTGCAATATGGACAATAGTACTTCTATGTATGTAAGTTAGACAGGGACAGGTTAGCTTTTGGAGAGTAAGGAGTTCGGACTGCGGAATAGGGTAATGACTACTAGGAAGTGGTTTTGGACAAAAAGACACAAATACAATATATAAATATATATATATATATATATATATATATATATATATATATATATATATATATATATATATATATATATATATATATATATATATACATACATACATGCATGCATACATGAGTATCTGGCTTTGTTATGCACCATGGTCCGAACTTTGACATTTGAACTTTTTTGACTAACCATAACAAACATACATAATGATAATTGCCGACAGTAAGGTGACTGACTTCACAGTGATCCGTGCAGTGATATATATATATATATATATATATATATATATATATATATATATATATATATATATATATATATATATATATATATATATATATATATATATATATATATATATATATATTTAAACTGACTTCTTTGCGCACAGTGGTCGGAATAATGTGTACAATGAAGAAGCCAATCTGCGAAGTAAATGTAATGCATGTTAACAACCATGAAGAAGAAACAGTCAAGTACAACCAACTACTGGCAATATGTACAGCTTTATTCCAATGATATTTGTGGAGGAACTTGACGCACTTTTGTTTTCCCGAGGTGTGACAGAGACTTAAAGCTGTACACGTGGATTCCATTCCGAACCAATGTCTCACTTTCTCCTACAGTGTCTCTTTTAGTCTACATGAAGACAAATTTTCTGAGCTAGGATCTCGGATATCTTTCTTACTGGTCATCTCAATATAGTATTTGGTGATCTTCGCATACTCAAGAAAGTAAAAAAAAAAAAATATCTCACTCGGCCACAACAGTCTC
>CAXHWN010002727.1:0-12385 GCA_964020975.1 Hermodice carunculata | reverse complement strand
GAGAGAGAGAGAGAGAGAGAGAGAGAGAGAGAGAGAGATGTATGAAAGTATATATTATATATTTGCTTTACACTCTTGTGGAAAAACTGGGTTTCAGGTTACAGTGAGAAAAATAAGGTCCTACTATACCTGATCTCTCCCCTTACAAGCCAAGCTCATCAATGTGTGTGGTGGGTGCACAGATAGCAACAACGGAAACACAACCAACACATGAGAATCAACAGAAAATTTCTCACCTGTCATTTTAATCTTAAGTTTGGACATTGTACAACAAAGGGTGTGATTTTTTTTGGGGGGAGGGGGTTGTTTTTTTGTTTTTTGTTTTTAATCATGTGTTCAAGAAAAAAAAATGTACTTGACCTATAACATAATGACCTGTATTTCAAAAACCTCCAGTTGCTTCTCTGGCAAGGAAAAGTTTCGATTGAAGTCCAGACCACACTCTCCAATAGCAAGACACTCCGGACTCTGGGCTAATTCCTCCAGCTTTGCCTCTGTGTCACTGTTCCATGACTTAGCATTGTGTGGATGTATACCTACATATATTTCAGGGGAAAAAAATGACAAAAAAAAAAAAAAGAAAATTACATTAAGCATATTACATGTACCATTGCTACAATGTTACAGACAGGCAGACTTCATAAACATAAAATACAGTGACCTGAAAAAACAATCTTAAAATCTGGAATGAGAATTAGAATGGTTAGCTATACCATACATGCATTTAATTATGACACTTGGGGAAAATGAATGCTTTTTTCAGGCTTTCTCAAAGAGCCATCTGTTACATTTCCTCTATCTTTTTTTTTTTTTTTTTTACGATAAAAAATGCCTCAGGACCAATAGAAACTACATTCAAGCGACATGTACTATTATTTCATTGAATTCCAAGTCTTGGGGGAAAATATAGTGTGTTCCATGTATTTACACGCACAACTGTAAATGTAGAGGGCTGTGTGAGGAACCCATCATGAGATCACCTACATATATACATGTTCAGCTAGGCGACTGGTGCCAAAGGTTGCAGGTTCGAGTCCCACTCGTTCCGAACATAAAACATGTACATTCATCCTAAAATAATAGTATTTGCAGTCTGAGCAGAGCTGCTGCACCTTGGTGTGAGCTATGACAAGCACAGCTAAGGCTATGTGTAGCTAGCTGAAAATTTGAGCTTATAATGTATATATGCACATGAGTAACCCAGGTAACTAGCTTAGTAACCCAAATAAGATCCCACTAAGGCACATCCCAGCAAATTGAAAGTGCACAGTTTTAGAGAAAATTACTACACACATGTAATTAAACATACATGTATATAATAAATATTAACCATGCTTCTGAGTATCCTTGTTTATTTGAGTGCAAATATGCAAAGGTAACAACGCTAAGATAGAGGTAGTCTGACAGGTCAGATGGCCAATGAAGGTGGATTTACGTTTATTCTGTAGTTGAAAGGAACAACAAACTCACATTTTCATGCTTCGACAACAAAGCTACTTGTTGGTAGGAAAGTATACGCCACCATCTGTGCCATGGAGAGTGATTAATATAGGCTTAGCCTGCTTCGCAATCCATGTAAAAGATATGGGTCCATACTTTAAAGCTACTTGCGTTTGCTTTTAAAACACTGTTTTATTTTCAGCAAGACACTGAATGCTGCATGCATACGAATTTATACACTTCCAGGACCTGGTAACAAGGTCAGATTTCAAGATGTAAACATTGGCAGTAAGGCGCTCACTTGAGCCAGTGTAGAGTACAGTAGAGTTTTCAAGTTATTACACATGCAAAAGATGTTGAGGGGCAATCCTTGAAAGCACTGGTCAGTGAGTAGAATGTACCTGATAAAAATAAGAAAACCCTCTTTTAATAGCTATAGACCCTATTTGCTGATTTCATGGAAAAAAGCAGGCAGCTGCTTGCTGACAACACCTATATACCCCTGATGTGCACAGTGAAGCACAGGGCTAGTCTTTGCCTATGTATGTACAGAGATACAGGCTTTTAACCCTTTCCCCCTTGAATTGAGACTGAGTCAACAGCTTTCCTTGGCATGGGTTGGGCACTAAGTGCCCAACCCATGCCCAGGAAAGCTGTTGACCTGGGGCACATGATCTTGATAAGTCTCATCTGCAATTCTCAGTCAAACTGTTTTTCATTACTGTTCAAATTAGTTGAAAATGTTGAAGCAGACGACATTTGACCACCAGCCAGTTTTGGCCGGTCTAAGGGGGAAAGGGTTAACATCTGTGCTTTCTAATTTTGATTATGCTCTTCTGAGGCATAGGCATGGTAACAGCATATTTAGTGAGGCTAATTCCTGTTTTGTGTACTTTTTAACTTCCCATAAACAACACAATGCTGATCAACACTGTTGAAGACAGTCATATACCTGTACCCCAGGGACCACTGGTGCCATGAGCCGAATGCTAATGTTTCCTTCATTTAGCCCTTGAAAGAAATTTGAAAAGGCTAATTTATTTCAACATGAAGAGGTGGGTCTAAATCTGCAGTGATTACTCTTTTAATTCCTGATTTAGCTGCAAATTTTGAAGGCCAAGATCCATACCTGCATTGAGTTACAAAATGGTATGAGGAAAAAGTTAGAACAACAGGCCTTCACATCACAATATTACAGGGGAGCTGTAAATCACTGTCCAAAAAGATGGTGTATCTCTATGGGAGCTGTTGCACCTATTACCTTTGTCTTTGGGGCTGCTTTAGAAAGTGAAAAACAGCTGGCTTGAAGTAAAGTTTAGGTGAGTGACCGTGCACAAGATTGATCACTCACCTTGGAAAGGAAAGCCCGCAACACTTAGCTAAGCGGTACGATTTTCAACCAATCGGAACGAGATTGGGTAGTATGGAACAGCAGACTACCTAGTCTGCACCAGGGTCATTTTTAAAGTTAGAGAGGCGTATGAACAGAATATAAATCCAAGGCCAACAAAGACTGTCGGTATCTTACCAGCAGTGAAGTATAGGAATCCTTTATGTCTCTTTGTTAACTTCCTTGCCAGATAACAACCAGCTATATGCAGTCCTGTCACAATAACATTCTGGACACCTGCAAATCAAGTTATTATGGACGCATACTTAAATTTTATATTTCTTTGAACATGTAAATTTTCCATGCATACTATGGCAGAAAACTAAAATTAACTGTCTCCAGAAGACAACATGAGATCCCTGGGCATAAGACAAAAAAAATATAATTGTTTGTTTCCCTTAACCCCAAACGACCCATCTCTCAACCCCCTTCTGATCCCTGTTAACTGATTTCCGACAAATAAAAAAACAAACAAACAAACAAAACAAAACAAAACAAAACAAAATACCTACCTACCTAATATTAATATTTAACAAAGAAAACATACTGCCCACCCAAATTGTCAGACTAAAAAAAAAAAAAAAAAAAAATTATGCCTACCTACCTACCCCTCAAAAATTTGGTCTGTTAGGGGAAACACACTTATTTTATTTATTTTTTTTTTTTGCCTAATATTAATGCTCTGCTGAAATATAAGCTGATGACCATCACCAAAAATTAATTCCCTCAAATGCATTCTGTCCATGACCCTGAGAAAATACTGTAAATTGCTTTAATTCTGCTGTACATGAATACATTGCAGTCCATGTGAAAAGTACCGGTCTGTCAGTTTTTAGGGAAAAAAAAATCCCCAGACCAATAGAAAATGCTAGCAAGTTACATGAATTTGTACAGTATTGGGACTTGAAATTTGAGCAAAATGACCAATAAGAGTAAAAACTTTTCCCACAGACTGACATTGCAATCTTATTTTCGCATATTTCACTGATCAATGGCACAAAGCAATAACAATTAGAAGAGAGTTTTTTGTGCGAAAAACATATTGCATCCCTCGAGCATGACAGTCTCACCTGGGTAAATAATAACCAAGTCTGATGGACTTTAATTATATCCATTTGAAGATGTGGCTGGGAAACCATTTTATTTTGCAAGGCAATGTGACCTTGACCTATGACCTGATGATCATCTACAATCATATTTAAAAAAATCCCCAAATCTATTGAGCATCTGTATCAAAAGTTTCAAGTGAATCTGGCTTACAGTTTTTAAGAAATCAAATGTGAACTTCCATTGCAGACCCCATTGACTTACATAGTTATCAATAGTCTAAATGCAATTTATATTAACCAAAAAACAAAAAACAAAAATACAAAAAAAAACATTCAAAATCCAAAAATTATTGGAGCATGAACATTTGTACACAGTTGGTAGATACATGTACCTACCAGATGTTCATCCCCCACCAAGTTTGAAGCAAATCTGGCCAATTGTTTTGGAGCAGTTGAAAGTTATGTTTATTAGCATTGCAATCCCCATTGACTTACATAGTAACCATGAATGTACGCAGTTTGACCTTTCAAGGTCACTCAGGTTTAATATAAACCATACAAATTGAAAGCCCATAGGTTCTTTCCTATTAATGTTTAGTAGTAACATTGGGCCTTTGATGCACCTTTAAGAAGGTATAAGCCAATAGGTGAAAATTGCTGAGTCAGCAGAAAAAAAAATTGACCTTGACCTTTGATCTCAAGGTTATATATTATTAGATGGGAAAAATTCCCCAGACCCACAGATTATCTGTACCAAATTAAGCGGCAATATGTCAAGAGGGAACAGAAATATACATGTACGAAAATAAGATATGTGGCAGCGGCCGGACTTAGCACTATATGCAAACCCTTGTATGGGGGATGCATATAAAAAAAAACAGTGAAATAGTATTTTAACATTGTGTGAATAGGAGTTATGTTCAAAATTGTGAAATTATAACTGCAGGGAAATGTCAAAAAATACAAAACCCATGAAAATAAAGCAATTTCAATACAGTACTTAGTAAACTAAGTAGTCATGGTCATCCATATGATGCAACATCAAACTTCCACAAGAACACACATTTGCAGTACATTTGGTATTGTTCCCCTTATTCTTTATAAGCATATTGAATTTGGTGTCCTTTTCTGAAGTGCTTAATGACCTTAAAAATAGGTGAAGGTCACACAAGTAATATATTACAAAACTTGACCATTCAAACATGGCCTAGAATGCATATTTGGCAAGTAATTTTGCAATTCCATCTCAATTTATTATGTCATGGGTATCACAATAAAAACATTTCCTGAAATGCAATCTCTCTATGACCCCAAGAAAGTAGGTCAAGGTCACCTACATTATGCAATACTGAACTTGCATATATGATACACATTTGTGGTACATGTACATCAGCTAAAGTTAGTCTTCTAGCATGTTCTAGTTGTTATACAAGTCAAATTTTGTGTCCTTCAGTACGTCCTTAATGACCTCAAAAACAGGTCAGGATCACCCAAAATTTTATAAAATTTGATCGTTGGCCTAAAGCACATTTGGTGCAAATTTTCAAGTCCTTTCTCAATTCATAATAAAAATAATGAATTTAATGTATTTAAATACCTACATGTATTATGCTAGTTCTACTAAATACCACCAGTAGCACCACCATGACTCCACACATCGAAAGACTTTTGTCAGTACACTGATACATGTACAAAAGTTCAGATCAAATGATCATAACCAAAAACAACATCATTTTTTGTTTCAGCCTGATTGATATCCCTACCAAGTTTCATGATGATTCATGAAAAACCCTCCAAAAATAGCATTCTCAAAATTTTCTCATCTTGGTCCATATATTACATAATACTGTAGGTGGTGCGACCAGTATCAAATTTGACCTGGACTTTCATACACTTGGTAAGTCCTGAAAGTCATATCATATGGCTAACTTGAAAACTGTAGACTGCATACGTGTATCTTGTCTGCATGCAAAAGTTTACGGCTGAACAGACATAAGTGATTGCATCAGCTTAGTGACCTATGGTCAGCAGAGCTAAAAAGCTTACATTAACACTGATCTCACAAACAATATTTATCGTTTGTTGCAAATTTTAGTACAGAGAAGGACAGTATTGTATTTTTGAAGAAATAACAGATCCTTAGTTTAGACAAATTTTCCAGGTCCAAACTGTACAAGGTGTCCATCTAACTTAAAAGGTAGCACATTCCTGTCCACATATCTCACTGACTCAATAAATCAATCTGCTTTGCTGACACTGTAATCAAATTCTTTTAGCAAGCAAGCATTATTCTATGCTTGAGGGTGATATTATCATTTTCTAGGGTGAAATTTAAAAATAAGAAACTCACTATAGATCACATCACCTAAACATTGTTACAACTAAATTGTGACGTGCCTACATAAGTCACATAGTACATTTTATATCTGTAGACAAAAGAAAAATGTGTGTGACGGATGTTTGAATAAAAAATTATATACATCACACCTGACATTGAATAACTTTGACAAACATAAACAAACACGGTACACAAGGTCAGCATTGAAAGTAGGCCTAGGGCATATCATTATCTTTTGTAATGATATGCCCAATTAAACATAGAATAAAAAAAAACCTCCATAGCTGGAGTGCCAGAACCATTTTCGTCACCAACAATGATCCATTGTGAAGAGGAAAATGGTAACTCACTCTCAGCCATCCAAGATTCTCTGTATTTTACATCAAAGGTACCCAAAAATGTATGTTTCCAATCATCTGCCCTGTCGGTACATGGGTAGTGTTTTATAATATTGGAAGCACCTGGTGAACCTAGCGGAGAGAGATTGGCCTGCTTCGGAGCCAAGCATACAAAATACATGCAACATACATAGGGCCTGTATTTTTCCGTTTCAAAAAACTAGAAATTCCGTTTCACCAGCCAGAAATTTCCAAATTCCGTTTCAGTAGTTCTCCTTGTATGTAAAACACATTAAGGCAAAACAGCAAATTCCGTTTCAGAAGTGACAGAAATTAATTATTCCATTCTGTTTCCATCAAAAACGGAAAAATACAGGCCCTACATACAGGGGATAGCGCAATCCTGACAATGGTCGACCGACTTTACCAATGTACAAGTTAATATGAGCCTCACCACTGGCCTTTGCTCTGTCAACCACATCGTCTAAGTCCTCCATGAATTTCTTGTGTGTTAGATTTGCTCCTATATCAATGAGAGGAAGACGGAACTCAATGTCTGTATGGTAAGTATAGCTAGCATGCTGTGTGTACTGTCCATAAGGCAGTGATGGTGACAATGCAGGGTACTTGGGTTTTTTCATGACTTCAGGTGTTGTACTTTGCTGCTGGCTTGGATGCGGCAGATGACTCGTGGGCTTTACTTCCATCTCAGGTGACGATTGTGTCAAATCAATGGTATCATTCCCTGAGTCTGTAGATTCCGAAATTGGACTTGACGTTAAACATATTACGGGTGAGCAAGCCTGCGACGCACTGCTACCCTCAAGGACAGGCTCGTTAGGGATGTGTTTACTATCACCACTCATACTTGCTGTTGGATCATGCGTCTCAGTGGTTAATGATGTGGTGACAGGCATTCGCTGTATCTTTAAAGGCTTGCCATAAAACTCCCTGAAATGACAAACAATATTACTTTATAAACCAGGTTCTTAATGTAAAGAAAGTGGTTCCAAAACAGGCCTAAAACAGCAATGCGATGAGTACAAGACATACTGATGAAAATATTCTTTGGGGTTCAACCTTGAATATTTCTGGAAATCACTAGAAATAAAAAACCTTTTTGGACTTTCTGGACTCAAGTCACCAGTTTTCTTTTTCTTTTTTTCTTACAACTTGTTCATCCATCAAGCATAATTTAGAAAAACTAAAATATCTAGTTGCCCTCAGGGCTAGTGTTTTGCAATTCTAACTTGCCTTGATTGGAATTTGACTTGTCCTGGGGTAGAGGACATGCAAATTTATCAGCCCTGAAGAGCATTGAGGTAGACTACCAGGTTATATTTGACAGCCAGCTGCTTTTGGGTGATTTGACCGAGAAAGGGTGAAACCAGAGAAGTCTATTTATTTAGAAAAAAAAAATATTTAGTTACCATGACAACACCCTAGTTAAACTCACAAAAAAAAAAAAATCAATGTGAGGGTGAATAAAGCATCCAGCCACAATGAAACTAGCTGGTCAATGTAGACAAGGGTGTTTGACGATGCTGTAAATTGCTTTATATTGGTGTGTTTGAATTTTCAAGGTTTTGTATTTTTTGACATTTCGCGGTATTTTAATTCCACTATTTTGAACATAATTCTACTCAAACAATGTTAAAACACTATTTCACTGTCTTTTTATTTTCATGATTTTGTGCCATGCCATCAGCAAAATGAGAAAAGAAGAATACAGCCAAATTAAAACAATTTACAGTAGTATACATGTAAATGTTCAGTGTTCTCTGCTGCTCAAAATAGAGGGGAGATTTACCCTCACAGCTTTTTTTAAAAATTTTGTTCCCTTCCCTTTTTTTTCTGACATTTAATCATGCCATGATAGACTGGAACATTTGTCTTCATTTTTGGGGACATCAAATATAAACTGAATTCAGAACATATGTGAAAAGCAGTATACAGTGGCCCCTCTCTTATAGCCCCCCCACCCCCCTTCCAAAGGCCACTTCTCCATGCAGCCAGTACAGCTTTTTCGTTGTATTTTACCCCTCAAGAAAGACTACCCCCATTATAAGGCGACTTTTCTAATGCATAAATTTGGGGTGACTGTATTCAGCCTAATTAGGATACAATTGTTAAGAATTTGTTCACTCGGAGTGTTGCTGCAAAAGTGTGCCCTTTTTCTAGAACCCTCCTTTTGAGGAGCCTTAAAATACTTTAATCCACCTACGATAACAAATGCCCTTTTTATTTTAGATTAAGTTGCTCTGCCCTGGTGAAAAGCTACAGACTTCTGATGCTCGCAGTGCAGCCTACAGGATGAGTGTATTGCAATGTCAAGTTGTTTCCTCATGTTCCTGGATTACAATGTATCAGGTCAACACAGTAAATGACAGTGTCAAATAATGTTGGCGAATGTGATGCCATGTTACCAAACCTCGCATGAACTGATGAATTTGTGACAGCCTTAGCACGAAGTGGGGAGACAGGTGGAGACCTCTGCAGGCTGTACTATGAGGTTCACATTGTGCAGAGATATGTTCACTTCAACCATGCCATGCTAACATTGCATCAATTGATATATTTCTAAATTTAATCTTGTCTTCATCCAAATTAGATTTTTTATGGGACCACTGCCTCAGACACAGAAAAAAAAAATATTAGTCTGCTTTCTTCACTTTAGCAAATGGTAATGAAATATATTGCTAGCCAATCACAATTTCTACCTGCATCGGGGTGGGGTAAGTCCCAATTTTAAGCCTCAGCTTGATGTCCAACCACACCCACTTGATCATGTGACTGGCACAACTCTTACTGATATGTGTTTCCAAGTAGTAGCATGAAGCTCAAATGCACTGCTCTGCTGATACTTTTGACAATGTGTATGTAACTACTTGCCTGTCATGGAAAGCTCTCAGGTCATCAACTTTGCCCTCAGGGACATGCACAAATCCAAATCCTTTGCATTTGCCTGTTTGTGCATCTCGCACAATTTTGAGACCAGCATCTTTTACATTGACTCCTAAGAATGCTGACAGTTCTTGGATTTGTGTATCTTCTGGTAAATTACCTGAAAGAGGATTACATCCATTTGCAAGGGATGGTCAGCAAGTAAACTTTTTACACACACAAATGTTTGATTTGAAGTAAAGTCCAAAAGTACAGACCACGTTTAGGATCTTTTTCTTTTGGGGAACACAAACATTCTATTCTAGAGTGATGCATGTTCTTTTATTCTACAAGTACCCAAATTGAAAATTTTGCTTAAAATGAGGCATCCAGAGTATCGATACATAGTGCACGACTTTGTTTAACACTCAAACAAGTTACACTTTCACAATATTTTAGCAGAAGAATCAAAGTAACCCTTTTGGAGAAGTTGAAAATAGCAAAAAAAAAAAAAAAAAAAAAAACGGTTTTAAAAAATCAAATGCCACATTGTGAAGAAAGTAAGGTCTATGAGTCTTCAGAAGTGTCCCTGTGCAATTGCAATCCTAAAGCAATTGGCAAAGCAGTTTTGGAGAATATTTTTGATGATTTTACCCCCCAAAAAATGAACGAAAGAATCTATAAACAATCTAAAATCCATTGTCCACCTAGCATGGCCAGGTGAGCAAATTTGTTGAGATCTACCCCACGTACACCCCACCAAGTTTGAAGTGAATCTGGGTGTCAATTTTGGACAAGTTGAAGATATGAATAAATATTGCAATCCCTGGCATCCTGCTGAGTTGTATTGTGTATAGTAATCAACAGGAATGTATGCATTCGCTGTTTGGGAAACCTGAACTGAACAGTTAATTACACTAAAAGCCCAGAAAACATCTTAAAGCAAACTTTCTTCTTTAATTTAGTCTTATGGTATCTTATTTAAGACTCTTAAGATGGTCTAAGATCTTTTTCCTGCCCAGTCAGAAAAAGAGAAAGTGAGTAAGACCCAGTAAGAGGAAATCAAGTCATGCTATGACCATGAGGGAAAGGAGCAGAGGCAGTCAGTCAATTTTCAGACCAGGTAAGACCTTCAGTGGCTGCCTCATTAGCATAATGAGATGATAAGAGTATATTCAGACTTGGAAAGACATTTGGCAGCTGGCTCATT
The DNA here is from genome assembly GCA_964020975.1 of Hermodice carunculata. Taxonomy (NCBI): domain Eukaryota; kingdom Metazoa; phylum Annelida; class Polychaeta; order Eunicida; family Amphinomidae; genus Hermodice; species Hermodice carunculata. The sequence continues at coordinate 1,737 of CAXHWN010002727.1, read as the reverse complement.
AGCATAAGAGAAAGGCCTGGGGGTAACAAAACTATTATAAGATATGGTAAGATGTTTTGGGGTTAGGGTAATTAACACAAGTAACATGATCAGATATACCAAGACCTTGTAATATGTAGGCACTAGGATATTTACAAAGTGTCACAAAACAGTATACTCTATGTATGCACTATCTTACTGAGCAGCAAGTCCACTGATTTTTCATTGTCTGTCCTCCTTTTCAAAATCAACTCAGAATCCAGACCATGATATATCTACCTTGCTAGAGATACACATGTACAGTACATACTCCCACTCATGTATGTTGTACCCACAAACTTTATATAATAACTTCACCTGGCCTCTATAGTGGATAGCACATTGACAAGCTTATCACTGATGATATATCTACCTAGCTAGAGATACACATGTACAGTACATACTCCCACTCATGTATGTTGTACCCACAAACTTTACCTCACCTGGCCACTATAGTGGACAGTGTATTCACAAGGCCATCACTGATGGAGGACAATGTGTTGAAAGTTTAAACAAACAATACTTGTGGTCCAAGAACTGTGACAGCACATGTATATATGCAGCCATCCATTATAGCCTATCAACATGCAAAACTATGTGTATGGCTGTTTAAAAGCTTTTTTTTCTTTTCTGTACTGTGTACCAACCATTATTTGTACATTTTCTTACTTTCTGTACCTTGTACCAGGGCAAAGTTGTTACAAGTACCAGCATATATACTAGCTCCCCCCTCCCCCTACTGCAACATGTCTTTGTTTATTTTAAATTGTGCTGCTGTTTCAACAACACACTGGGGGATGTAATATAACTACACCTGGTTACATCTGGATGTGGCAGCAACTTTACACTTTGCTGGTCAGTGACAAAGAGATCAACCACATGTACATATATAGGGGCCATTCAACATTGTCAGCATTTTAACATTAGTACACAAAGTATGCGGGGAGGGGGGGGGGGAGGGTCAAGACCAATGTACATTTTCACTTATTATTGAAAATATTGATAATTTTTTTTATCAAAATCAGCATTTTTGCAGGCTGTCAGGACCACCTCCACATTCAATAGAGTGGTAGTTTGGGCCACACAAATGCAAATTTAAAAACTGCAATACTTTTACACATCCACAAAGTACATCGTTGTAGGTGGTGTGATGAAAGCTATTATGATGTTTAATCTGCCACTGCCAAAAAGAAATGTTGCTTTTTATAAGTTTTTTTTTAAAAAAGAAGAGGGTTTGTTCAGCCTTTCCACTCATATTTGTATGAGATCCTTTCACTATCAACAAAGAGATACATTTTTTCATGCAAGGAAATTTAACCAAGTTTAGTCACATCATATGTAACAAAACTATGGTCTCAGCATTTATGGACAGTATTTCTGGCAAACTTGTGCAACTACATGTGGCAAGTTTAAAGCTTTTTTGCTATGTAAATAGTCTGAATATATATTCTTATACAATGGGGGAAATGGAGGCACATTGTGTTGAATGTAAAAAGATCTGTTATACTGACACAAAATAATTTAGACTAATCATGTATTATATATGATATCAAGTCAAAATTCAACTGTTGAAATATTTTATAGAACATTCATCATTCAATAATTTTTGATGTAAAAAAGCTCATAATCACCATGCAAACAAACCCTGTTAAGGGAAATGCATGTGTGGGTTCAGTGTGGTTACAAAATAGTTCTGCCACAGCTAACTGGCTGGAGATC
>CAXHWN010002726.1:10000-15986 GCA_964020975.1 Hermodice carunculata | reverse complement strand
TAACATTTGAAGATGCATCATCAACTTATTCTCAACAGATGAAACTGTTTCACATTGTTGTTTTTGTTCACCGTGCTGTGTAACAAATTCATGGTTAACTGCAAATAACCAGAGCCATGCCCTGAAGCCAGCGACAGCAACATAACATCACCCCAAAGGTTTGTTGATAGATGGACCGATGGACATAGATACGCCCAGAAAATGAGTGCCATCTCTCGCCATCACGTAACTTTGCAAGAAAAATATTGACATGCAACCACATGCTGAAGTTACATTTTGAGTTGTGTAAGTTTCATTATATAAGGAACCACTCTGTGCAAAATTGATGTACTGTGTAAACTTGATAAGTTGCTTTGTACACCACATCCATTTAATTTCTGCATAGACATAATATATGCTAGCCAGTAGAAAGCAAAGTTTGGTTATTTTGTTTGTGTGTGGCTGTTTTTCTTTCTTTCTTTCTTTTTTTTTTTTTTTTTTTTTTTTGGTTTGTTTTAGTCACTTACCTCTAGAACGAAGCACAGCATCATAATGTTCTCTTCCTGAATTTTCGGTATGCATTAGAACTTTTGATTCTGATGCACCGAGAACTGGTTGCATTTTATAGATGGTACTATTTCCATGACATTGTATTTTTCATTTTAGTCACTGTAAAAGATGGTTACAGTCTGCTGGAGAATGTTAGCTGTTGCCAATGGTATTGCATCTCCTGCACTATCATTCCACATGCCCCCTTTTCCAATGTCTTCAGCATTGACTCGCCCAAGGGATCTGTAGCTGACTTGGCAGAACAGACATGAATTTCTGCAAATAATTGCAGATGCTGTTTATAAGACCTAGCAGGTTGCCGCCAAAAACATGAAGGAAAGATTTGTTGCAGAGAATGTGGAAGCATACCCTAGACTAAAGGATAGATTAGGATCAGGCTATGACAGCTGGCTGTTACGTTAGAGAATGTTCTGAAGGGTTTACGAAAAAAAGACCCTACTTATTCATCCAGCACGAAACGTGAAAGGGATTCTGACTCGACTCTAAAAGTATCAAAAGGGGCCAAGTCAACTGGGCTCCTATCAATAATGAGGATGGCAAGATTATAGAGGCCACTCAAGAAAAACTGAACCGAGAATGGAGCAAAGCGGACAAATTATGAGGCAAGATGAAAATAAAGGCACTCGGGGATGCAGCCTATCCATACAGGAGAACCTCCTAATTGCTGACATGACGGTTGCCAGTATTAAGGAAAACTACCCATTACTGTTTACACCAGAGGAAGTGTACATGAATTCATACGCCTTATGGCAGTAGACCTTGATAATCAGGTCATCAAAAATTTCTCATTGATGGCAGCAAAGATTATCACTATAGCTGTTAAACAGAAAAGAAGTTGCCGTAGACAGACCAATTTTGGATGATTATGAAACGTATGTACATTTTGAAATGCATGATCGACTGTACTTCAAAATACACAGGGCTTATGCAGCATTTCCAATTTGCCAGGACACAGGACAGTACTTCTCATAAAAAATTCCTACATTTATCATGAAGTACAAGGACAATGTTAACATGAAACTATATTAACAGAAATTGTAATGGACCTATAAGATAGCCTTGAAAATTAGTGACATGTTTTACAAAGAAAATCATGATTTGAGAGCTCATTACAACCCCTATCTATGGGGACAGTTGAGTGGATTGAGAAGCACCTTTTCATTTATGGAATAAATTGTGGGATTATGCACTTTAGCTAGAAGGTACCCTGATACAGTGCACTCAATTCATTTGTGCAATGTTGTCAAAGCTGAACATGCTGAAGCAATCAACCTCTCCCCTTTTTCCATCGTACATGATATGTAGGTGGCGCTGCGACTTTTTTCTATATGTTTATGAATTTTGTGTGTTTTCGCAGTTTTGTACTTCTCGAAAACCGTCACTCAGATTGGGATGAAACTGAATGGCAATGTTCATTGCGAAAGGGAAAAACAAAGTTGTGGTGGTGTTGCTATGGATCCCTGATTTGTAACGAATTATTCCATGCGGATACTTGTCAGTCAATGCACACATTCGCATTGATTATTATGTAAGTCAAAGGAAATCGCAATGGTAATTCACATTTTTCTACTTCTTCTCCAAAAAAGTAAGTCAGATTCACTTCATTAGTGGGGATGTACTCTAGGTGGGTCTACACCAAGTTTGTTCAAATGGACATGCTTCAGTGATTTTTATGGGGTGATTTGCTCGCCTGATACTCCCACAATTAGATATGGGCAGCCATTGCTGTCATGTTCACACTCCACACTTCAAAACACTACTCTGCACTTTCACATTTGCATGCCAAAACATGCCTAATACTACTCCAAATGCTGCATAGGTTTTGCTACACTGTCTCATATTCTATCAATATTTTTCTGTCCATATAAGTAATACACACACACACACACACATCATTTACTTATCATTTGTACCAATCAGATTGGGGTCTGGTGGTGTACCCAGAGGTTAGGCGCCATTATGGCCCCAGGCATTGACACAGCTGGAACTGATGTAGCCATGAGACAGGTTCTGATGTAATGATGCATGCTTACTTCTATGACCGATAAACCAGTTTCTTTCTTTCTTTCTTTCTTTCTCTTTCTTTCTTTCTTTCTTTCTTCTTTCTTTCTTTCTTTCTTTCTTTCTTTCTTTCTTTCTTTCTTTCTTTCTTTCTTTTCTTTCTTTCTTTCTTTCTTTCTTTCTTTCTTTCTTTCTTTCTTTCTTTCTTTCTTTCTTCTTCTTTCTTTCTTTCTTTCCTTTCTTTCTTCTCTTTCTTTCTTTCTTTCTTTCTTTCTTTCTTTCTTTCTTTCTTTCTTTCTTTCTTTCTTTCTTGCCTGCCTGCCTGCCTGCCTGCCTGCCCCCTCTCTCTATCCCTCCCTCCATTTCTTCTCTCCTACATGTATGCCCCGACAATAATACTAAAAAATAAACATGCTGCAATTGTGCATAGTGCTTGAATGCGTTCACATTGTGTATATAAATAATTGAGTAATTCATCTATTTTTGGTCCAGATTTTCCCACTGCAAAAAAAATCTTTATACCATTGAACTTTTTTGGACAAGACCCCAATATATTTGTTGCAAAAATCTTCATAACAGCCTCGCCAAATTCCTTTTTGAGGGAAACTTGTTGGATTTTTTATAATTTTTAGGGGTTCATGTTTTGCCAAGTCTTGAAAAATCATCTCCAAAACTGCGTGGTGAATTGCTTTGAAACTGCATTGGGATATTTATGGGGACCCCTAGACCTTAATTTGTTCAACAGGTGGTGCTGATGTTTTTTATTATTATTTTTAATGACTTTTTGAGTGTTTTGGTCCGTTTCGACTCAGCATTCTCCAAAAGGGCAAGCTGGATTCTCTTCAAACTTGCATTCAATGTACCTTGATTTAATATCAAGCTCACAGGGCCATTAGTGTGAAGAATATCTAGGTCAGCTGAGCATGGGCTGTTCACACAGCCCTTTTGTTTTTATTTGTCAAAGTTGCTGTTGGACTGCTGTTCCCCCTCCCACTCCATTCTACCTAAGCTTTGTTTAGATGCATGGTGTTTCCTTATTTTTAGACAGCTGAGGGGATTTAAACAGTAGGCCTACAATTTTTAGCATATAGATCTTTATTGAAATGTAGCGCCACCACGCAGTTCAAGGCCGTTACTACAGAGTAGGACAGAAGTGCACAGTTGTATTGAAATGCCCTTTTGCATGATTAGTTCTCATGCTATAAGCATCCCGGTGAACTGCAGTTTTTTGCAGCTGAAAGATGGCGAGTACTCTTTAATTATGTGTGCATGAATGTGTAACATCTGCAGGTTTCAGATGTATATTGCTTTTTGGAATCATGTAGTTCTTTAACATGTATTTTGAGCATAATCTTGGGTATGTTGATGTTGCATGTGACTGGTGACGAAAAGCCATAACGCGAACTCGCGCAAACAATCAAATGGGCTTCTGTTACCTAACATTGAAATGTACAATGATGTTTGGATTCTGTTTGATAAATAGCCTGTACTTTAAACGAAAAAATATCAAATTGAGGTGTTATCTGAGCCGATTTATACAGGTGATCATTCATCAGATTATGGATATGGTGGCTTCGTGGTCGTCGTCAGTCAACACAATAGGTTAATGGAGACGCTACATGTTTAAACCGAGATACAGCTATATACGGTAAATAATATGAAATACTGAGGCCCAAGAACTCCACTTTCGCTCACCTTACCTGTTTACTGTGTACATGTATACTACATTGACAATGTTCACAAATGTATGCCCCGAATAATCGCTCAAAAACTTAATAATACTGTCACACATCGTCTGAAAACTACTGCAGTTGTGATCAGTACTTTTATATCGAAAAGGCAAATTGTATATATTTGCCATTCTCTCAGTGATCCACAGAATCTTCCCCAGCTGTCACTTGCCGTCTATTAAGTTCAACATGTACTTCTCGCAGCTGAAACCGTGAACTTAGCCCCCACTCAAGTTCGCGCAACGACCATGCGTGGCGCCAGCAGTTTTAACCCTTAAAGTGCAAATCTCTGCAAAAGCTGCTTTCTCATTACCGTTGAACATCCAATGGTTAAAAGATTAAGATTCCTCACGAAGATACCTTTCATTCAAATACCAGCAAGCCTTGTCTGAAGCAAAAAGTAGTCTTAGTCAGCAGCTTTCCTCGGGACTCTTTGAGCGCAATGCGCACAGTGTCCCGAGGAAAGCTGTTGACTCAATCATAAATCAGGACCTTAAGGGTTACAAAAGGTCCAAAAATACATGAAAAATAACATTCCTGCATCACTGGGTAGACCGAAATGCTAGTGCCCTCTAATGGTAGTAGGCCTAGCTGCCAAGATCCCAGATGGAGGATGACCCGCAGAGGAACAACTGCATTGCACGTGAACAACATGGTAGAATGTGAAGTAATGGAGCGACAGAGCTTGATAGCTTTACAGGAGTTACAGCTTATATGGGGCTTTAAAACCTTGTACACATGCTAAATTGGAAGCACCTATTGGGGCTTATTAATTGGAACTCCAACACAGCTCCACACCTGATACATGTTTTGTGGACCTGCTTGTCTGAAATCAGGGACTGCTATTTAGAAATACCAGATCCCTGCTGAAATAAAGTTATCTCTTAAATCTCATCTTTATCTTGAAATACGTGTTTAGTATTTCGTGTTTGAATAGGCTTACTGCATGCATGTTGACTGCCAATCAGGAACCATGAGCTGTAACCTAAAGTAAACCAACACTAGGCGGCATGTGTCGGCATGAATGACACCACCTAATATTATGTGTATAGAAACTGAAATATTGAGGTCCTGTAGCATTTAGTTTTCTTTGTACGATTCCATAAAGAAGCTGGGTGTGCAACCTGTGATGCCTGTAAGTGACCCAAATCTTTCAGATCTAACAATTGAAACCAATAATAAGATAGCTTGAAAAAAATGTATGGGCCACCTACACTCCAAGGCGAGTTTCGGATGTATATATATTTGTCTGTAAATGTTCTCCGGCATTGTAACAGGAAATTCCATTTTGACTCAACAAGTGATAAAGGCTATGAGACATAGCCGAAACATCGTCAATTATATTTGAAATAATAGGCATGCTGTTTGATTTTATATATATAGTATACTTTTATTTTAACTACAGAGTCAAGGCCAAGAACAACAGTATTCAAAGCAAGATGGCAGCTGCTATACTATTATTGCCTTCATTGTTAAGAGATGATACAAATCACTGCTACTTTCATTAAGGTAAGGGGAATGAACTGGTGACGTACATAGACAAAATTACGTGAGTGTTTAATCTGTCAAACCATTTTGCATGATTATGAACCATAATACGAACTAGGTTAGGATTGTAGATGGGTGACCTTTACCTATTTTCAAGGTCACATGTTTCTTGTTTGTTTCCTTGCTTCCATTCTAATTGTAAATAATTTTATGCTAAA
>CAXHWN010002726.1:0-5000 GCA_964020975.1 Hermodice carunculata | reverse complement strand
TTTTATCCTATGGTTTACTTCGTATCCTTCCCTGTATTTTTCATTTTTCTCCCAGGGCCTGTATCCTCCTTAGGGTTGTGAGGATACAGCCCTCAGGTGGATCTATGTATCTAAAATACAAAAGCAGAAGACTGGCTGCCTGGGTAACAGAAGGGAAGCCTTTTGATTGGCTATTACATACAGAAACTAAAATGAGGGATATACTGACTTGCCGGGCTTTTTCAATGGGTGGCCATTATCTTCCCTCTGGATATACTGAATGTTGCTAGGGTAACTATTTCTCTGATTTCTGATTTGTCAGATTCAGTATTCTCCCTCATTTTGACGTGATATTTCCCAATAAAAGTGCTGGATGCTAGATGACAAAAATCAGTATAAGGGACAATGCAGGCTTATATTTGGGATAAATATATATATATATATAATATATATATATATATATATATATATATATATATATATATATATATATATATATATATATATATATATATATATATATATATATATATATTTTCACACTACCTGAATTTCCTCCAAGTTATCAGAAATATATAGACTACCTTCATAGTTCCCTCAACATTCTCAGAAATGCAAGAATTTTTTTTTTTTTTTAGTTTGTTAGGAAGTTTTTAGCTCGGATGACTTGTCAGTCAGCTGAGCGTATAGTATGGTGTGTCGTCCATCTGTCATTTGTCCATCTTCATTTTGCTGGGGTGAAAGGCCAAATTAATGTCCACACTTTCATCAAATTAAATAAACTTTAGCCCTGCCAAGGTGGAAATACACAATAATTCAAAGTAAACCTTCACTTATATTCTAACACAGCTTTTGATTATTTGGTTACATATTTATGCCAAATTCACATGTTTTTCAGCAAAAGTTTCCCGAATAAAGTAAATGCATTCTTTGTTCAGTAAACATGAACAAAGTTTGAAAGTAAATGTTTACTTATTTGGTTATATGTTGTCTGTAATTTTTGTAAAGTTTAAGCCAAATTCACATTTTTTCAGTACATTCTTACTGAATAAAGTTAACGTGTTCCCTTTTGAGTAGACATTAAATAAAATTTTATAGGAAATGTTTACTTATTTGGTTAGATGGTGCCAGGAATTTTAGTAAATGTTAAGACAAATTCACATATTTTGTCGGTAAACTCTTACTGAATTAAGTAAATTTATACCTTTTTTTTCATAAACATTAACAAAGTCTGAAAGCAAACCTTTACTAAATTAAATGTGGCTCAGCTACAACTAAATAAGTAGATGTTTACATAACATTTTTTGCAGTGGGGGTATGTGCATTTACAGCAGACGCTACATTTTTACCGCTATTGGGCATGCGCACTTACAGCAGACGCGATATTTTACTGCCATTATGATGATGAAGCAGCTATATGTCATGGCGACGCCCAAATCGAAAGGTGAAATATTGTTTCGAGGAGCCGGTTTTGACAGACATACCAGCCTTGACGTTTTTATCTTGAAACGACATAAAAGAAAAATATTTTAATACAAAGGCTGCAGGACAATTTTTTTCATACCTCAAAAGGAATGGATTTCGATATGTTTCTTTTAAAAACTTGAAATAAATAAATGCTACCACTACTTGCGTTTTTTAGATTCAGTGTGATATGCAGGCAGATACCTCACTTTTTTTAGCAACCAGTAAAACAACACTTTGTAATTTTATTTTATGTTCGTAACGAGGAGAGAGCCCGGTGTGTTATGAGACCATAACACGGTAGCCTTGTGTGTTATGGAACCATAACACAGGTGTCCCGCCCACATTCCAATAAGCCACGCCTACCTGGGTTTCCGGAACTTAAAACTTGAACATGCTCGGCAAATCAGTTTTCGGTCGTTTTTCTTAATTCTATGCATTAAGTTTGTAAATTTCGTATAATTGAGCTGAAAAAATAAGAGGGAAATGTAAATATAAACAATGAGGGTCGCTTTTGTGTGTGTTATGGCATAATGACGCGGGTGATTGAAGCTGGCATCGGGCGAGGCGCACTAGCGTGCGCCACGCCCACGATGTCAGCTTCAATCACGCGCGTCTTTATACCGTAACACACACAAAAGCGACCCTCATTTCTTAAATAATAAACAATGAACGGCTTTGAACATGTATTCTGTATAACTTGTTGCGTTTAGCTGAATATTTTTTTACCACTGTTGGTCTTTTCACATTTACTCTCCACTCTGTGTAAAATTTGGAAAAAGAACAAGACGATGATGTGTACACCTCAACTACCAAGAAAAAAGTCTGGGTTTTTTTGTATTTTTGTTTTTACGCCCATTTCTTTTTTCCTTACCCAAGTCCAACCATCTTTGAAGCTAGAATCTGCTCACTGCGCACACACTCTCAGCCAGGTTGTCCTTTTCTCTTAATTGCTAGAACTGCTCTCCGTGTCCAGCTCCCTTTGCTTCATGGTACAAAATAAATGCGAAACTTCACGTTCTGCCACCTTATTTTTGTGGTCAATATGTCAATCGAATATAGCATTTTCTGAAAATTAACATTATTGTCACATTGGTGGTAAAATTTCAAAAGGAAAACCTACTGGATGAAGCTAGTTAGAGCCCCTAATCCATTGACTAAAGTGTTATCTCATTCAGTACATAATTGCAATTAGGTTGAATTACTGGATGTTGTTTGAAGTCCAGGTCAAGTATGAGCCCTGCAACCAAGGCTTGCAAGTAGAAGTGGGGATGAAAAACACCCTTCGAAATGGCTTTTAGTCGGGTATCCTTAGCTGAAGTGCAGGCACATGCAGCATGCTTTTTGATTACTAAATCTAACAACAATGTTTATAATATACAATTTTATAAAAAGAAATGGTTTTATACACACATTCTTAAAAACTGTACGAATGAGATTTTTACCACCACTTGCTTTGTTCAGAGTTTTACTGGCTACTGTGACATCAATACGCCATATAACACAAATAGGAGTTGAAAAACTGAGTTTTCAATATACAATAACAGGAAAGAAGTTAAAATGATAATGAAATGATTGTTTCCACTGGAAGTAGCAATAATGTACCCAGTTTTATATTGTGTAAATGTTACTTTTGTCTGATGTTAGTAATTCTGATATTTTTCCAGTCTCTTTCACTTGGCCGATGAAAGGAAAAACATCAAACCTAGTTCATTCCTACAGAAAGTTTGAAAGCTATCCCAATTTGATGTTTCCCACAAATATTAGGTATTTTAGATTTAAGATGAAAAAGAAAAAAAATAAAGAATACCTTCGAAGTTGAAGTTAGAGAAATGAAATAACACTGATGCTCTCCGCTTTGGCACCATATGGGCACCATCACTGTCCAGAGTGGAATGACGACATTTCGTCTCCTCAAAGCCTCTTGGTTTGGTTTCCAATCCCGACCCAGCGCCCCCGTCAGCCTCAACTTCTTATGTGCAGTCATGTTGTACGCCTATACCCACCCATCTAATAACACTAAATCATATGTCATTTAATGATAATGTGTCCGTTTGAAAAGAGATGGGGTAAAGAAGCCAGAAGAGAATGCCCGTGCCTTAAATATGATGACCTATGACATACGGTGTTAACTTGTTCGTCGTCAAGCCGACCGTTGATGGAACTGGATGACAAGATTAGTCCCTGGCAAAGACTACATCTGTTCTATTTTTTTATTCTCATGTACTCTACTCCGATTGCCTAAATCTGATGTGTGTTCATATTTCCGACTCAGAAATCAGTCAAATTTAACGATAATATCCATACTTGGAAACCCATTCAATGTAACTGGGTCGTCGATCCAAATATGATACTTAGTTCAGGCTACCGACGATAACCAGAAAGTCTTCCATTTCCGACAACCGCCGAGCAATGCACTGAAACAAACAGGGATGCTGTTCTTAGATAAACTTTCCAGAACGGGCGAGATACAGATGATGGAACATTGAATCAAATTAATTGAATGTGCATTGTAAACACTGCAATGTCTATAGTTGATCTTCTTTGCATGATCAGAGCTTTATTTCACGGAACAAACGCTCATCCCTGGTTTTTTCACAGCGTTGGAATGGCGATACGAAGGAAATGATGCAAAATGCTTACTGCAGCATATATGGCTTTCATGATTTTCCTACTAATGACTTGATAAAGAATGATAAAACGATTTCCGTGCATGCATTAAAAGGGGGGGAGGGGGTACTCCCATGTAGGATTGTACTGGGTATGTGCTGCGGGAAAGGCCCTGTCTTCATTACTCCCAGGATTAGAAATGTCTCTCCCACCCCCACCCCCCCCCCCGCCCCCGAAAATGTACACAGCTGGATTAGGATGGGGGTAACAATTATTTGAGTGAACTGAATGTCTTATTTACTGAGCCTCAGAGGGACATAAGAGAAAAAAAATGTGTTCCCTCACAAAACTTTCGCGTTCCTTGGCAAAAGTTTTTTTGCGTTCCCTCTCAAAACTCCGTGCTTACTCATTTTTCAAACAAATGTATAGATCTTGGATAGAGGCTGGAGATATAGTTATAGGATATAATGAATAAGTTCTTTGGGGGTAATTTTGTGGGAAATAAGAATATGCTAAAACTTGTTCAAAGTTGGAATGTTGGTCTCCAAAATGCACTTGGATGCACCAATGCAGCACTCCTTTCAACTCAATAGGCCTACAGGATTAACTTAAGAAAGGGTACCTTTTTACGTCTGGTGTAGTATTAGAATAGGGTATTGTATAAAAATGTCTGAGGCACCCACCCACCCTGATGTACAGTATGTGCTTGGGGGGGGGGGGGGGAGGGTGGCATTGAATGAGGCCGGACTCGGGTCAGATGCCAAGTATACGTAGTGCTGGTTTAGCACGCCGCCTCGCAGGCGCCAATGTGAGTGTGTAAGAGACTAAGCTTGTCGCTAGTGACTCGACAGCACATGCACACGAACAGCGTCTGTGCAATTGCTCAAACGAGATCCTCATTTATTGGTGTTATCGGGGGGGGGGGGGGGGGAAGCATATACTCAACA
>CAXHWN010002725.1:0-52897 GCA_964020975.1 Hermodice carunculata | reverse complement strand
TCCCTCATGGGTACATATGTGGGTAGACACAATTCTTGTGGGGTATCACTGATAAACAGTTAAACTAATGAGACATATGATGACCAAATAATGTCTGCATTTTGATTGTGCACCAGATGTGTCAACTGCAATTAAGTAGCTCCCAACTGCAAAAATGGCTCCCCTTAGACTTGAAATAAAATTTTGTTTGTTTGGTGTTTGTGACCAACCCACGAAAAAATGACCTGACTCAAAAGTTCAGAGCAAATTTTCTTAATTTTTTTCCCAAAAGGTGACTAACAATTTAGTATCTTTAGGGCTTATTTTATCGTCCTTCGTGTGAGCTCTACCTCTGTGGTAAAATACAACAAAGAATAGAAAAGATCACGATGGCTGATAATAGGGTTATTGACATACCGATGTTTCAAAAGCTTCATAAGAGCTTCAAAATTTTGCTTCACCTATACAGTACTCCAGTTTGTATGTTCATTGGACAAATTTTCACTGAATACCTTCTACTGCATAATCCTGAAGCTCGATCTATCTCCTCACACTCAAAGCTTGTGGCACCATGTGGCATTTTCAATAGTTCCATAAAGTAACACTAGATGGCACACTGATCAGGAAGTCTTGACAAGCACATATATTCCTATGTTAGATAAATTCATTAATTATTAAAATACACTTTAACAAACAAAAAATACTTTTTTGAGGAATTTGGTTGTTTGGACAGAAGAGTATGGAGAAAGTGAATAAAAACAGCTAGGTATCATAAGGATAAGCATCACAACAACCAACACTTCACAAGATATCAAAATCAAACATTTTACATACAAACACTGTTAAAATTTGTTGGGAATATATAACCAAAATATCTTTTGTGGGTCTAATTTGTGCAACATGTCAATTGTCAGACTGTTATTGTGAATTTCTTTCACTTATATTACAGATGTGTACTCAGAAAAAATACAATGAAAGAACATCAAATCAATAAAACTGAAAAAAAAAAAAAAAATATTTGAAACAAAGAGAACAGATATGTTTGCATCCACAAATTGATACATTGCCATTTATAGCCTATGCTTGGAAGAATGTCCCTGGCCTAGCACCTCCCACATTGAGGATGTAGCAGGTACTAGGCAGGGATATTCTTCCAAGTCAAACAAGCTGAACACTGGCTATTGCTGTAATTTCTTTGAAATGCCTTTCATTTCAAAGAAATTACAGCAATAGATAGTATACTGTGTCTGTGTCTTTCTACCATGCCCCAAATGAACGAAGTTGGATCAATGAAATGTTTGAAATATGTTTGTGCTTTTTAAATACCTACAAAATTATATTTTAGTTCATTTATTTACTCACTCACTTTTTTATTTATTTATAATATTTAATTTTTGCAGGGGCGAAATCTGCGACTTTTATTAAATGTCTAGTAATTTTCCAAGGTTTTAATATGTTCAGCGTGGATATAAATTTGTTCCTCTTATAGAATGTAAAGAGGTATGTGCATGAAGTGTTCTGCAACACAGAAGCTACTTTAAAGTGTCTGGTGCTTTCCCATGAGCTACAGTACTGAACAGCATGCCACACTAGTGGGATTCAAACCACATTCCCAGACTACCAAATTACATATACTGCAATTTCAAAGCACCACATTCAAAACCAAGCACATGTAAAATAGGGTTTAGATGTTAATGAAGGTGCCAGAGGGAGGATGTCCACTTTCAGTGAAAAGCTTCCATAAAAGCATAATATACACAAAGAGGCTGATGCATACGATGAAAGAGTTCAGAGACTATGATTAATACACTGGATGTCATAGACTTTTTTATGTGATACTGCCAAAAAAAAAAAAAAAAAAAAAACTCTAGTTTTATATAAAGTACATTTATCGAAAGCAGTTATTATTTTTGGTACCTGGTGTCACTTCACCCAAGGAAAAAAAAAGCCTCCCTATGGACCCATACCTTAGAGGGCAGTCGGAAACACCAAACAAACCATTTTTTTAGGCTTGGCCTTATCAGCTTTAATGGCAGAAGGGATTGCAAGGGATCACAGCCAAGATGTTTTCTACGTGTACACCCTAGCTGACCTTTAAGTACTCAAGATAAGACTGGTACCGTACTGGACGCCATAATAGTCTCACCCGCACAAAAGTCGCACCCCCAACTGTGGAGGGGGAATAAGACACCTCAAGGTATGTGCGGCACAATAGTCGCACCCCAAAAAATTAAAAAAAACGGTCTCCCTGATATCACCATGAAGAAGTATAACCAGGCTGCTCATGACAAGGAATGAACAAAAATCTGTGATTTAAAGCTGGTGAATAAAGTTAAAATGAAAGTAAATAAACTTAAAAACATCCACCTGTGTTGCCTTTTTATTTTGTCTCGGTATGTGCATGGAGGAATAAACTCTAGTTTATTCCTCCATGGTATGTGAAAAGTGAACTAGAATCTCGCTCCTCACTTTCATGTTGAAACTGTCGTTTTGTGTCAGATTCTCGCTATCAGCAGGTAAATGCTATCATACAGCTACTTAAAAACATTATGAGTTATCAAACTTTTGTATTTGTTTTAAAATTTTGTCATTTAAATTTCTTAAATCTCGCTGCAAAAACATCGTGGATGATCCACATGCGTTTCCATTAGGGTGCCGCCATGACTAATCTCGTTTTCGAGACTCTCGCGAGATTGCATAAACACAACTGTGTCATGTGACTAACACATGGCAAACATGCATGCTTGTCTTATGAACACTGATCGAGCCTATTTCCCCCGTTTTTCTGTCTGCATATTAAACTATGAACAAGAATACGCAGATTACAGTAAGGGTAAGCCTATAGTTATACATTTTATTGCATTATTGAGACTTTTTGACGACGATCACAATGTATGTACACCAGCAATGTAAACAAACATGGCCACCGGTCTTTTCCATCATCAAGAAAACTTCCTCCCAGGCTAAGTCCCCGGGAAGTTTAGACTGTAGTCGGCATAATAGTCACAGGTATGGCTTTGAAAAAATTATTTTACCCCTCCAGCTGCGACGATTATGGCGTCCAGTACGGTAACCTTTAGACAAACTGAAATCATCACGAGAGCCCTACTGCATGTCAATTTATACATACCTCTCAATCCTATAACGCCTCCCACAATGCCCCCAGATGCTGTACCATTTATCAGCTCTGTTTTGCCTCGATACTGAAATACAAAGAATGTGATTACCATGATAATTATGCTGCAATATATGTACAGTGGTCCCCGTCATATAAGGGCAACCTAAGTGTACCAGATATTTGGCTTTATAACTGGGTTTGCCTTTCTTGGGGGTGGGTGTGGGGGTTAATAAAATCAAAACCATACTTGATGCATACAGAAGTAGCCTCTGTAGAGGGGGTGGCCTCTCATCAGGGCAGGGGATTATAATACGGGGACCACTGTACCGCATAAGTTGCTGAGAATGATGCAACATATTTATTGACCATACCTTGACATAGATGTCATACATTTCTCCATATACATGTTGCATATGACACGTTCAGAATTTTGAGGGAATCTTGGTAACAGTTTCAATGCCAATCACAATAAAAGTCATGCTCATCTCAAGCAAAATTACTTCAGATTCTACTTTTCCAGAAAACTGCCTTTCATTCACATACCAACACTTCTAAATTTCAAGAGAGAAAAAAATAAAGACTGGTCAGGTCATGATCTTTCCTCCATATGCTTAAGATGTGTTGACACAGTCTCCCAGTTAGCACAGAAAGGGTTAAAATATTCTAGGGGCACTGATTTTCCATTTCAAAAAGAGGAATTCTGCTATATCAGCAAAAAAATTTTCAAATTTCGTTTCACTGCTATATATTTATATATCATTCAAATAAGAAAAAATATCAAATTCCATTTCAAAGATGACAAAATTCTGCTTCGGTTTGGGAAAAAAAACGGAAAATCATTGGCCCTAATACTCTAATCACTGATTACACTGGGACAGGTCATAATTTTCATCGAAATCATTTAAATTTTTAACTATTCTTCACTAACTTGCATCACCAACCAGGAGTGTGATCCCTGTTGCCAGGGGCCATGGACTTGGGACTGTGCAAACACAGGGTAATTATCCATACAAACAAACCCCATGTGGTCAGCAATGCTGAAACTCGTTGTTTTCTCCTTCAAACTTTTGGTTCACATATTGGGATTTTGAGGATTATGTAACTTAGAATATAAAACCATCCAAAATTGCTAAGAAGTGATCAGAGAGTATCCAAAGCTCAAATTTCATTACTTTCACCTTAAGAAACTGTGTCAAGGTACAAATGAGTGACACCTGATTTTTATGTAGCCTGGGAATCACAAGATATTTTGCTCGAAAGGATTCTGCAAAGGATGGCCTGTTGGACAAAATGATCGAGGATACTCCCAAAACTTTGTTTGCATGAAAGAAACTCTGAAATGAACTTACTGATTCGATAACACATTCTGTGCCAGCAAACATAGCCCCCACTAAAGCAAAATTCTTGGCATAAGAGATGGTCCTCACTTTCATCTCTTGCATGACCAGGCGAACAGTGGGGGTTTCTGTCCCTGTGATGTTAGGATCTATACCAGCCGTAAACAAACCAAATGCACCTCCTAGAGCACCACCTGAAATAGCATCAAGGCAACAACGTATTCTTCAAGCTGAGCTAGTGTAACCAGTTAGCCAATGGCTAACAAAGACTAGATTTGACTAAAGATATTCAGCATCTTGTTGGCAATTTAGCTAAAGAAATTTGACATTCTATTTATGTATATTTCAAGCTTATACTATGATATCTAATCACTGGGTATACTCAGACTCATATCAAGCACCCTGTCTCAGAGATAACTACTCAAACACAACTTTGGCTAGAACATTTGAGTTAATTTAACAAAACTGGCTACAACTTTATAATTCCCAGTACTAGCCCATTCAAGGTCATCATGCCAACCTTAAATTTATATACATATATTATATATTTTTTAGGGGGGGATGGGGGTAAAAACAACACATGAAGCTTGCAGGATCTGGTTCTTTGTGTTTAACAGTGTATCTCAGCACAGATTCAGCATCTATAATTAACCAACTTTCTTCCACATGATTTGCAGATTTTTTAAAAAATCAATGATTAAATTTGGTTTAATTTTCATACTTATGGTGACAGCATCACAGGCTGTCTAGAAAATCTATTCCAGGTATGCTATAACATAGATGTTATAGCATAACTGGAACAGATTTGCTTGTGCACTGTATTGTGAAAAAAAGAAAAAAATCATGCTTGCACCCCTTGGAATTTGAAAACATATCTACAGTGAGACATTGCTCTTGTTTTCTGAACAATGCACCAAACAGCTAATTAACCTTAACGAAAAGCCCAGTTGGTTAATGTCTACCATAAAATAATATCAGGTGTCTTTTCCAAGTGCAGATAATATAAAGAGATCCTACTGTTTGGGTTCTTTTTTTTTAAACCTTCTAAGCCCCCCCCCCCTTTTCTGGCAAAAAATGATGTATACTTTACAATGATTTACCTGTTGTTACTCCTAAAATGATTCCAAATTTATGTCTACAATTGGATTTCATTTCAATTAAATTTCCTAAGCACCCCAGGCACTTAAAAGGGATAATACAGTAGCACTATGGCCTTGGGAATCAGGTACAGGTTGTGTCCATCTGGGAACTTTATCCTTACCTTTACCTTACAGAGGGGTATAATCCTGTGTAATTTGAAAGTTTTAGCTTTAAAACTTTTTATATTGTCATTTACAGTCATTGATCTATACTTGACCTTTCAAGTTCACTCATGGTCAAAAGAACACCAGAAGATACCCCATAAGTACATGACCATGCATTTAGGAAGCCCCATTACCCTTATTTATAAGGCAATGTTACTGGGGAAAGCAATCAATGTTCACAAAACTAATGAGCTTTAATTAATGAAGAACACAAATGCTTTCCATTATGGCAGATTCATTTACTTCCACATCCTGTTTTTAAATAAGAACGAGGCACCCTTCACAAAACAAGAATATCTTCGGAATCACCATTACCCTTACACCAATTTTGATTTTAATTTGACCCATAGATTTTATTTTGTTGGGTGTACCAAAGATCATGAATTTAGTCTTGGCTGTGTTCAAAGTAAGTTTATTGGCCTTGAACCACTCAGAGACACCCAGGAGTTCTTCGTTAAGAACCCTGGCTATCTCGGAGTGGTCCTTGGCAGAAAAATAGAGTCCTGTGTGGTCAGTGTAGAGAGAAATTTTGCATACTTGGACCACACTCAACAGGTCATTTATAGAGAATATAAACTGGAACGACACCAGAATAGACCCCTGGGGGATGCCGCATGTGACTTCTTTAGGTCCAAAAAGAGTACCATTAATAACAGTTTGTTGGGGGTTTGAGTTTTCGAGTCATGATAGCAGGATTGACCTCATCGAACGTTTTTTTAAGGTCAAGAAATAGCAAACCACAACAGCCACCCCGGTCAATATTCACTGAGCTAGTAACCCCTGGCTTAAAGAATAAAATCTATTTATAACAAGAATATCTTCCATAAGATAATTCAAATTGCATAATACAAAAATAGGATGTGGCTACTGAACTGGGTCTGGTTTCCGTTGTTGAAGTGACTACAGAGCTGGACCCGCGGTATCCCAGAAAATATAAACAGGAGAGCCGGATCCGGTACTCTATCCAATATTGTGAGAAATCACTGGAGTGCCGGTCCGGGTCCATTATCATATACTGTAAGAAAGTGCTGGAGTGCCTGGTTCTGTATATGTAGAAAACAGGATCCCGCAGCAAGGAAATACATGTCCTGGGGAATGGTGTAGAATTTGAGCTCAAATCTGTCGCTTATGTGTACGGAATAAAGCATAACTATTATTACCCCTAACATGTGTGCTACAAAAGATTTACATTTTGAATTGCTGCGGATGGAGTGTCGATAGAATATCATGAGACAATCGTGACATCATGACAGAAGTCAATCACAGGCCTCCCGGTTCTGCAGCAGGAAAATTATCCACAACTGGACCTAGCTCTGTAAAGACACTTCGACAAAAATGAATGATGAAGGGGGGTGGGGGTTCGCCAATGACATTAACACTAATAACACTTATTAACAGTATTGTACAAGTGTTGTGTGTGCCTCGACACAGCCCCAGGACATGGAAACTACCATATACTAAGCTTCAGAAACTGGCAGAAGGGATGCATGGTAAGGGCATTTTTCACTTTTTGTTTTCAGCTATTGGCCTAATAATTGGGCCCAATTATTAGGCCAATGTTGGAAAATCTGTTTCCATGCACAAATGTGGCAGGTTAGCAAGGACAAAGTTTCATGTTTTTATTAAGCATGTAATCCACTACAAGTGGACATGTACCAGATGATATAGTAAAGTAAAGTAAAGTAAATACGGCTTGGTAGGAAAATACAATTTCCAAATTAAACCGCTCATTAGTCTATGTTACTGTCATTGTTGGTCTTAGTGGATGATCTAGAGCACAATGATTATAAATAACAGGGTGATCCACTCTGATCTTAAAATGTTCTATATCTGGTGCATTCACAACAGTGTCCGGTAATGCATTCCACCATGGAATACCTCTGATACCAAAGAAAAACAGTCTTTTGTTGTTGACAGCTGCGATCTTTTGTAGTCTCAGGTGGTGGCCTCTAGTTCTGTCATGTCCAATAATTTGTGGTAGGCAAGAGTCTACCTCATAAATATTATGTAAATACTTGTATACATTTATCAAGTCAACCCTTAATCTTCTGTAAACAAACATTGGTAATTTCAATTTCCTCAACCTATCCTCATACTCGAGATCTTTGAGCTCAGGTACTCTCTTAGTAGCTCTTCTTTGTACAGATTCTAATAAATCTGCCAGCCGCCAGATTCGAGGAGACCATACACTTGAGGCATATTCTAGGTGAGGTCTTACCAATGACTTGTAAAGCAGGTTAAATGTCTTAATATCAATATTGTCAAAAGATCTCCATATTAGTCCAGTTATTTGGTTTGCTTTTTTGGCCATTGATTGTATATGTTCGTCAACACTCAGTTCATTGTCTACTAACATACCCAAGTCTTTTTCAGTTGTAGTTACTGCTAGATCAACTTCCTCATTCATTGCATTTGACATTTTATAATCATATTCAGGGTGGCCAGATCCTATTCGAAGAACTGAACATTTACTGAGTTGAAATTCTAGCTGCCATTTGTATGCCCGTGCTTGAAGACTCTGAAGGTCATTCTGAATTTCACCACAGTCTGTGACTGAATTGATTGCTTTAAAAAATTTGACATCATCAGCAAACATCATTAACATAGTTTTCACTTCTGGCATATCATTAACATATATAGTAAACAGTACTGGTCCCAGGACAATGCCCTGTGGCACACCGCTTGTGACTTCAGTCCATGATGACATGACAAAGTTTACACATACACTTTGCTTTCTGCCAATTAGAAAGGACGATATCCAATCAAAGACTTTTCCGGTGATACAATATCTTTTGATTTTACACAACAGTCTCATTAGTGGAACTGAGTCAAATGCCTTTTTGAAGTCTAAATATACTACATCAATAGGCTGACCTTGATCGATCCATTTCGACCACAAGTCTAGACATGCCAGCAATTGTGTTGTCATTGATCTTCCTTTTGAAAAACCATGATGGTATTTCGTAAAAAAGTTATTTACATTCATATGATTTATTATTTTTTGTCTTATGATTTGCTCCAGTACTTTGCAAACAATAGATGTCAAGGTAACTGGTCTGTAGTTGCTTGGAAGTTTCTTTGATCCTTTCTTGAATATAGGAGTGACGTGGCTAAGTTTCCACTCATTTGGTACTTTCCCTTCGTCTAGTGATTTCTGAAAAATTATCTGAAGTGGCAATTTTAAAACATCAGCCATCTCCTTAAGAACTCTAGAATGAATACCATCTGGTCCCATTGATTTATTGACATTCAAATCAATTAATTTAAGATAGACACCATCCGAGTCAATTTCTATGTTGGTTAACTCTTGAATATATACTGGTGCTGGTTCAGGCCTATCTTCAGTTCTCTCATTAGTAAAAAACACTCTTGAAAAAGTTTAGAGATTCAGTCTTTTCCTTATCAGTGCAGGAGGTTTGGCCTGCATCATCCTCTAAATCTAGTATACTTTCATGTACTTTACATTTTGATTTAACATACTTCCAAAATAACTTTGGATTGCCTTTAATATTTTGAGCTATTCGCTTCTCATCCTGCTTTCAAGCCTTCCACGTTGCCCATCTGGCTTGATTTCTAGCTTTTGTATATTTCTTGTAGTTTTCTTCTGTCTTGTTTTGTGTATACTGCTTCCAAGCTTTTTGTTTTCTGTGAAGTTTCTTGTTAGTTTGGGTATTTGCCCAGGGCAATCTGAACTTCTTATTCACAGTTACTTTGCTTTTAGGTATATACTTATCCATGGTTGTTCTCAACCTCCTTGAAAATATCTCCCAACTATTTTCAACATTCTGATCACTAAGCAGGCTTTCCCAGTCAGTTTGTAGCTCAGACCTCATAGCATCGTAATTTCCTTTTTGATACTGATAAACTAACCTTTCTGCATTTTCATTAAGTGATGTGTAACAGTTAAAATCAAAAGATACCACAACATGATCACTCTTGCCAATTGGCGGGTGGTATTCAATATCATTAACCATGTCTTCTTCATTTGTAAATATTAAGTCAATAGCCTCTTGGTTCAATTTATATCGTGTACTACACTCAATATGTTGATATAAAAAAGAATCCCTAGTAGCTTCTAAAAATTTCCCTGGTTCTGATGTAAATGATTGCACAGTACCTCTGTGTTGCCATTTTATATCAGGATAATTAAAGTCTCCCACTATAAGTAAATGTGAATATCCCAGCTGATCACATGCTTGCATTATTCTGTTTAATTGTTCATTGTTCGCATTGGTAGAATAAGGACTACGGTAGACACCTAGTAGTAATAACCGGTTATTCCCATTTAATTTTATTTCCACAGGTACCATTTCTTTGAAATCATACGAGTTAAATTTGTTTACTTCTATGGATTTAAGTTCCTTTTTTATATGGACTGCTATTCTTTTAACTGCTTCCTCTTCGGCATTGGTATAAAGTGTGTATTCAGGTATTTGGAATTCTGTCTTTGATACTTTGAATCTTGAATTTTTGGGGTTAGTCTCAGTTGTAATAATAATATCAGAATCCATCTTATTAATAATAGCATAATATTCTGTTTTTTTATTTGTAATGCAGTCAATGTTTGTGTAGAGTACTTTCAATGAGTTCTTTATTCTTTGCTTAGTTTGACTATTCTTGGATTCCAGGGTGGTCCCCGAACCCGTAAGGCCCAACGCCCCCTCGGATTCCTTCCTTTCCCTTTCTCTGGCTTCTGCCACTTTTGTTTTCATTTGTTCATGTTCAGCTAATGTCATGTCATGGCACACACTTATATTCTTGAAATTTACCTCAGCATCTTTCAAATTTCTTAACTTTGACATTATCTTCTGTTTGTCCTCTTTATTTTGTAGTGAAACTCTCATCGGCCTAGGCCTGTCCTCATTATCATTTTTTCTACCAAAACGGATAATGTTTTTAGTTTCCACATAAGAAACTTTCAGGACTTCTGAACATAAAGATTTAAAAAAGGCCTCATCATGTTTTTTCCTGTTATTAGGGTTCACTTCTTTACTTTCTTCATGCAGCTACTATAGGTATTTCTTCCCTCGATTCTCTAGATATCTCATCACGTTTGTGTTGAACTATAGTTTCTTTAACTTGTTTCTTATAGTAAAATGTAAATAAATAAATAAATAAATAAAAAGTGAAAGCTTGCATATTTACAATGGTTTTGGTAAGGTGAATGATGGATCACCACAGAGAAATAAAATGCCAGAGAATTGTCATTATGGCTCTCCGCCAGAAGGCGCTGGTATCAATTTTCAAATCGTCGCCTGTCTTTGAAATTTATGTGATTATGTCTTTCCACGCGTTTCTCTGTCTGTGGTCAACAACATATTTTTTTCGACAAGAAGAAGGGTTAGAGATGCAATATTTCACAGCTGGTGGACCAATTCATTTTTGCACCCACCTATTACACAGCTCATGACAGTTCTAAATGTGCAACTTTCAAACACTTTCTGAATTCGGATTTCTTCTGGTGATCGGGCTGGCGTTGGGAACCCGGTAAAAGGCACGACCACATTTTGGCGTAGTTTCTTTTCCCCCATAAGCTTTTCCATCAGCTCATAGTAGTTCACTTTGACTCTTTGATTATCATCAGGCCCGCCAGACGACATATTCATAGGACGAGCAACAGGCCAGCTCGGAACATGTTCGTCCGTGGGCGCTGCCATCTTGAAACTGTGAGGAGACAATTCATCCGGGTATTTTCATTATGGCGGCCACCATGACGAGGGAACTCAAAAGTGAATGCTCAGGTGTGTTTTCTCTGGATATATTGCTTGATGTCATGTTAAATTTTATGTAAATGATTGAATAGATACTATCAAAAATACTTGGACGCACAAGATTTCTTGATTCCTCGTTAACGACAAAAACACAACGAAACAGAGTAATGTTTAGCGTGCACGTGCATGGACTCGCACATGCCACTTTCCAGTCATGCGTTTTGTTATTAAACTGAAGTGCCACGCCCCCTGTTCAGCAACACGTGCGTTGCAAGTCCAAATTGTTGAACTATATCTCTTGCTTTTTTCCCTGCAGCCTTCTCATTCGATTTGAAGCATAAGGTTAAACAAAAAAGTAGGAGGTCAATACTTGGAATTGTCACACATTTTACGTGCAAAGGATGTACAAAAACTCAGGAGTAGAAGGCCGAAGTAGCAAGTAAAAGGGCATTTGTTTGAGCTTCCCACTGATGTCGATGACGATGACAAGGCTGCCCTGGCCTGTATTTGTGAATTAAGAATGCTTTTACATTTTTACTTAATTAACAGATATTTACTTCAACCAGGTGAAACATGACATTATCAGATAATGGTACATGTCAAGTGAAAAGTGAGCAATGAATCCGAGTTATTAAGTTATATGACTCACAATCACATTTACACCATGGGTAGGTCTATAATGGTATGCTGTAATACATGTATTGAAATAATCAAGGGGGGGGGGGGAACTGCATTTGAGAGTATAATCAATATCATTATACTGTTAGTTGTTCATGATATATGCTACAGCAGATTGAAACATAAGACCACCACCCCTTCCCAAAAAATGACATATTTGACTTAATTGCTGGAACCTGCAATATAAAGCATTTGGATACACTGTGCAAAATTAATGTAGTACAACACTTTGGGAAAAAATATGTGAATTTTAAAACAAAATATTCATAAAGCAGCAGTATCCACATTGATGTACATTGTACCACTATTGGTAAATGCTTTTTGTCATATAGGTTCAATGAGCAACTGTATGGCTCATGTTCATAAAGGATATCCAAATGTGTGTGTGTATATATGTATATATATATGATATTCATATTCATTTATTTGGTACAGTGTTTCATTTCGTTAATGACACAACTTCCAAAACTTGACCTATCTGTTTATAATACTGGTATGAAGGAATCTAATATCTAATACATTTACATCCCTGACTTGAGATGGGTGTCAACCTGTAAAGATCTACGGTGGTTTAAATCAACCCAGTATGCTTTGAAATAGAATCTTCACCACTACAGCATAATTCAAGCCAAAAATAAATGTGCCTAAATTACAACTTTGAAAAACTTACATGTAGTTTTCTTAACAGAGAAGTGAAAATATGATTTTTTAGTCTACCTGACTTGTCAGTGCTGACTATTGATGAGACTTATGAAACTAGACAGCAACAAAGTCACCAATGTAACTATGAGATTGGAGAACTGGCCCAGAGCAAATCATAACCAAAGCCTGCAGGGTGGCACTCAAGGGTAAAAGTGTTGTACCATGCATGTCAGAATATTGGTATGATAATAATACCTTTTTGACACCAAACAGTGTGAAAATGTGTGCACTCAGTATGCAAGGGGAGGGCAGGGGGATTACTTGAAACTACACAAAAATAAGATTTCAGATCTTTCCATAGAGCATGGCTATATTAACAGAACATTATGTATGATATTGCTATAATTGCAGGTACAGTCACAGCTGCAGGTCAAACTGGTCTCAAAAGACAACTCAACTCCCCTGATTAGATAGTTTTTCATAGAAGTTATCAATACACAACAGTGAGTACACAGGTACATGGGTATCTCCAGCATTGGGTCACCTCAGGCTATCATGATCAGTCACCCGGAAGATGTCTCTGTGTCAGCATTTACTGCTAATTCCCCAGCTTTGATTGTTTGTTTTGACTGTTCCTCATTGCCTGGTGGAATATACTTATCTGATAGACTTTACAAAATATCCCAAATGGGTCAATTTTTATGACAAAATTTTAATTCAGGAAAAAATACACAGATTCACACTTTGAAATTATGAAAATTGAAAATCTGTAGTAAGATAACTGAGATGAGCTATTGTAGCTGGTTTTTATTTGCATGCACTCCATGATGCACACAAACAAAATATTTTGGCTATCAATTGCCCAATTTATGTATGGACATTTTTTTCTGAATTGTCAAAATATGGGAATGGTTTTCTTCAGTTGTAAGCTTGTCAAACATATTTAAAAAGTTGCCAGGAACTCCACTGGTTAGTTCTGTAGCTCAAACATGTGGGCAGAAAAAAAGTAGCCATATATATGTTGGTGTCAAAACAAACAGCAGCAGTTTTGGATGCTGGCACAGCCAGCCAGGATGTCCATAGAAGTTTTTACTTGTACATAGGATCAAGAAATGGTACATTGTACCTCAAGCAGAATTGACTATAAAAGATTTGTTGCCTTATTTCAGCAAGAAAACAGGAAAATTATAGACAAGACCATAGAATGTACAACAAGTTTCAGTGAATTACATACAATAAAAGCTGTGTCAAGTGGGCACCCTTGGGACCGGGCAAACATGTCCATGTAAGGCAGGTGCCCACTTAGCTGAGGGTCAGCCTGCTGGGCCATATTGTAAAGTACAAGTACATGTTTATGTACGTAATACTCTGTAGGGGGCTGTACAGGGCATTCATTTAGAACAGATTAAAAACAACATCCTTGACATACTTCCTTTTATTAACCAGTGATTTCCTAGCTAAATGACAACTACTGATTGAAAAAATACGCATTGGAAACATTTATATGAGTGTTAAATGTCACTTGAAAAAGTCTGTGCGACTACATGTATGTCCTTGTAATGACTCATCCAGAGCTCCCTAAGCCAGGTAAATAGGTTTGAAAGGGATTAGTACAGCAACATAATGCTAAGAAGACAGCACATGCTCTGTGCCTTTGCATCCTCCTCTTGGCAAGGAAAACTGCAGTGTGGTATATTATGGGGAGATATTTGAAGGGTAAACAAAAAGAATAAGATTAACTGCCCACTTTATAAGCAAATAAAGGTATACAAAATGCCCTTTTAGGGTGCCCACTGCCCACATAAGACAGATGCCCAATTAGTGGTAGGTCCATTAACATAGGATCTAATCATGCTAATGGGGGAAAAAAAAGGGACTAGGCAAAAGTGCCCACTAAACACAGGTGCCCACTCGGACAGATTTTACTGTACATGTATTATGGTACATGTAGTTATCTTTCCAGTTAATATGGATGGAGTGAGGAAAGTAGGGATTCAATAAGAAGGAAAAAGAAGTGTAACAATATGAACATTCACTCATTAACCAGCAATATATAAATATTTAATAAATTGTAGTGTATGGAATAATTTATGAAATTACATGTCCTGACACTATTACGGTTCAGATAAGGCCAAAAAATATGTGTGTTTCCCCAACTGGTTGGCAGGAATATTTTTTTTTAGTCTGACATTTGGTTTGGTCGGTATGTTTTCTTTGTTATATATTCCACAATTTTGGGTAGGTTGGAGCTTTTATTAATTTTTTTCTTATTTTGTTGGTCGAAAGTAAGTTAAAAGGGGGTGGGGGGGGGGGGTAAAGATGGGTCGGTTGGGTGAGGGGAAACAAACAATTTTTTTTTTCCAATAAAAGTGTGAAATGGTGCATATTCATGGTGACCTTAGGCTTTCATTTTGATGGTAAGTGTGAAAGGGATGCAAAAATTGGCTTGACTTTGTGGCAAAATGTGTGTAAAGTCTGACACTGTTTGTGACATGCTTCCAATACAGAAAAAGACACATTCTGTCCCCATGGATTGCCCAGTGAATAAAATACAGTGGAACAGATCATTCCACTTAATGGCTTAATAAAATTTATTAAGAACCATAAAATAAATTAAAGTATCCTTGGTAAGTGACATCCTTCTCTATGTTAAATATTAACATAGTTCCATGTAGAATTAACAGAAACCTACAGGAATTACCACCAGGGGGACCTACCATCTCCTTGGTTACAGGGTGTTTATAAACACAACCACGTGTATGATATACATGGACCAAACTAGACCGACGTCAATATGGCAGTTGGTCCATCTTACTTAACAAAAGCCCTGTTACGTTGGTCCGATTGCGTAATAAAACGTCACCAGGATCCGTTACCTCCCCAAGGCAAAATAAACGCGGCGGTCTTGGATTAGCCTCTGATGAGCCCAGGTTGTGGCGAAGCCGGTCAGGCAATATAATAATACAAAGACTTTATTCTGACTATACAAAGGCATCACAGACGGGCAGTCTCGCCATCGTGGCACTTGCATAGTTCTCTATAGTATAAAATGTGTGTAAAGGGTACATTTTATGTAAATCCACACACATGTGTGTTTTCTTCAAATTTCTTGGACACATATGGTACAACACTTTTTCCCCAGAGGATGATCTTCAGTGCAGTAGGCATAGTGCGGAGCTTGGGTCTGCTTTAGGGGCAAAGGTGTGTACATTGTATCCCCATGGGTTTGTACATTGTTATTGTAACTGTGCGTAAATGTGTGGTGAATGCATGTCAAACTTCAATCTTCAAACTGATTTCAGTCACGGAAGCTTGTGAACAGGTGAAGTGGAGGGTTTGCGGCAAATGAGGATCTGGAACACCTATGTGAATATGCTGATCAATGTTTATGTTTCAGTACTCTGCATGCCAAAATTTATCAAAAGGACTTTGATGTTTTTACATATATATGTACCTCATTGCTGATTACTTCTCAAGAGAAACTTAACTATGATATCTGTAAGGCACTTTGACTTAACTTTGATATGTCAAAAGCCCTTTGGCTTAACATTGACATCTCAAGGTTATTTTTTACTTAACTTTGATTTCTCAAGAGCACTTTGGCTAAATATTGATACATGTATTTCAAGGGTGTTTTTAATTAAATTTAATATCTCAAGCATTTTGACTTAACTTTGACTTTTGTGTAGTATTTTGACAGATATGCTTAAACTTTGCACCCAGGGGCTTCATGGGTTATTTGTAACATATGTATGTCACTGTGATGTTATGATTTAGTCTCAAAGGGAATTTTTAAAAATCTACCATTGAAATTTTGTGCAGTGCCACTCCCCCCCCCCTTTACAGGACATCTCCCTCCTGTGGAGAGAGGCCATCCCTTCCTTACAAAGACCACTGGAGCATGGTAATAATAGCAAAGTTCCCAGAAAGTGGGTGAAACATTTACAAGGTCATTTTCTGACACATTTTATGACAGTAGATTAATATTTTGCACTTTTTTATTTCAGATATAGCAGATGAAACAAATATTGGATAATATGAAACAAGGATATATTGATACTACTAAAACAAGTTAGCAGCATGTCTGAAAACATTACTTTCAAAGAAACTGAAACAAAGAAAGATGGACCAAAAGACAATACAGATACAGGTGATGGCAGTTTAGAATGTGCTCAGAATGTAAAAAGCAGTGTTAGTGTTCATGATCATGATGGTAACCAACAACCAAATACCAATTGTAATACCCGAGGAAACAGTGATGAAGGGAGAAAAGAAAATACTGAACAAGAAAGAAATGTAAGTCATAAAGCTAAAGAAAATAAACTTGGAACAAATGTTGCTGAAGGCAGCGAAACTGTAGATAAATCAAATGAGGTTCCAACTGATGCTGAATCAAAACTGATGCTGCTTGATGGGAGAACTCAAGAGGGAAGCATTGTAGACATGGCAAACCAAGGTGATGTGACCAGATCAGACCAACAACACCAAGATACTCCTGAAATGAAAGCAGATGTATCTATCATTGGTGAGCTTTCTACCACAGGAGAAAAAGTGCCAAGTCAGCAGATGTTTGATGACGGAAAAGAACTATGTCAGAACAAAATCAAAAGTGCAGATGATTATGACCAGACCCATGTAATAGTGAAGAAAAAGGCTGATTCAGGCAAGTCCAGTGCAATGACAGTGGAAGGTGTTGCACGTGAAGAGAAACGTGGTAGAAGGTCCAAAGCCTTTAAGCCCAGAAAATCTATGGATGACTTGATAGAAAAGTACAGTGAACATGTCTACCTCCCTTTTACCCCAGACTCCTGCAGTGACCCTGATGCTAAATGTAATGTGCCACTTACATTTACAAGTGGCCCAAAGTCCCTGAAACGAAAAGATTTTATTGGTGCTAGTGTTAGTGACACAGATATAACCACTGGAGACCATCAACATGATCTTTTAAGCATCAGTTATGATGTTCCTGTTGGCCACCAGGTGGCAATACCATCCAAAAGACGAAAGGGAGCCAAATGTATGGTGCCTTCCCATCACAAAGTATGTGACCTTCAAAGGAAGGACTTAGTAAGTTTGAATAATAATAATAAATGTAATACAGGGCAGAATCCAGAAGGAGTTATATCAAACCAAACCAGAACTGAAACAGTTATCAGATGTGCATATAACAATAAAAAGCACCACAAAGGTAGTTCTGGGGACAGAGTGCAAAGTAACCATGGTAACATGACCCACAACACTCACAGCAATACAAGGAAAGCGTCTGATGAGGGACATCCACACACTGTCAGCTCATCTAGCAGCAAACTCTCATCCATGGTTGTCATCTATAGGTGCAGTCATGCAGGATGTGATTTCTTTTCTGATTCATCAACTACTTTGAATAACCATAGATGGTCAGAACACCATGTAAGTATTCCATTGGCGCAGTCAAAGTCAGAAATCCACTCAAAAACAAAAAGTCATCCACAGCCAAACAAGCGAGAGCCTGTCACAGCTGCAGCACCAACAAGAGAAGCGACCACCAAACTGAGCTGTTCAAAGTGTTGGCGAGATTTTCACTCAAAGGGGACACTGTGGCGTCACATGCAGTTGGAGCATCGAAGAGACACGGTCATGACATATGAGAAAAGACTCCATTTCTGCTCCATGTGTCAGTTCAGTAACTGGGATCCCAAGGAAGTGAAATGGCATGAGCGCACAAAGCATGGAGTGGTCTAGCCACAGCTGAATACATCTGCAGTTGTCAATCATCCCAGTCTTAACCCTTTCCTCTAAACCCCCTGGAGGTGAACTCTCCTCTGCTTCAATGATTCGTTACTGATTTAGTGCTGAAAAAATGAGAGTTGCAGACAAGCCCTAGCACACTAGCACGCAACAGCATTCCTTGGGGTAGGTTGGATGCCAAGCACCCAGTTCACTCCCTGGAAAGCTGCCGACTCAGTTTTAAGTCAAGGGCGAGTGGTTAGGACACCACATGCTGAAATCCCAGTGTTACTATTTGTTTGTCTTGTGAGAGACTGCCTATTATGAAAGGGCAATCTTTTATTTTCTCTAGGGGTGGTCTTAGAGCACAGTGCATATGCAGACTGTATCGTAACATATACATGTAGTCATAGGCCATCATGATATATTATTTCAAGTTGTATTGTTTAAGGTAGCTGGTCACAACTTAGTAAAATCCATTTAAGGTCTGTTTGTGTGTTAAAATTTTATATACAATCATATCCATGTATGTCATTTAAGAAAAGTAGAATCATGGGCTTTGGCCCTTATCAGTAGGCTGATGCAAGACATGTTTTGTGTGGTAAATTGTTTTAAGAAGTCTGATATTGACAGTGGTTATCAGAACAGATATAATATACATGTATCATGGGTGCTTTTTTCGGTGCAATCAAATTACCCAAGTCCCAGATTCATGCAATATTTTTTGGAAGACGATACCTTGTCAAGACCACAGTCTTATCTACCACAAGGTCCTCAAATTGATGTTGATAAAAATTTTCACATTTTAAGAAAATAGTATGTGGATCTTTCTGTAGTTCTAGAAATTTTTGTGCTTGGCTAAATTTTGCACTATGTGTGCTAGTAAAGATGCACAAAATTACAATGCAGAAAAAGTATATTGTATTATATCTTTAACTGCATCAAATTAAACTGCATATTTTTTCCCTTACTTAAGGTAAATCTTAAGTCAGTGAAATTAGCCACACACAAAAATGTCTAGAACTACAGTATCCCCCTTTCCCATGTTTACTCTGTGTATGCTGATGAAAACCTTGAATTGCCGCATGGAACAGGCATGACAAAATGATGTGAAGAGTGAAATGCTGGGTGAAGTTATCAAAAGCATGAATACATGAATGGTAATCAGCTTTTGAAAATGTGAAGATGTCTGAGTGCTTCATTATCTCAGCTCAAATACACAAATTAAGTATCATGGACAGGATGCATTCTAATCCTGTCTAATGTTTGCAATAAAGTGTCATTAACTTTACAGTGATAACCTGCACAACAGGTACATCTGTTTGCTCAGTAATGACAGTACCTGGTACACATATTATTTTTTTGAAGTAGCATTTAGGGCAAATTGAGGATAAAAGTAAATGGAGTGTCAGTTTTTGACAGTGTATTATCCCTTAAGTGTCCCTGCCCTCATAAGCGCCCCCTCCCCATTTTTCTGGCACAGATGGTGTGAAATATTGGAAAATTATATATTTTAACCCTTGCCCCCTTGAATTGACACTTGAGTCAACAACTTTCCTTGGCATGAGTTGGGCACTAAATGCCCAACTCATGCCAAGGAAAGTTGTTGACCTGGGGCATTTGATCTTTATAGTGCTCATCTACAATTCTCAGTTAAAATTGTTTTTCATTACTGTTGAATGTGAAAACACTGAAGCAGACAACATTTGACCACCAGCCGGTTTAAGGGGGAAAGGGTTGAGATTTACCAGTTGATACTGCTAAAATGTTCCAAAGTTAGGTCTGAAATTGAAGCGGATTTCAGTTTCTAAGTAACACAGGTGCTTGAAAGGGATAATGTGGTGTATAAAGGCTTCAAATCTATAATACATATTCCATCACAGATTAGTTATATGTGGAAAATTAGGTACTATTTTAAACTTTTTTTTTTTTGAGATGAAAAAGTCGAAGGTGCTTATAAAGGATGATGTGCTAATTCATTACTATTATTATTATTACAAAAAAATGTAGAATTGATTTGCTACGTGTATTGGAAAGTAATATTTACAGTGCTTTCACAAGACCACCCCATTGAGAGCGGTTTCTCCTTAGAGCCTTACCTTTCCAGCAAATATGCATGGATACAAAATATGGTCTGAAAAAGAAATTCAAGTGCTATCCACACACACAGATACTTATTTTATGTGGCTCATTTAGTAAAAAGGTTCATATATTGGTATAAATATTAGTTTGATATTTGGGGCATTCATAGCAGGGCATTAAGAGTTATTTTTAAAATTAATTATTTTAAGATCATTTATGTCACAATTTTACTTTATCACATATTGATGACTGACTTAGCTTGGATTTTGGGCACAATTGATAGGATTAAAGGTGCAATGTGAAGTGCAGGTGGTTCCCAGGGCAATAATGACCTTTGTTACATAATATTTGTTAAAAGTACATGTACATTTGTTCATTAGTTGCATTTGCATGATTTAAGTCTTTGTAAACATTTTGTAATAGATCTGCTGTTTATCAAGTTTATCTCCATTTGTAGGCTCACAATTCCCCCAACAAATAATGGCAGCTAAATTGTAATTTCCCAAGATAATACAATATATATATATGTGTGTGTAACCCTTTGCATAAACTGCTGTAATGGATGGGTTGAATCTATGTGGAGCTGTACTCTACAGTATGGAGTTATTTTCAACTATGCTTTTATTATTTTTAACAAGCAACACAACTGTCAGTCTCATTTGGGTGATTTTGTTCAAGTGTCCTGGTAACCATTACAGGAAATATTATTTACAGTGTGTATTGTACATGTATATAGATGCAACAATTAAGTACTTTTAGATATTTTTTGTGTGTACCTTATTTACCAAATGCAAACACTGTTTTTAGATTTTTTGTTTGAATCTTTTGGAGTAGTCTCCATGCCATGAGCAAAATCAGAAGAGAGCTACATGTAGCTCCCCAAAATGATAAAATGCCACAATGGAGTTGTGCTAAATTTGGGGTAAAATCAGTGACAGATGAGCCTTTATGTAGCTACAGGACAGGAGATATTGTAAAATCTATAGTATAGGCATGTGTATAACAGCCCCCCTCGCATATGTCAAGTAATATAGAATGCTGACTGCAGGTGGCAGCACTGCTACATATCCCCAGGTTGCCATCCTTGTGAATGGAGACACCTGGAGGATGAACAGGCAAAGCCCTTCTCATTGGACAGCTGTTGTCAGGAACTGCCAGCAGGAAGTTGTGTGTTATAAAGTGGGGTATCTCTAGCATCCCCTAGTGCAGAAGACCATAGCATTGATGGGCTGTGTTCAGTGGCATGACATGGTCTTCATCATGACAGACCATCCACACTCAAACACCTTTCCAGCCAACTTCATTTTGTTACTTCCTCAATGTTAACTCTTTTAGTGCCAAATTTTGGACTGAGTCAACAGCTTTTCTTGGCGCGCATTGGGGGCATTGTGCCCAATGCGCGCCAAGAAAAGCTGTTGACCTGGGATATTTTCTCTGAAACTAGAGGCATGGTGGTACTTGAATGAAAGGGCTTGTTATCAGGAATACGAATCTGGGGTCCTAATAATTCAGACTAGTTTCACTTTAGTGAATCGTCTTTAGATGTAATTTGCACTGAAAGAGTTAATGTATTGACCAGTTGCTTTGAGAGACCACATTTTTCATGATATCAAAGAATGGTTTCAAGATGGGTTTTATTTACTGTGGAGTGAAATCCAGTTGAGGCAGTTAGGATACCTTCATGTATAGTTAATCACCATATGTGATTTGTTGTTACCCAATGTTGTCCTGTATAAAAACATAGGAAAGCTTTAACCCTGTGGGACCTGAGTCCACAGCTGTCCTCACTGCTGTCTGTGTGCCATGTGCCAAGTAAAACTGTTGACATATCACCTATATCATTGTTGATGATAACAAAAAGCATGCCACAATTATGGCCCCACCACAATTTTCATAGTATTAACCCTTAAAGTGCTAATCACTGCTATAGCTGCTTTCTCATTACCATTAAACATATAATGGTTAAAAGAGTCAAATTCCTCATGAAGATACCTTTCATTCAAATACCAGCAAGCCCTATCTGAAGCAAAAAGTAGTCTTAGTCAACAGCTTTCGGGACACTGCGCGCAATGCACGCAAAGTGTCCCGAGGAAAGCTGTTGACTCAATCTTAAATCAGCACTTTAAGGTTTAAATGGGCAAGCTGATCTATTAACATTAGGTCTCTCAGGGTTAAGGTTGAATGTGCTTTTTTCCCCCAAGTTCATCAACCATTGTGGTGCCATGTGTTGGTATCTTGGTATCCCCTGCCGCATGCCTTGGTCTTACTTAAATTCACAGCACGAAAGTGTATGGCAATAGGGTATTGTTTGGTAAAAATTAAATGGTGGCACAAGTAGACTTAATTTTGAACTTTTATACTGAAATGGAAGTGCACTGTTTCTGTCATTTTGATTCTGAGATATCAAGAAAATATGTGACACTGATTTATAGTGGATTTCTGTTGCTTACAATCATCTTTTTGAAATCCTGGCTCTGCCACTGTGAAAGACTAGATTTTCTAGACATCAAAAGAAAGGCAATGAAGATCATAATACATGTACATGTGGTACATGTACTCCTCTCCTGGACCTAACAGTACTGTCCATGACTTATGGACAGACTACTGTAGTATAGAGTCATGACCTGTTGGACCTGTCAGTAATGTTCATGGCTTATGGACAGACTACTGTAGTATACAGAGCCATGACCTGCTGGACCTGTCAGCAATGTTCATGGCTTATGGACAGACTACTGTAGTATACAGAGCCATAACCTGCTGGACCTGTCAGCAATGTTCATGGCTTATGGACAGACTACTGTAGTATACAGAGCCATGACCTGCTGGACCTGTCAGCAATGTTCACGGCTTATGGATAGACTACTGTAGTACACAAAGGCATGACCTGCTGGACCTGTCAGCAATGTTCATGGCTTATGGACAGACTACTGTAGTATAGAGTCATGACCTGCTGGACTTGTCAGCAATGTTCATGGCTTATGGACAGACTACTGTAGTGTACAGAGCCATGACCTGCTGGGCCTGTCAGCAATGTTCACGGCTTATGGATAGACTACTGTAGTACACAAAGGCATGACCTGCTGGACCTGTCAGTAATGTTCATGGCTTATGGACAGACTACTGTAGTATAGAGTCATGACCTGCTGGACTTGTCAGCAATGTTCATGGCTTATGGACAGACTACTGTAGTATAGAGCCATGACCTGCTGGGCCTGTCAGCAATGTTCACGGCTTATGGATAGACTACTGTAGTACACAAAGGCATGACCTGCTGGACCTGTCAGCAATGTTCATGGCTTATGGACAGACTACTGTAGTATAGAGTCATGACCTGCTGGACCTGTCAGCAATGTTCATGGCTTATGGACAGAATACTGTAGTATACAGAGCCAAGATGTGCTGGACCTGTCAGTAATGTTCATGGCTTATGGATAGACTACTGTAGTATACGGAGCCAAGATGTGCTGGACCTGTCAGTAATGTTCATGGCTTATGGACAGACTACTGTAGTATAGAGTCATGACCTGCTGGACTTGTCAGCAATGTTCATGGCTTATGGACAGACTACTGTAGTATACAGAGCCAAGATGTGCTGGACCTGTCAGTAATGTTCATGGCTTATGGACAGACTACTGTAGTATAGAGCCATGACCTGCTGGACCTGTCAGCAATGTTCACGGCTTATGGATAGACTACTGTAGTACACAAAGGCATGACCTGCTGGACCTGTCAGCAATGTTCATGGCTTATGGACAGACTACTGTAGTATACAGAGCCAAGATGTGCTGGACCTGTCAGTTATGTTCATGGCTTATGGACAGACTACTGCTATGTTTAACAATGAAACAAAATGTCTGAAATTAAATTTGATGAGAAGCTGCTTGAAATTTTACAAATATAGTGGCATACTGGCCATGAAACTGATTGCAGGTCAAACAGCAAAGTAGTCTTTTCAATTGAAATGAAAAAGAAAATGACATAACCTCCAGAGGAGGACAAAGCAAAAATCTATAAAAGAAGCATACCCACAAAAAACATACATTGATTTGTAACAGTAAAATCTGTACATTGTTGAGGGTCGAATGGGCTCAAGTATTCCATGTACTTTAAATCCCACTTTATGGAATAAGATGAGTGATTGTAAGACATTACACATGTTGATAATTTAAGTAAGTTTTTTTTATCACATACCAGGTATTCATTTCTGTATTTGTTCTGTATTGTATTGTAATATAATTGGAAAATTATTGGTATTGATGTCATGATATTGCTCAATATTTACTGTTCATGACTACCAATAGATGTCATTGTTTCATGATCTTGGAGAATGACATTAAAGATTTGTCTACTGCCATATTGTTCACAAACATTTTTTCTATAATAAAGCATTGTTTCCAGGTAACAACTTAAATTTTTACATGATGGGTTACTAACAAACATGAAAATTATTTTTACACAATTTTTGTTCTCATGGTTATTATTTTGCTTCATAGAAAACCATGACGGAAATGTTGTTTCAAGTTTAAAGGTCACTTTTATCATGGTAACTATCTTCAGTTCAAACCTATTAGATATGATTACCCAAAGCTTATATTTGTCATGGCTGGTAAAATTTCAAAGCCATGAACTCCCCAGTTGTGTTGCAAAAATGTGATCACCAAGTGCAGGAGCTCTGCACATAAAGTAAATTTGAATCATTTTCATATGTAAACCTGATTATGGATTAACAAGTGATTATACAGTCGTCCCTGGCATGTGGTAACCTTGCCATGACAGACACATGCTAAGCAAAAGTCCCAAGTGCTGTTAATCTTCATTGTTTTACCTTTCTTGAGATTACAAGTTTGGTACTTTTTTGTGGCTACATTATACACACATGTATGTCAATTGGGGCAGTCTTTGAAGATGAGGACTACATAGCTGTATCTACATGCACATTTATTTTTGTGCTTTGAACAATTTGTTTGCACACAAATGGAAGAGTGATTTTGTATTTTATTGTTAAATGTGTCTTTCAGTGCGTATTTTAATTACCGTATTCATCTTAATAAGCCCACAGTGCACTATAGAAAAATTCATTCACAAAAGCTGAAAAAATGTAGATCCTAAGGGTTATAATGAATTTTACCCCTCGTTTGAGAACTATGGGATATTTTGGGGGTTCTTTCTTTGAAAAAATGGGGGAGGGGTGTGTGCTTTTTTGGGGAGTGTGCACTTATTAAGATAAATATGGTAATTGATATTTTTCTTGTTCTTCTAAGAGCTATGTGGTTTGGCCATACAACTAAATGTTTTGTCTTTTTTCAGTCTGTCAAATATCTAATTTACCTCATGACTCAACTGGTTCAAACTAGCAAGAGCGATATAGATATATCTATACACATATATATATGTATGGAGTATTCTTTATTGTTACAATATGAACAGTGTTGCTTTTTACATGCACATTTGCTAGCATTTCATTCTCATCATTGTTAAAAGTATCAAGTGTTGCATTCACATCAAACCTTGCTACAAACATATTCCCAAAAAACATTTGTCTATAAGAGCCAACTGGCACAACCTATCACAGTGTCGCTAATGTACCACTTGTCTTAACTCAGGTTTACAAGTGCTTTCTATGGGTACAAGTACTCTATTCCAGCGTATCATACAATGTACAAACATGGTACCATTTGTGGATTTCTTGACATGCATTGTTACAGATCTTGCTACAAATGTCATACCTCAGATAGCTGGCCACCAAAACCTAAGCTGTTTATACTATATATACCTCCTTGCACATACCTCATGTGTTGTGACACTGTTACCATTGACAAGTGTAGGCATGTTTCTTGTGGCCACTATGTGTATACATTGTAAGCAGGTTTTCTATTGGCTCTACTGTAATTACAGTGTGGCTGATTTGTTACGCTGTGGCTAATTTGTTATAAATCAGATTTTCACATTTTTTACATAGAAACCCTTTGTCTAGGTTTATTCTATAGACACGTAAATATACATTGTAACCAAGTACCTGACTGGGCTATATTTTCTACACATTGAAACTCTTGTATACTTGTCACTTGGTCAATATGAATTCAGTTTCTGACTCACAGCTCATTTTCTTGTCAAACTTGCCTGTTTCTTCTGAATATATCACCCCAAGGTTCATTCATGCATTCAAACAGCTTTGAAATTCAGTGACCTTTTAAGCATATTCTGGGTCAAACTTTTCAACATTCAAAGGTCTGCAATGACATTTTTACGCATGCAGCATCAGTGGAAGATTGGAAAACATGCAGTTAAGCAAAATATTTACCTCCAACTCAATTTCCAAGGACTTCTGAGGACAATATTGGAAAATCCTCAATATCAATGTTCAAAATACTAAATTTTAATTCTGAGGACTTCCAATACCTTGAAAACAGAAAATAAAATTCAAGCACTTTCAACAGTCTTCAAGGTGTATGGCTGACTCTTTGTTATATTTGTCATGTGACTCTTTGTTATATTTGTCATGTGACGCTTTGTTTAAGACAGTTTACTTATAGCCTATTGTTACAATGGCTCAATACATTATACCTGTTGTCCTTGAGAGCTTGATCCACTGAGTGACGTACTGTCCACCTGTTTGCTGTTCACCAGAAATTAACATGTCATCCAAGTACACCAATCCATTGGAAGGAGCTAAGCCAGGAATATTGAGAAATTACGTCATTCATATACACCAATACACACTGCATGTTTGCACTACCATGACTATCAATACTGGTTGGAAGGAGCCAATTTCCAACTTGATAAGGATGATGTCATCCAAGGACACCAATACAAACTGCATTTTTTATAATCCCACCAATTCTACTAGGAAGAAGCAGAGTCAAGTCAATATGAAACAGATGAAGATATGAAGAGGTGCCATGACAACCTGAAACACCATCACTGACTTCCCATCTTGATTGCTGGTTATTTCATAAAGCTGATGATAACTATAATCCGAGTCAAACCTATCCTGCTTTAATAATTGATATGTACAGCTCTTACTTGTGCCATGCTATATTGCCATAATGTTGACAAAGTTTGTTGTTTTGTTGGAGTGAGTTAAGCTTCATTACAATTGTGAATCAAACTGTGCATATTGTACATAAATACAAGCATTGTTAAAAATTAAAGAATAGAATATTCAGATGTAGTAAAGACACCAGTTAAATTGACCCTTTCCCTCTTTAAGCAAGTGATAGACAGATGTCTGCTGCACCATCATTGACTACTACCATCACTGATGCTGAAAACAATTTTAGTGCCAACAGTAGAGGAATCATCATAATAGCATACCCAAGTCAACATGTTTCTTTGGCACAGGTTCGGCACTGAGCATCCAACTAGCACAAAAGAAAGAGGGGCTTTGTCTTAATCCAAGGGGGAAAACCAAACTTGATAACAGAAAATACAAATTTTATGGGGCAAAACCAATCAATAAGAAGCCCCATGTACGTTTCCTCATTGAATATGCAATGTACCAACTTGGTCCTCTGATTGACCAATTGCTGACAGTCATAAAAGGATTTTAATCATTTTATTACCCATCACTGATGATGCTTTAGATAATTCAGCCCTATTATTCCTGATATATGACAACTTTTATTCAATCCATTATATTTCTATGTGTTCCTTGAGCACGATTAAAAACCAAGGTACATGTACATAGCACAAAAAGGCACATACAGTTGTTAGGTCACATAAGCTGATACAATGGCAGTAGTACGGAACAAGGTAATATTTGACATACATGTTTGAACATCTTAAACTGATGATGATCATCCCAGTCTTTCAAGCTTCAACACTGTGTGTTACCCATATTGCATCAGTGTTTCTAGCATTTTTGTCCAAAAAGGCTGAATTGAACTGGTCAAAAGTGGTTGGATGTCCAATGTATCTTTAAAGATTTTGACTGAAAATTGTAAATGATTATAGTCAGTATAGCATGCCCGAGGTCAACAACATTCCTTTGCCGAGATTAACAAGTTCACAGCCAACCTTCACCAATGTAAACTGTTGACTCAGTTTTCATCAAGGGGAAAGGGCCAATGTAAAATTTGACATATATGAAGGATTGTTAGTACAGTGTGTAATATGATACAGGTAATGACACTACCTTCAAGTGGCCACTTGTGACTTGGAACATTATAAAAGGTATGTCATGCTTAGGGCATGTATCACTTGACTTGCCATTGGTTATTTCATGCTCAATGTGCACTTGATTGATTTTTGATCACCCCTTTTTTTATTAATTTGCAATAGCAATTTGTCAATCATAACTGACACATTTATAAATGGAAACCATGACAGCAAAATACAAAGGTACTGTCACACTGAAACTTGTTGCAAAAATGTGACAAATCAAGTGTAGACTATCTGAATGCTTCTGTCATACATATAAAAATCCATGAATACAAGTTGACAATATAATACAGGTTGAGATCTTGAAGTGCTCGAGTCATACCTGTAGTGAAATGTACCGTATTTGCCCTCTTTGGCACCCATCACATGTACTGTCTGGTCTTTCAAATCATTATATCATTAATGTGAACAGATTTTTCAATGTTCCACATTCTGTCTTATCATATACACTCAACTTGAAATGTTTGCCCTGACACTATGACCAAAAATAAAAGTAATTTTCTACATGTCTGGGTGGTAATTAGGATGAATGCAGCACAATGAATTGACATTGTAACTGAGCCATTGTAGCCACTGCTTGGAAAGTGGCCCAAGTAGAAAAAAAACTATTTCAGCATGGAAATCCATGTTCAGTGCTATGTATTACAGAATGGAAATCCATGTTCAGTGCTATGTATTACAGAGTGGAAATCCATGTTCAGTGCTATGTATTACAGAGTGGAAATCCATGTTCAGTGCTATGTATTACAGAGTGGAAATCCATGTTCAGTGCTTTGTATTACAGCATGGAAATCCATGTTCAGTGCTTTGTATTACAGCATGGAAATCCATGTTCAGTGCTAGATATTACAGCATGGAAATACAAATCCATGTTCAATGGTACACATTACAGCACGGGCATCCATTTTTCATTACAACATATTTCTGAGTGAGATGTTGATTTTTATATTAACTGAATATAAACATGAATTGTAGGATTTCAGTAATTGCTGAGTTATGTTAATATGAACATGCAGAGACTGTAGGACCATGGTAGTATTCTAGTGCCTGCTTTGCACTATTGTGTTTGTCAGTTTTTGTCTCAATTTTACAACTGCTGTGATGATTGTCAGTCCATACCACAAAGTACAGTTAATGTGTACTCTTAATAGTTGAATATTTCCAAAATAAATCTTGTAAGAGGAAAATGGGTTTGTTATTATTTTATGATTTCAGGCCATTTTATTGATCTAATGAAGCTCGCAACTAAGAGTGAGAAATTTATGTGACCAAACTAACTTTGCGCTTTCTTTTTCTAACCTCCACATTACATGTGTGGGCATTCTGTAGCACTGTAGCAGCAAAGTGCTATGAGAGAGCAGAAAATGCTAATTGTTTCATTGCAAAGAAATAGAAACTTAAGACTGCCAGTGCTACATGTGTAAATTTTGATGCTGCAAGCGTTCTGACAAGCGCTCAGTCCTGCATGAACATTTTGAGGGTGGCACTGTGTGCAAGATGAAAGTTGCAACAGAATTCATTCTGTACATGTTATAATAAGCTATAAAAAAGTGGCATACATAAAATTGAAGAGCTTATGATAAACCTCATAAAACATGACTGGAAGAAAAAAATCTTGCGACAACAGTGACATGAGCTGGAGAAGGAACATTGTCAAGTCTGAAGGTCAAGAATGATGATGTTTAGTATTCTAAAGTTGTTTCAAAAAAAAAAACAAAAAACAAAACACCTCTAGACCCTCAAGCTCCAGATTTGGATGGATGCAAAAGATGATCTGGATTGTATTAATGGCTAGTCAAAGGTTCGTTTACAACATGACACTGGTGATCCTTGGCAATCCATAAATGATGTCTTAAACGTGAAAGATCCGAATCCCCTGTAGGACTCACTCTCATAACCTGCATAAAGCATAGTTTACAGAGCACTGCATCTGTTTTTGGCTGCTTAACTGTCCTTAAGGCCTTCAATGATGGCTATACAGTCTACTGGTTCCATGAAGCCTTCAACATTTTGAACACCCCATCCTCATTTTCCAGTCACCAAATTCACAAGTGACACAGGAAGCATGTGACTACTGTGTGACATCTATCATTGTTGTAATTTATTGAGCCCCCAATCTTGGAGGAAATGAAATACATTGGTGGAAAAGACAGCAATAAAATTCATGAAAAGACTATAATTAAACACAGTATACATCAGACCCAGAATGTAAATTCACTGAATTTCAAAGTATTCTTATTTTCCCTTATTTTGTTGATGGCACAAAACCGTGAAAATAAAAACACAATGAAATAGTATTTTATCATATGTTCAATAGGAATTATGTCCAAAATAGTTAAATTAATCCTTCAGTTAAATGTCCAAAATGCAAAAACCATGAAAGTGTACAGTGGTGAAAATTACACATTT
Source organism: Hermodice carunculata (assembly GCA_964020975.1). Taxonomy (NCBI): domain Eukaryota; kingdom Metazoa; phylum Annelida; class Polychaeta; order Eunicida; family Amphinomidae; genus Hermodice; species Hermodice carunculata. The sequence goes on along the minus strand of CAXHWN010002725.1, from coordinate 21,771 downwards.
ACAGCATTGTGCTAATGACACACTGCCTGTGCCATGTGTTGCTGGCTGAGTGAAAGTGAGGCTTGCCCAGCAGGGACAATAAAGCCTAGCCAATGAGAGCCACAGAATAAGCCTGGTCAGGTCCCAATGAATTGTCTCCACCCTGACAGACTCCAGTGTCATGTTAACAGGGATATACAAGTAATCCAATCCTTGTGTAACAGTACAGTACTTCAATAGCATTACAACTGGGTACACATTGTATAAACATGACTTAACAACAGGTTCCCTCCAAGCAGTTTGGGAAGTAAACACTGAAGGAAAATCTGAACTCAGTCATGCTAGATCCTGATACGTGTGGACTCCAGTACTCAATCAAGACCTTTTCCATTGGCAAGAAAATTAGGAAAAATACAGAAACACTGGCCATGTTTGATATGTGGGCTCTGGTCAGTTTATCAGGGAAAGGGTTAGAACTCCTCGACACCCACTGTGTCATAAATATCCTGTGTGGAATAGTCTTTGACTCCCTTCTTGTCAATTTTGACAGGCTGATATGATCAGAATTATCATCACAATAGAATTAACATAACAATAGAATTAACATCACAATAGAATTAACATAGCAATACCAGATCCATATTCACTTTACACCAACTCTTCATTCAAGTTTTAACATGACTAGAGTTACAGGCCATGAGAATGGTCCGGGTCAATGGCTTTCATTGATAAAGCTTTCGACAGGGTCAGAACTTTGCACTGACAGCATTCGATCGCTGACTTTCCCTTCCGATGTGCCGAAAAGATATCCACCCCCTGCAATGTACAGCTGCCAAATCATTCGTAGATGACCGCGGTTTTAGTCAGGGTGTCGCACTCAGTTAAAGCGAACACTAAGGGCCACATGCTGAGTAGCATCCATGTGGCAGGCTTCACTCTCCCACCCTTCTACAGGCTCTCACCCTTCTACAGTCTCCCACCCTTCTACAGTCTCTCACCCTTCTACAGTCTCCCACCCTTCTACAGTCTCCCACCCACCTACAGGTTCTCACCCTTCTACAGTCTCTCACCCTTCTACAGTCTCCCACCCTTCTACAGGCTCTCACCCTTCTACAGTCTCCCACCCTTCTACAGGCTCTCACCCTTCTACAGTCTCCCACCGCTCTACAGGTTCTCACCCTTCAATTTTCAATTTTGGACTTTTAAACACAAATTTTGCCCATTTAAGGTTTTCAGCCCACAGAGATACACGTTTTCTTTACTAAAGGCCAAAATACAAAATTTGCTAATAGCAGCAAAACAAAACTTCATAATTTTGGCATCAGCATATATTGACAGGGACCATCAGTGTGGCCATCCAGGACCAAACAGCATGATGGTGACTCCAGTTATCATCAGATGTTTAGCCCTAGTGTTGGGTACCACTTCGCCTTCATCCCTGCATTTAGAGATCATTTACATCAGTAATACAGACATCAAACGTTTCGGTTGTGACATTCAACAGGACTTTCAAATGAGGTACAACAATAGGTATAAATGTTCCTGTCAGTCAATAACCCATACTATAAGCATTTCTTGCTCTTTTACACTCAAATGATGTACAGTGGTACCTCTTTTGAGAGACCGCCCCTACGGCGGGTCAAAATGTGGTCTCTCAAAAGAGGTGGTCTTTCATTAGAGGTACAACAACCTAGAAAAGATAGCAAAGTGTTCTGAGAGAGCGGTCTTAAAAAGATATGCAGTCTCTCATTAGAGGGGTCTCTCAAGAGAGGTACCACTGTATACATGTGGATAACACATGCTTATAAATACATCATCAGGCAAAACCAGCTTTTTGTCGTCTATATTGACATGTTTCGGATTTTTTATACACTGGTCTGCTTAATTACCCATCACGAGTTCTTTTCATGTATTGACTAGTTTCATCATGTTTCCCACATCAATTCACCTCAGTGAGATGCAACTCATCTTCATAATGGAAACATATATATTATACCTGTAAGGTAACATGCGTCCATTCTACTCCCACCTTATTCACCGGCAATTTTTAACTGAATCTTGAAGTTTAGTGTGATAATTAAATTTTACTGAGTTACACTGACCAAATTGTAATTAATGATTTACATGTAGATCACTAAAATAAGAACATTAGGTACATGTTTTAGAAAAATTGTCACTGAAAGAAAGTTGAGTGAACAATAACTGAACTTATGTATAAAATGTGTCATATTTATTCCATGGTTTGTACGTTCTATGGAAGCTAATCAGGCATGAGCCAAAATTTCTTTGTTCATTAAATGTCGAATGAATTTGACTTTTGGCCACATTTTTTACTATGTTTCATTGTGTAACTATGTATAAACACAAACACTAATTATCAGCATTCATGTAGAAATGGACTTCAATAATTTAAGACACTCTAAAATTACTTAAAACATATTAAAACCAGATCAGTAATTTATTAACACTTTTGTATGGCTTTAAGGAAGATCGACCTTTCCCGTGTTGCTATACACCTCAGTTTCACTTGGCTTTGAAGATATATGAAGACTAATCAGGAATACTTCAGTGCCTTGACTTAAATATTGTCTTTCAAAAGAGTGAAATTTATGGCAGCTTCTTGCATCATACATGTCATTCCTAGGACAATTACAGGCAATGGTAGAATACCTGGTACATGTACCATGTGGGTGGGTAGTGGGGTGGGGGTGGAAACTGACAGTGGTTGACAACAGTGCAGCATATATAGCAGGTTTTCACTATCAGTTATGCCATGCTTTGCTGTGGTACACGAGATTTCGCCACCGAAGCATGATGTGTACCACAAAGCCAGAAGGGCCGAGTGGTACACAGCTTGCTGAGGTGGTCAAATCTCGTGTACCACAGCAGAGCATGGCATGGTGATTTTATCTCATATTTAAGGCAAGTAGTTGGCATAAAAACAAAACAAATAAATGAAATTTTGGGAGATAAATCCCCTTCAATAGCAAAACGTGGCTTGTTTGCCATTGCCACTGTTTTCATCTGCTACGAGACGAAAATGAGGCTTGCATTGTACTCAACTTTCATATACCACGGTGTGATGTGTCATGACACACACAATGGTATGTGAAACATGCCTTTTAACCAATCAGTGTGCTCTATTTGCCTTGATTATAAGATAACAAGTTAATGAGTATTGCAGAGCAATACACAGTCCCCCGCTCGTCGCCCACGAGGTTGAATGGACTACTATATAGGGGTGTCACCTAGATGAAAAAAAAAATTAAAAGTATGGCACATTCTTAGATTAAGCTTCACATTTGTGTAAAATTTCATTAATCTAAGTAAAAGGACAAAAAAGTTATGGCCCGGACAAGATTTTGAATGGATTTCACAGTGACCTAGATATTTGACCTAGTGACCTACTTTTGCTATGTGACACAACAACTCCCCAGGTAGTATTAAAATAATAAATTTGGTAGCTGTAGGTATTATAGTAAGGGAAATATGGCATGGACAAGGTTTTACATGGAGTTTACACTGTGACCTAGATATTTGACCTAGTGACCTAGTTTTACGTCGTGACACACTTTTAGGTCACAATACATTATCAGTAAACTTTTATAACAAGAAGTCAAATTTTTTTAAGAATTACAGTAAGGACATGAAAATACTGTACATTTATGTATTACTGTGACCCAAATATTTGACGGACGGACGGACACACGGACGGTGCCCATTACCATATCCCCCCCTAAAGTCTACCCACCACAAAAAAAATCAAAGGGCTGGCATCAATAATTTAGAAGATATGGCCTGGACAAAATTTGTATTGTATCTTGAGCTTGCTTAATGAACTTCATTAATTAATGGAAGTAATTAGCCACAGAAAACAATGCGTATGCACACCTACTACCTAAGGTCTACACACCATAAAAAATTCAAAGGGCTAGCATTAATAGTTTAGAAGATATTGCCCGGACAAAATTTGTCTTGCTTAACGAACTTTGTTAAATAATTAATTAATGCAAGTAATTAGCCACAGAAAACAATGCCTATGCACACCTACTACTTATGGTCTATCCACCACAAAAAATTCAAAGGGCTAGCATTAATAGTTTAGAAGATATGGCCCGGACAAAATTTGTCTTGCTTAACAAACTTTGTTAAATAATTAATTAATGCAAGTAATTAGCCACACAAAACAATGCCTATGCACACCTACTACCTAAGGTCTACCCACCATAAAAAAATTGAAGAGGTAGCATTAATATAGGGAAGATATGTGCCGGACAAAATTTGTTTCTGTATATTTACATATCGATCGGTGACCCAAATATTTGACCTAGTGACCTAGTTTTGCTTTAAGACACTTTCTTAGACTAAGCTTCACATTTGTGTAACATTTCATGACTCTAAGTAAAAGGACAAAAAAGTTATGGCCCGGACAAGATTTTTCATACATATGTATTCTGTGACCCAGATATTTTACCTAGTGACCTACTTTTGGCACACCATACACCTCTATCCTAGGAAGTACAAACACATTAAATTTGGTAGCTGTGGGTGTTATGGTGTTGGAAATATGGCCCGGAGAAGCTTCGGACGGACGAACGGAAGGAAGGACGGACGGACGGACGAGGTGCAAACCTATAGTCCCCCACCAAGTGGACGGGGGACTAAAAAGGTTAAAAACAGAAAAGTGGCACTCATGGATTGGAACAGGAATGGAATCCAAGCCTGCTGTCTTTATCATTCAGTCACCAACTTGTCATTGTGTGTGTGCATTTTTCTTCTCATTATTCACCCATCACATGATCTCAACACTGGACCATGGTTGTTTAAAGACATAAATATACCAGTTTGACCTGACCTTGCAGCATAGCTAAATCACTGATCAGGGAAGGCATTAAACAGATCTCAGATCAGTAGTCTCTTATGCATCTCAAACCACCTTCGTAGTTTTCAATATATCTAAAATGGCTTACATGGTCTTATATAAATTTGAATCACTCAATTGGTCTTAATTAAATCTTAGATCACTGCAGTGGTCTTAACCCTTAAAGCGCTGATTTAAGATTGAGTCAACAGCTTTCCTTGGGGCACTTTGCACGCAAAGTGCCCCAACCCATGCTGAGGAAAGCTGTTGACTCAGTCTTAATTCAAGGGGGAAAGGGTTAAAGTAATAAGTCTTTGAAGCAGATGACTGGTACCATCAGCCATTTTTACCAGGAATGGAATGACTGGCATCTCCCCAAGAAGGACAACTTGTTTATGGGTTAAGCAGTAAGTCTGAAGAGGCTGAATTTCTCCACTTATTTACAATGTTAATGTTGCCTTGTAACCTCACAAACAGAATCTGTTTTGTAAGTATTACATTGACGGTTGTTACTTGAGTCTGAGGATTTCAGGTCGAAATTGTATACTACCAGCATTTTGTACCAGTGTTATCAAATTACCAGGTACTGGGTATATGACACACCAAATCACCCAAGGTAAATAAACGTGCTGATTTCAACAAAAAAAAGAAAGTTATGAGTACATTTAACAATGGTACTGAATGTTCCTAACTCCCAGGTACATCTGAGTATTCATTTCAATACACACATTGTAATTGTGACCTATCCTATCAATGCTTCTGTTACTTTGTGACTCGCATGTTCTGGTCACCTGTAAACTGCATTTTTTATCTCAATGAGTATAGCATCTTATATAACTAACAACACAGCCCTGTGCTCATCTGACATCACATACACATGCTAAAGTGACCCTTTGACCTTGGGAATAAGGTCAAGGTCGCCCATGTACTTGTAAAATTGACTTTTATGGATGAACCCTCATAATTTGCAACACCATCTTCATGTGAATTATCCAGGTCCTAGCTCAAAAAGTTGTCATGTGTCCAGTGAAAAATATAGTGACCCTGAAGCCTTGGGAATTGGGTCAAGGTAATTTAAATACAATCTTAGCCTAGCCCTTACAGAGCACAACCATCACATTGAATATGAAAGTACTTCCTCAAACAGTGTTCAAGTTATCAAGAAAATGGTGCAGTTCACTTTCATGGCTCTCTGATCTTGGGAATGATGTCACCTTCATGTGAACTGCTATAAACGCCAGGTTAGAGTTGCATTTGGTTGACGTCAAACAAACCAGAAGGTCACAGGGTTAACTTTTCTTTCCTAAGTTTGGGGATGACATCTTGAGCACTACTTAAGCTGGGGCTTGGACAATGTGCAGGATGATGGTCCTCCATAACAGCACCAGCTGACAATGCAATTGACCTCAACCTATTTTTTTTTTTTTTACCATCACAGGGTTACTTTAGTTTGTTATGGTTTGGGTTTTGAGCTAGGCCTTTGATATTATATGTGATGAAGGTTCCCAGAGCAGCTGTGTTCAGGCTTTATACAGGTGACCTTGACCTAATTTATATGCTTACAGGGCCACTGTGTTCACTAAACTGGCAAACAATCATGACAGTTGCAGCATGCCTAGCCAAACAATCATGACAATTGCAGCATGCCTTGCCAAACTATCATGACAGTTGCAGCATGCCTTGCCAAACTATCATGACAGTTGCAGCATGCCTTGCCAAACTATCATGACAGTTGCAGCATGCCTTGCCAAACTATCATGGCAGTTGCAGCATGCCTTGCCAAACAATGCAAAAGAAGAAATGACCTAGCTAATTCTATATATGTTGGTGCTTCAATGGAAATTTGCTTAAAACAACACTTGCACATGATGTTTGACTTTGACTTCATACCAGCCAGATATACGTATAAATTTGTTAGAAGCAGATACAAAGAAACTTGTATGTGCAGTTTGGCTACACATTTAACCTGAGTTGTGGCAGTGCCAAAATTATTTGTTTTGTGCATATGTGTTGTTAATAATGTGCTCATATACACTTTTTTCCTGCTAACATAATCTTTTGTTTCACAAAATTAAACACAGTTATTTCCATAATTATTGCACTACAATCATACATACACTTACTTTCAACCAATTATACTTTGAAGTCAGCTATCAATGTTTCCAATATAAATATACAAATACTTGCAACAGTGCCACATCCTCCATGCAGTTCTGGACGAAACAAAACAAAACTAGACAAATCCAATTTCTCTGCACTCCATACTCAATCTAGTCCATGTCTAAACCTCTACTTTAATTAATCACTATTGTCATATTTGATGTGCAAACTTAGACAATTCTCGGCTTTAAGGTGGCATATCTGCAGGCAGCACCTTTTTATAACCTCTAATCAATTTTCAATATTTTGGAAAGTTTGGTACCTAAACTACATGCTCCCAAAAACTCAGATGTGTGAACATAAAATTTATGAGAAAATTGAGCTCAAAACATTTGTTTACACTGAAGGGTTTCAGTAGTGCTGACCACATGGAGTTTGTTTGCATGGGCAGGATAATAAAACATGTTATTGTTTCTACAGTCATTAGTCCATGAATCTGGCACTCAGGTTAGCCACTGACAAAGGTCACTGATGGGGAACAGGAAAACCTTAGTCATGGAGAGATGAAAGGACCAGTTTAGACTAATCACTACCATTGTTCTGACTACTTTGGAATTCTCTATTGATGTAAAAACAAATTAGCACAATCCACTTACTGGGCCCCAAATATAGAAAGCCGCATCTGAATCCACACATATAGGGAAGTGTCACTGTATTTAATTTCTCTTATTTCAATATGAAAAAAAAAACAAAAAAAACCTGACTTCTGCATGAAAAATGTGAAAATCCTACCAAGTCAGAAAGAATGCTATAAAATCTCAAAAAACTTCCAATCCTGAAAAAAAACAAACAAACAAAAAAACTATGGATACAATCTATGGATGTGTAGTAATCATAAAATATATAAGTTTACTGTACTTGTGAAAAAATTAAATAAGTAAAATTGATGCAAAGTTGCCAGTCTCACTGTGCACTGGCAACAGATCTTCCACCTTAACAACCAAACAAATTAATAAATGGCTCATCAGTGGAAAACCATTAAGCATATCTGCAGCCTAAAAACCTTCTTAAATGTGAAAGTAGTCACTGATTTTGACTCTATGTCCAGCAACTTTCTTCAAAGTTCCCTGACATTCGAACTCACTGGAAAATGACCCATAGTGGCATCTCACTGTAAAAAGCTGAACTATAAAATTATGCAATTGACACTCAGCTGTGGTCAATGCTCAAGATATTGTGGAAACTTCATCCCCTGAGGTACCAGTCTCCAGACTTTAAAATACATGTAAAAGACCTTCAAAAATTCAATGATTTTCATATTTTGTTAAATTATCAGAGAATGCTAGCTTTCTGCAGATCTGGTCCATCCTGCGGTACATCTCCGACCACACTTTGATGCAGTTGCAGTCATTTTTTTTTTTTTCAGATATTGCAATAAAGTCACCAAGCTGTATGGAGTGATGATGCAGGGGATGACAATACTCTCTGGTACTTTATATGCCTGGGGGATAAAACTATCTACAATTTTCACTCAATATATTTTTCTGTTGATCAAAAGCCTCCATGAAAAAACATGGATGCAAACCGACATCCGGCCACTTCCAGCTGGTTAATGGCCTGTAATGGGCTAACACATCAGGGATAAGGGAAAATACACAGGTGTGTAAATCTAGGATTACCAAGTACCTTAGATCACAGCATTTTAACAGCAATTTTTTGGACCTCAAACAATTTTCTGAGACAGGGATGCAGTTAATGCAGCAGGCACTGACAACAATGGAGTGGGGTTTGAAGTCATGGAACACACTTTGAGTTAGATAGGAGTCACTAATGTTTCAAAAAAAATATCTGCAATTGCTACAAATGTCAATAACACACTCATTTTTCCATCGGTACAGTCACACATTAGCAGCTGATTGTCATGGCTGCCTGGTGACCAGCTCAGAGATTTTGGCAGAAAATTAACCCTTCAAGTGCTTATTACGGCTTTAGTTGTTTTCTCATTAATGTTAAACATATAATGGAAAAAGATTAAAGTTCCTCATGAAGATACCTTTCATAGGAATACCAGCAAACCTAGTCTAAAGCAAAAGGTAGTCTTAGTCAACAGCTTTCCTCGCGACACTTTGCACGCATTGCATACACTGTCCTGAAGAAAGCTGTTGACTCAGTCTTAAATCAGTGCTTTAATGGTTAATATGAATGTCTTGTATAATCATGGAAATGGTAGGAAAAATACAAAACATGTTGGAGTCCAAGTGCAAAACACATGAATGAATTTTTCGATGAATCGATATGGCACCCCTCCCCTGGACCACAGTCACCAATCTTGAAGATCTTTCTGTTAATTTGTCTGTTTTTTTTTTTTTCTTGTTATTTTGACGATTTCATATGTTTAAATCTCAATCACATTAGCCAAAATGGTTCTAGTCAAGGCAAACCACATGGAAAGCTAACCCCTTGCATTTTTCAACTTTTAACAAACCATGACAAATCCACACACACATTTGTTGACATGCAGTTTTTCCTTTGTTTGTTTCTTCTCCTTTTTTGGTAGGGATGGGAGTGGTTGTTGGGTGACGAGATAGTGCCTGGCTTTAATTAATATACCAAAAAAACACCATTCATTCCATCATTATATCTGTGACTACACTTGATTACATCTTGATGCAAACTAATTTAATACATGTATATACATCCTTTCCACAAACAGTAAAGGCAACATCTTTCTTTATTCTCTTTGGACAGAGGATATTTTTTTTCAAAACCTGTTCGCATACAACCTTAGAAGTTGGTTTCATCTGTTGTTTTAGCAGTTACCCATTTCATTTATTAATCATTTCTTTTTCTTCTGTGTGACAGTTGTAATGCAGTGCATTCTTCTGATAATGAATTATGCTCAAGCATGTTTACTGTCATGTAGCCTCAGCCGTGTAATAGGTGTATGGCTCATTATTATAGACTTCAGCTTTATAAAGGAGAAAATACCAGTCGAGACCAGTGGCGAGACCAGTGGCGAGCGATGCCTATAGCAGCAAAGTCCCCACCGGTTTCGTTCTCTGTGAACTCATCAGGTGACATTTGAAAACACTTTTACATCTCTTGCTTATATAGCATGGGAGAAACGTTACTAAAAAAAAAAAAAAAAAAAAAAAGCTTTATAAAGGAGCTGGTTTGACAAAGGGCAGTCGAGTCAGGTGTCTGGCTGTATTCCACCTCCCTTAGCTGCCTACTCATCAGACTTACAGCACCGAGCCCTGATCACTGAAACTACAAATCTATACACAAAATTCTTTAAAAATCTCCACTAACACCAACCATTGATTCATCACAATTTCACATCTTCCCTATCCCAATCAAAATCATGTTAAACAAGGAACAGCTCTATACATTCAGTTTCAAAAGTTCATTCAGTTGTTTCAGACAGACAACTGAACTAAAATATTATGGTATATTGATAATGGCAGTTGTTCCTGCTGTCAGTGCTACCATAGTAACTGGGACAATTCTTTAATCTTACCATTGACAAATCTTCCAATAAGATGTATGTATATTAAAGGAATGAGGCATATACTGTACTTGTGCATTTTCATTCTCATTTTTGCTGAAGAGCTCAACGAAATATGGGGCATGCAATATAGTTACAGAAGATCAAATTTAGAAACCACTGAGGATTTGAAGTATTGAACAAAAAAGAGGCCCATGGGCCCAATGTTCTGCTGACAAATAATCTGATGACCATCACCAAAGTCTCATTTCCTGAAATGCATTCCCCTAAGACATTGAGAAATTAATGTAGGTCATCCATACTATGTTATACATGTGCCAAACTTCAAAATACACAGTTGTAGTACATTTGGTAATATTTGCCTTATTCTTCATCAAGATCATGAATTAAATGTCCTTTTGTCAAGAGCTTAATGACCCTACAAAATAGGTCAAGGTCACACAATCATTGATTAGGTTAAAGTGACCTAAATAGTGGATCACCAAGTGGAATGTACCGTAAATTCTATAATTGAAGTCGGGGCTTGTGTTAGAATAATATTTCATTTCTTTTTCCCAAATTGAAGATGATGAAGTCAGGGTGCATCTTGTAATAGAGAGTTTTCCCTACACCTTAACCTTATGGGCTATTATGGTAGCTTCATGAAAGGACATACTGAGAACACATAACATCATGAGGTCCAGTAATGATAGAAGGGTTGCATTTTTAACATACATATTTTTTATTGATGAAAATACCACAGGGATACAAGAGTAATAACCTGCTTCTGTGATATTGATAAAATGATGTCAAAAATGATCGGCGAGAAACACACATGAAACTCAGGTGGGAACTTTTCATTTTGATCACTTTAAATTACCAGCCTGAAGTTGGGGGTGCGTCTTCTATTAGGGTTTTTCTGCTGAACAAAATGACAAAGATTAAAACCTTGTAGATGCCCGAAAGTCGAACTGCGTCTTCTAATAGAGAACTTTACTCACGTGTGATTTTGATCTGGAGGCTCAATTCTCTTTGCCATTGATGTCTAAGCTACACCCTTCCATTACAAAATCACCTCTTTCACCTTTACAAGACAGGTGACCTAACAAAAATAAGTGAAAGTCACTGACATTATATAACATATTAGCACTGGACATGGTCTCTACTTCCTACAAATTTGGCATGTCTAAACCAATTATGTTTGGAGATATGGACATTTTTTAAATCTTTCATCACATTTTGACCTCCTCCACAATCCCACTTAATTTAACAAGGATCTACCAAACATTAAGGATGCTAGTGGTCACAAAATTTCATATTTTTACCCGTACATTATGGGGCCACAAATATGGAATTTAACTTACATTTTCATACACTTGAAAGTATCTTGAAAACTGTGGACTGTATCTCACTTGCAATTAAAAAGTTTACAGAAGGAGGCATGGTCTGACTGACGGAAACACACAAGTGACCACAGGAGATCTGCAACCTATGGTCAGGAGAGCTAAAGACAGAAACAAAAAACACCAATATCATACTGCAGAAAGCATGGTCCATGGCCAGCCAATCTCTATGGTCCTCTTCAAGGCCTAGGTCACTCCCAAAATTAAAGTAGAAAGAAAATTAATGGTAGGCCTACATGTTATACTTTCATGTATCATACCATCAACATAAAAGAAATACGAAACACAAACTCAGTGCTATTCACATAAAAGTGGCACTCATTTGAACTATCATAACAATTCCTGATTTAACCCTTTCCCCCTTCAACCGGCCAAAACCGGCTGGTGGTCAAATGTCGTCTGCTTCAGTGTTTTCAACTAATTTCAACAGATATGAAAAACAATTTGACTGAGAAATGTACATGAGACTTATCAAGATCACATACCCCAGGTCAACAGCTTTCCTTGGCATGGGTTGGGCACTAAGTGCTCAACCCTTGCCAAGGAAAATTGCTGACCTGGGTCATGTTATTTTAATAGGTCATACCCATTCAAATTGTTTTTCAGTGCTGTTGAAATTAGTTGAAAACACTGAAACAGACAACATTTGGCGCCCAGCCAGTTTGGGCCTGTTTAAGGGGCAGAGGTCTCATCCTACCCCACTGAAATTGCCTGAAAGCACCAGGATGTAAATTACCATCTCCCTTAATGTCTTGACTTGTATTTCTCATTACTAGACAACATTGTTGGTAAGATTTGTATGTAAGACCATTCATGAAGACACAATCCTTGGCGTGGGTTGGGTGCAATGTGCCCACCTTGCACCAAGGAAAGTTATTGACTCTGTTGTACTCTGAGCAGGAAGGGGTTAACACACACTTACCTGGGAAAATTGACACGTAATTGGCATCCAACTTTTAATCCTAAAATGGTTTGAAAATCCTTTCCCTCAGACAAAAATGTAAGTATTTTGGGAACACCATGCCACATTTTCTCAAGTCATTTAATTACTGAAGACTGTTTCCATTTGAAATATCATTTTGGGTGGAACATACCATATTTTGAATACTTACTTTCTTCAGGACTCAGTGTTACTGTATTAAATAACTGTCATACCTGGCAACAAACTAAAGCTTTCTTATCAATGGGTTCACAGATTCATGCTCTTTGGTAACAAGCATTTCGATAAAATATTAAACCGGGCCGAGGTCTTCACATACAAGGCATACAAGTTATACATGCTTGCCCACAACTAACTTAAATCATACTAGAGCTTGGGAACCTTTTTAAAGCCCATTATCCCCCATGAAATCTCACTAATTTTGTTGCACAATTTTTACACACACAAAAATCTATAAATTGTTGATACACAGCTACACCTAGGTTAGCGTCCTAGGCAAGGAAATGAATTTGTAATCCAGGCAAGTATATGGGTTTGCAACCCAGGCAAACAAAGGAGTACAATACGACTCTGCTGACATCATACAGGTGTTTATTACACTACGTACATGTCTGCTGCAGTGCAACTAACAGTTTCATATATTATGTTTCCCATCATTCTTTTCTCTTTTCTTTTTTTTTTTTTGGGGGGGGGGAATGTAACAGAAATTATACTCACTTATGTATCCCTTCCACCCAGAAATACTTTTAAACAATTTATACGCCTTTTTTTTTATAATTGGATTTTCTAACAGTTTTTGACATGCAACAAAAGTGTATTATAATATTTATATCTTTACCCTTTATTCCCATGAAACCTTTTTCTGTGCTTATCAAAATTGTGAAAAAATGATAGCCCCTAAATTGTACAATCAATGCCGACATTGTGGTGATTTCAAAACCATTTGGTATAAACTATGTACATCATTTCTCAATATTAAGTACATATACACATTTCTATAAAACACTTTTTGTGCCAGTTGACGATAACAGCTCTGCTGTACACAATACAATGTAGACTCAGCAAAACGTGCCTACTGTACATGTATATACACATAGCACACTCACATACATATAGACACATAACATCAGTTTCTTCATGTTCATACCGCTATTTCAACCATGACAAATGTTCTATTTTGTGTGTACTGTTTCCCTATATTTACATTCATCCTCACTGCAGGTCAACATGTCGCTGCATCATTCCTTTGCCTTTCACCCGTTCTTTGAGCCAGGTTCGTTGCATATATCCTATGGAAGCATTAAGCCCTCACGTACCATCTCAGCTCTCCACAGGCGACGAAAGGGTTTGCAGTTTATTTTCTTCTTCATATTGTAAAAACACTGAAGCCTGTATTGAAAAGACAAAGGAATACACATTTATAAACTCCATACTTAATTTACATTGAAAGAACAATTTAATACATGCACATAAACTCCACACTTAATAAAAATTGAAAAAAAACAGAGATACACACACAAGGTCCACACTTAATTTTCATTGATATACCAAAGGAATACCACACATTAACTTATTTCACATTGAATTTGCATTGAAAAACCAAAGAAATATCTACCTATAAATCTATTCTTATTCCTTGCTTGACCATTATTACAGTGACAGATGTCATTTATAATTTATTGAACTAGATGAGGATTCAAATTCCTCAGAAAATGAGTTTTTGCTTAAGCATGAATGTGCCTGCTCCCAGGCAGTGGTGTCTCTGCATTACCTTAACCCTTTCCCCCTTAAACCAGCCAAAACCGGCTGGTGGTCAAATGTCCTCTGCTTCAACATTTTCAACTAATTTCAACAGTAATAAAATAGAGTTTGACTGAGAATTGCAGATGAGACCTATCAAGATCACGTGCCCCAGGTCAACAGCTTTCCTTGGCATGGGTTGGGCACTTAGTGCCCAACCCATGCCAAGGAAAGCTGTTGACTCAGTCTCAATTCAAGGGGGAAAGGGTTAAAAGCATGGCTCCAGCAGGCCTGAAACTGCTAAGGTCTGCTTCCAGACAAATCCCAATTACTAAGGCCTTGAAAAACACTGCATGAAAAAGTTGTGGACATACAGATCATGCACATACACATGACCAAAAGCCCCTCACTTCAAAACTTCAACTCAAACTAGCACTTACTTAATGTTTAAAAGCTCACAAAAGTGAATATGAATTTACACAATGCATCCAACAACAGATTAGACAATAGCTCCCTCTGGTGTCCAAATTTGCATGTAACACTTGGTTTGCCCAGCCTTCAAGCTATGCTCTTGTTTCATTTTGTAAATGTTTTCTGACACAACTTTTGATTACAGGCTTTCACCACTCCATTTTACATACCATCCAGGCTCCTCTGTTGTAATATTAAAAAGAAGGTTTGGGAATATACATCTTAACCAAGTGCTTTTATTCACTCCATGTAAAATTAGTCTTTAAGAATTGCTGCCTTTTTAATTTAGTTTCACTATATTTTTAACATTTTGTGCCCATACCTATTTCCACTGTTGGCCTATCACAGTTTTAGAAGTACATGTGATTCTCTAGTAATAAGTGTATAAGGGCATGGTGGGGACATGATTCTCTAGTAATAAGTGTATAAGGGCATGGTGGGGACATGTGATTCTCTAATAAGTGTATAAGGGCATGGTGGGAACACATGATTCTCTAGTAGTAAGTGTATAACGGCATGGTGGGGACAGTTGCTTTTCCTGATGATTCTGGAAGCAGATGATACCCAAGTTACATGGAACTTTCACATCAATATTCAGAGACACAACAGCAGAACAGCTGTACTAAATTTGGACCTGTCTTTGTGTATGTTTATGTGTGCCAGCATTGATACAAAAGTATGTGATGTCCACCTTAACTCAACTAGCGGGAGCAAAAAGTGTCCAGTTGAATGTTATGCGAATGCAAGAACTTACCAAATGAAATTACAAGGCTACCAGATAAAGTGTCCACAGTGATCAACTTTTTTTTTTACCTTTTATTTCACAGTGGTCAACTTTTGTTTAACAATATGTGCTTTCTTTAGTTTTTCAAAGAGAACTGGACTCTTACAATTTACTTTCTTTGGAAACATGAAATTTGTTTTCCTTGTGTATTTTATTATTGTGAGGTGAGCTACATTTCAGTCAGCGTGTACTTGCAGCAGTGTAAATTCACTCAAGTGCATGATGAATAGAAACGGGCAGGTAAATGGCTGTTAAAGTGCTCGATGAGGCAGAAAGGTCAGGTAATGTGGCTGTAATTGTAAAAATACTTGATGATGGGGAAAAAAAACAAAAACAGGTAAATGGTTGTTAAAGTACTTCATGAGGGAAAAGGACACGTAATGAGGTTGTTAAATGCTGGCTATGGGGAAAAGGACAGGTAATGTGGCTGATAAAGAGTTTAATGAAGAAATAAGGGCAGGTAAATGGCTGTTCCTGCTCACTGAGTGGAAAACAGCAATTCAATGGCTGTCCAAGTGCTCAATGAACAGAAAAAGGCAATTCAATGGCTGTCAAAGTGCTCAATGAACAGAAAAAGGCAATTCAATGGCTGTCAAAGTGCTCAATGAACAGAAAAGGGCAATTCAATGGCTGTCAAAGTGCTCAATGAACAGAAAAAGGCAATTCAATGGCTGCCAAAGTGCTCAATGAACAGAAAAGGGCAATTCAATGGCTGTTAAAGTGCTCAATGAACAGAAAAAGGCAATTCAATGGCTGTTCAAGTGCTCGATGAGTGGAGGGCACAGAGTCTGGCTGTTGTTAAAGTGCTTGACTAGGGAATAAGGGCAGGTGAGTGACTGTAACAGTGAATTCGTAGGCTACATTCTTACCTTTTTTTTTTTTTCCTTACATTTTCTTACATTCTTACCTTGTCACGAAGCTGTTGGCACTGCTGTAAAGCCAGCGTAAATAGGACCAATGTGTCATTTAACCATGGCACTGAAACTTCTGCCTGCAAAACCAACATGACAAACGTAAGCTTTATCTGAACACTGACCTTATTTTTCCTTACTGTCAGTGGCAGGGATCTGCTATTGAGATGGACTACCAATGGAAGCACCAATACATATAGCAAGTGTCTGGGTACAATAACGGCAAAGCATGTTAAGCAATGCCATGTGTGCTAATCCCTCCGGCCTGGTACATCCAGCATCTTACCGACTAATCATGAATACGGCCACACGTATGAGGCAGGTCTGCAGCATACAATCAACGTGTTTGTTTGAATCAGATTTCTGAAAGATGATCACAGTCTTTTTCTTTAAAATAAAGTAGCAAAATGCTAAATTTTTCCTCCTACAATGATTAAAAATTGGAAGATCTGCATCTCCAATAACTATGTCAAAATCAGCTCCAAAACTTCATTTCAGATGGATAGTCCTAGTCCATGCAATCATAATGACAGTTGCAACAGTTGTAGCACAGAACAGCAAGATCTGGATTCTCATTGCACTAATCTTTTACATGCAAACAACTGATTATAAGGTGGTCACACAAGAGCTTACTGGTAATGAGACCACCAGGGTCCAGTGCAGATTGGCAGCTGTGTGTACATGTACATGTATATATCAAAATTCTCACTATTGCATCCACAGGAGCAGCCCAACCTACAAATGTCAATTGGGCCCTGGCCCATATCAAATCCATCTTTATAGCAATACCCTGGTCGACAGAGATGATAAACAAACTTGTACACAAACTTTCAATTGTTTAGGTTTTATCTTTTTCTTCTGAGTGGTCCAGCATAAGGTCGTCACTCAAAAACAGGCTGATATTGTTTGCTTTCATTGTATTTGTGTCTTTTTGTCCAGAACCACTTCCTAGTAGTCATTATCCTATTCTGCAGCCCAAACTCTTTACTCTCCATAAGCTAACCTGTCCCTGTCTAACCTATACATATGGAAGTACATGTACTATTAACCACACTGCACATGTTCCTCTGTAAAATTTTGACATGAGCTGTATTAGCCCAAATAAATAAAAGGGTCTTCAGCGGGTAACTACTCAGAACATATTTCGGAGCCTATACCTATACCTATATAATATCATGTATATTAATCTAAACGACATTTATACTGCCAACAATTTTATTAACCTACATGTATTTTGAAAAAAAAAAAACAAAAACAAAAAAAAAAAAAACAAAAAACAAAAACAAAACAAAAAAACAAAAAAAAAAAAAAAAAAAAACCCAACAACAATCCAAACAATAATGTACAAGTGCTAACATACTTTTGTGTTCTAAAATAAATTTCCTAGTTTTGCAGTCTTCACAAAATATACAATACAACTAAACAATTCAACAAGTTACATCTACATGTACCTATCTGTCACATCAAGGTCAAATACACCAACAGGAGACGGCATTTCATGCCATACGAGACCATGGTGAATCCAATCTTTACTGCTTCTTGGGTGTTTGTGATTATGTAAAGATTCTAAATTTTGTTACCACAATCAAGTAAAAACCAAATTTGTGCTTCTTTGATGTTTCTGATTGTGCAAACAATAAGTTTGTTGACTCAATCAAGCCTTTTCTGGAGGTCAAGGTCATTGAGATGACCTTTGTTAAACCTACCTGATGCCTTGTATGTACATCAATCTTCTGATGAGGGTTAACATAGAGCTGATAGACAGCTAACACCAGCTTCTGTGCCTGCACGTAGAAACTCAACACGGTGTCATTGGGTAATGATGTTTCTGATTGTGCAAACAATAAGTTTGTTGACTCAATCAAGCCTTTTCTGGAGGTCAAGGTCATTGAGATGACCTTTGTTAAACCTACCTGATGCCTTGTATGTACATCAATCTTCTGATGAGGGTTAACATAGAGCTGATAGACAGCTAACACCAGCTTCTGTGCCTGCACGTAGAAACTCAACACGGTGTCATTGGGTAATGAAGGTCTGAAGCATTTCTGTATAAAGTAAAAGTTGACCACTTGAAGACACCACTGCACCACCCAGTAGGCCATGTGGCAGAATGACCTTGACCTAGCTGCTTGGACAGTCAGGGGGCACTGATAAAGGAGGGAGTATGTGTAAAATAAAATGAACCATTAAAACCTCACTCCCTCCTTTGTCAGTGCCCCCAACTTGTACTAGCAGCTAGGCCAGGGTCATTATGCCACAGAGCTTCCAAGTCCTCCACCTCGGTGGGAGATCTCCCGCTTTTAAGTTCTTTTTTACAAAGTGTCCCACGCTACCACTTTTTGTAACATTAATAAAAAAAAAAGCTGCATTATTTCATTGGTGGCCGTAAAGTTGTATTGTTTTGCCATGTTGTACTATATATGTGCACAATATGTCTATGATGGTGCCTGAAATGGTTCAAAATGCAGGGAATAAACGTGTAAATTTAAAATTTGTCTGGAGAGAACATGCCCCCAGACATCCCTAGCTATGCTTCGCACCTTTTTCTCACTCTCCCACTTTTCAGTACCTGCAGGAGGGAGATCTCCCACTTTTAACATAGGCTAGCTTGGAGGCTCTGATGCCATTTGGCATACCAGGTGATGCAGTGGCATCTTTAAGACAGTGCCCAAGTGACTGAAAAAACACACATAACTGTACCGCCAGCTCTCTGTCCCATCCATGCACTGTACGGATAACTGTAAATATTTCCTTGATGATTTTAGCTTTTGTGACCAGTGAAAACATCGATAGGACAAACAATTTCTCACACATGTATTGCAATCAACTATTTTCATCAAACAGTTCCAAGTATGTGAGTACTCCCTTAGTTAAAAGTTGAATGTAATACAGTTGAACCTGCTATTTAAGACTGACCCTACTGCCAGCAACAAGAAGTCTCTTATTGAAGGTAGTCTTCAATTACAGGTAAATTGACTGGCAAACTAGACTTTTGTGCAATGAATAAGTGGTCTTCAAAAGACAAAAGGTCTCTCATTCGAGGTGGTCTTGAAAGTAGGTACATATACCACTGTATATATCTTTCCAGAAGAACATTTTGTTCTGATTTTGTATTTTTTGTTCTGATTTTGTATTCCCTAACAGGACTGGTGCTGGATCTATCTGGTCATAACACCATGTAGAACACATTTTTACTTTTCACACAACAAATCCTTGCAATCAAGTTCCTTGAATAAATATCACTCCAGAAAGCTACGGCTTTGATATGACATTTGTGGAGATGTAAGGAAACCTGAGAACTCCTTTGTGGATTTTTTTTATAGAGAAAACACTTGCTTTATATATAACCCCAAACAAAGCTGTCGATTCAGTCTTGTTGTCACCAGGACAGGGTAAAGCAGCATGTTGATATGTGTTGTACATACACAGCATTCGTACCCTGTGGCTGCAGCCCAGACAGTACCAGTGGACAAACCACAGGCATCTCTGTTCTGTACACATTAAGCAATAAGTCAATCAGATTACAGTGCCCCTTTTATACGCAACCTAAAAATACATCTACAGCCCCAAACTTGACATGACAATGTGGAGGGTGACCTCTGTGTCGGAGGGTAACACCTACACACCCACAATTTCTACAAAAATTGTGGCCTTTTCAGAGGAAAGGGACATTGTCAACCCCGAGACAGGGGTACCACTGAGACAGGGGTACCACTGTACCAATTACTTGACAATACTAAATGGTTCATACTTGTACTGCTTACTACAGGATACTACATGGTCCCTGTCTGTACTGTTTACCACAGGATACTACATGGTCCCTGTCTGTACTGTTTACTACAGGATACTACATGGTCCCTGTCTGTACTGTTTACTACAGGCATGGATAGTCGAGGGGAACCCCTCGACTATCCATGCTACAGGATACTACATGGTCCATATCTGTACTGTTTACTATAAGATACTACATGGTCCATATCTGTACTGTTAACTACAGGATACTACATGGTCCATGTCTGTACTGTTTACTATAAGATACTACATGGTCCATATCTGTACTGTTTACTATAGGATACTACATGGTCCATATCTGTACTGTTAACTACAGGATACTACATGGTCCATGTCTGTACTGTTTACTATAAGATACTACATGGTCCATATCTGTACTGTTTACTATAGGATACTACATGGTCCATATCTGTACTGTTAACTACAGGATACTACATGGTCCATGTCTGTACTGTTTACTATAAGATACTACATGGTCCATATCTGTACTGTTTACTATAGGATACTACATGGTCCCTGTCTGTACTGTTTACTACAGGATACTACATGGTCCCTGTCTGTACTGTTTACTACAGGATACTACATGGTCCCTGTCTGTACTGTTTACTACAGGCATGGATAGTCGAGGGGAACCCCTCGACTATCCATGCTACAGGATACTACATGGTCCATATCTGTACTGTTTACTATAGGATACTACATGGTCCATGTCTGTACTGTTTACTATAGGATACTACATGGTCCATATCTGTACTGTTGACTACAGGATACTACATAGTCCATGTCTGTACTGTTTACTATAGGATTCTACATGGTCCATGTCTGTACTGCTTATTATAGGATACTACCTGGTCCATATCTGTGACAACTAAAAATCTGCATGACGCACTCCTTTGGCGATAGAGCCTTTTCAGTTCTGGCCCCCAAACTGTGGAACAGCTTACCAATTCATATCAGATCCTTCATGTCACTCGATATTTTTAAGTGAAAATTAAAAAATCACCTTTTTTAAGCAAGCTTTTAATGACTAAGTGGACATTCTATCGTGATTTTTTAATGCACATTCAACATCGTCATTTATTCTTTTAACATGTATTATCAATTGTGCGACAGATTCATACTATTGTAAAGTGCTTATGAGCATACTGTGTATGGAGTAAATGCTCTAAAATTGAGTGTTATTATTCATTATTAAATCTTGTCACATATACAAATGTACAGAACCTTACACCTGTTTATTATGCGCAATTTTCACCAGGACATTATGCAAAATTTTCACTTGTTTAATGGGTATAATTTTCAC